>JBBMJY010000018.1:23400283-23411169 GCA_037833715.1 Toxotes lorentzi
GTGTGTGTGTGTGTGTGTGTGTGTGTGTGTGTGTGTGTGTGTGTGTGTGTGTGTGTGTGTGTGTGTGTGAGCGAGTGTGGGGGCGGGCTCTGGCCTTTTCCCCTCCTCTCCCACGTCCTCCAGCTCTGCCGCAGCATTAGCATGCAAACAGCAGCTGCAGCGCTGCACCCCATCGCTCACTTCAAACAGCAGCACAACCTCAGCTCCCACACACACACAGACACAAACACACACACACACACACACACACACCGCATCACACTATGACCATGTAGTACAGTTCATATATCACAACAGTAGAAGAAATAGCACTTTGTACATGTCAATGAGATGTATTCATTTGACATTCAACCCACGCAGTAAATGACACACACACAGTTTTCAACCCACACAGTATGATTGCTGCACACACACACACACACACACACACACACACACCTGTACACACACGCTGCTAACCTGCACACAGTCTGTTCCTCTGCTGAACCAGTTCAGCTATTCAGGATGTTTTCTTGTTTCTTCACTTTTCCTCCTAAAGTACAAATTCACCCAGCTTCAGTCTGAGTGTTGAGCTGGATTTAAGCTCGTGCATTAGGAGGTGACGGCGCAGCAACAGAGACCAGGAGCCTCTGTAGCTACACCACAGCCTCCACCACAGCTACACACTGGGGCTGTGGGGACAAACACATGGTATATTCCAGGTCCGCACTGGTACATTCTCTTTCCAGGAAATAGCCACAGCCTTGTAAGTGTAGTCCGAAGCCACACAGTTATCCAGACATGAACAAAACATTTCACTGAAAACATTTTAAAATAAGCTCTAATGTGTGAGGACTTTATTTTATCTCCCAGCCAGCACATGTAAACCTGTTCCTGATCCACACCTGAAAATCTTGACACGGATCAAACAAGCACAAACTGATCCTTTAACCACAATCAATTCTGGACCCAACCTGTCCGGTTAATATAAGACTTGAACTGACCTTTACTCAGATAAGGGCTCAGAGGTGCTGCTGGGTAGCTCTAGGTGTCAGGCTACTGTAGGAGTGCTCAGCAACAGAGGATCACACTCTGACGTGTCCAAATCCTGTGAACTTTATACAAAGTTGGAGCGGGAATGAATGAATGAAGCACTTTTGGTAGCCGAGTCACCAAGACACGGCTGGGGTGTGTGGGGTGTGTGCAAACAGCAACAATTATCACACCAGAGACCAGGATTCAAATCCACAGTCCCATCTGTGGTAAATGTAAATATACATGTTGTGTCTGAGGTCACTGTTAACTTTTTTTCTGTCTGTACTCACCCACACTGTGCAAACAATCTACAGTTTATAGGGGCAAATAAATAACAAGGCAGTAAAATAGACATGTTGGAGTTTCTGAATCAGAACGCCACCTGTTTATTGAGAAGTTTAGCAAGTTTAGTTCCAGGAGCTCGTCCCCAAAGGTGGTGGAGCACAGTGGAAACAAAAGCAGAATCAGTGACAAGTTATGGGTTGTTAATTTCCTTCAGTGGAAAAAGCCTAATAGTCATGTGAATACTGTTCCCGCTGCCTGTCAAGTTTGGACAGATTCACTGCTGCAGTTTGGTTGACAGACTATTTACTGGAAATCCACAACAGAGGTGAGATGTTCATTCCAAGCCGACCTCGACCTCTGCTGCAGCATGTCTGTCCTCAGAGGCAGACGTCCTGTCAGCAGCAGAGACGTCGGCAGGTCAGGAACCAGCCACTAGTGACCACAGGTGTCACCACACCAAGCAGGGCTTAAATTCAAGGCTCAAACTTTATTTTCAATTTTCTAAATGAAAATACATTGTCAAACCAAGAGTAAAGAGTAAGAGTTTAAGAGGAAACATGCTAGCAGATTAGCTTGGCTACCTCATCTTGCAGTCCTCCTTGCTAACAGGATAAGGCTGGTAGTAATGGGCACCAGTACAATACAAAGCAGCCTGCACTGTGCAGATAATCGTGTAAAATCCATGGCCTCGTGTGAGTGACCTCAGGATTCATCTCTGCTTCAACACAGATGGTAGTTTCTAATTACACATTCCCAACCATTTGGGGGGTTGGTGGGAACGAGAGCAGAGTGCATTAATTAACGGACGCGTCCAGACCAAAGCTGCTCTTTTAATGAAACGAGGTCCAGGCTGAGCTCAGTCCATCGAGCACTGGTGACAAGCCCTACTGTGTGTGTTTGTGTGTCTTTACATTTCACTGGCTGTGAGTGTGTGTTCTTTTATTGTATAATGACCACATCAGAATGACCTCAGCAGAAAAAAAAACAGTCTGTGCTGTTTCCTGGTTTGTCTGCACGTTTCATTTATTTCCCGCTGAAATTAGTTGACAATGGCACAGTAATGAGGTGGTTGACTTGATGTCAGTAGCAGCAGAATGCAGTGAACAGTGGATTTAGATACAGAACTATCAAAAGGACAATTTACCGCTTCAAAATCTCATTTTTAGACTTCTTTTTGCATTCAAATTGAGACTAAAACACACAGGAACTGCAACTCCAGGTGCTTTCCTGCTTGATTTTACAGCTGCTTTCAACATTGACCACGAGATATTGCTGACACAAGACTAGCGCTGCGTTCACACATACAGATACAAAGCAGTAGGTCGTCTCTGGCCTTTCATGAAGCTGACATTAATTTACATACTGTGCTCAGTAGGCAGAGCCAGGCTGCAACACCAGGACCCATTCACAGATTCGCATCCCACCCCAGAAACAGGCATCTCGGGGAGCCCACACGACGACCTAAAGTCGTTAGCAGTATAAACAAAGTACAGCTGAAGGTCATGGGAATGTGGTGTTGATTAAGTGTTGATTAAATTAAATTTTGACCTGATGATGGCGCTAGAGAAAAGGTTAAGGCATTGACATTTGGGTGTCGGCATGTTCACTGTCTCATCGGGAGTTAACTAGAAGGTTGATATCAGCATGGCTCTGTGTGCTCAGTTGACAGACTGGTCTTGTGTACACGTTAGCTTAGTGCAGGGGACAGTTAGGGGTAGAGGTTAGCCTCAACCAAAAGAGCCCGAAACATTGCGTATTCCTTGCTGTCAAGCTCATTTTAGCCACAGCTACACGTGCATTCAGGAGTCGCTTCTTTTTTTGGAGTAGGACGGTTCGTAACCACATTTCTGAGGCTGGGATTTCTGGAGAGCTGTGTGCAGTCATTGAGACTGAGCTTCCAGCTGCTGCTGGACGGTCAGTAAATCCCTTGGGATCGCAGGACTGCCTGCTTGTTAAACTGCAATGTCTTTTTTTCCCGTTTCTATTACATACAAAAGATTCAATTGGACTGGAGGATTTGGAGTTGTTTAAAAGTCAGGGGCAGCCCTTCCTGCTCAGGAGACCAAGGTCATTTGGGCACTCCTGAGACACCACTGCCATCATGTATGCAGTGGTGTGCTGGGGCATTAGGACACAGAGAAGGGTGATGGATGAAACCCTGAGCAGTCTGAGCAGCACCAGCAGCCTGAGCCCGCTTAACACCCGAACACCACCTGCTGTTTCAGAGTTTGTGAAAACTTGTTAGGACGTAAGCCGAGAACTGAGCTGTGAAGTGCAAAGGGCCACTGGTTCCAGCTGTTTATTTCCACTCTGCATTTTTCTGTTACTAATACTACAAGACCCATCAGCTGATGCTACAGATTAGAAGCTGGAGGCTTGAATTTACAGCTGTAAATTCAAAGAACTTTTCAGCTGTAAACAAAACAAGGCACCACAGTTGATGAATTCAGACAAAACTGACCCAGAAATCAAAACTGCAGGTTTCATTATCAGTAGTTTGGGGTTTTTTTTTCCCAAAATTGTAATATCTAGCTTTCACTCGCTGTTGGCGCGGATGTGACAGACTTTAAAGCTCCATGACAGACCCTATCTTTGAGAAAAATCAGATCTACAGTAATTCAGTGGATCACTGTGTCTTACATGCCAAAAAAAAAAAAATAGTGCAACATTATCCACTTTTAGACAGTGGATAGACCACCTGTTTCAAGCAGAAGTCTCAACTTTATAAATGTTTGTATGTTTGCTGTCAACAGCTGGAAGCAAGTGAACTTGGGCCCCAGCCGTTTCCACAGCAACACAATCCATTAAAGCAGCATATAGCTCGTCAGCAGCCAGCGTCATTTTGATAAAAGCCTGGAGGAAAAAAACAAAAAAAACCAAAAATGTCTTTTTGACTGTTCGCATTCAGCCAAAACTTCTACGAGCCCCTTCTTCACTGACCTGAGCAAAACAACAACCTGCAACATCAGGTCCTAAAGCTACACCGGCCCCAGATCCCAGTAGTTATTTTGAAGCCAAACCCATGTTTTGGTTTAATAAAAACATAAAAACAAAAGAGCAAAACTGTGGAAAAAAATGTATTTATATGTACACTTATAACATGCAGCCAGTTCATAAAAGCAGCAGATACCAAATACTGTTTTCTTTCCTCCACTTCAGTTATACAGTACGTGTGTGTGTGTGTGTGTGTGTGTTTGTGTCAGATGTGACTGTGCCACCTAAATCATGTAGGCGCTGCAGCAGAGTGTCAGATATCGACGCCATGGCAACAACACAAAGCTGTGTGGTTACATAAAGACGATCAGAGTTTCAGAGTTAAGAGGCAAACTGATCAAAAACAGACGAAGACTCACCTGAGGAGCTGCTGCCCTCATCTGACCAAGCTGATCTGGTCTGTACTGAGCGGATCTCAGACCCCATTTAGCCCCTTAATGCATCTTGGATGGAAAGTAATATATATATTAATATAATATATATACACATTATGATATTAAGATGTAAATCTAAAGTGTAAATGAGTTAAAGAAGCATCTGAGACAGAGTGAAACCCATTCCCTCCAGATCCTGAACAGGTATAAAATCATCCATCTCTCCAAGACACATATGCTGACTTTAAACTTTCTAAAAAAAACAAAACAAAATGAAATACAGCTCCCTCATTTATTTGAATGAGGCCAGTCTGGTGACACATCAAAAATCAAACCAGGCTTCACTTTTTCCAGACTGCGTTGTGATATCATTTTTCAAGGTGCCGAGGTGGCAAAACACACCAAATCACATTGTTTTGTACCAAGAACAAAGTATTTCTATTCTCTCTTGCGATTGTCACGAGAGATAAAATTGTTGTCGCTGTAATAGCTTTCCAGAGTTGTAATTTCCTGTCTCAAAGTATTGTAAACGACTGTGCAGTGTTGTGATGTCTGATAAACCTTCAAACTCATGGAGCTGTCATTCAACCCCTGCTCACCTTTGTCATAAACTTTAACCAACGCCCTCATGTCGGGCCGTTAACCACAAACGCTGTGGGTTCATCACCAAATCTGAGTGCAGCTGCTTGTGGCTTGGGTGCGACCTAACCCTGATATAAACTTGTTGCCTGATGCATTTCCTCCTGATGCAGAGTGCTCCGACACTCAGCTGGTTTTTTTTTTTGGTCCAAACGTCCCTCAATCACCCAAATTCCTCTCTATCTTTAGAACAGGACTGTTTGTCAGCCTCTCATTCGCAGATTAAATGTGCCGCTTCAGTGTAATGAGCCGTACACGTTAACAGTGATGGGACTTAATCATTGCTGAAAATTTAATTAAATGTTAGGAAACAGCCAAAAAAAATCTGACCCAGCACGACTCGATGTGTTGTGTGCTTTCTGGGCCGAAGTAAAAAAAACAAAAAACAAACAATACGAGCGCTGTTTTTCCTCTGTAAATATCTGCCTCTTCAGTTGATCACTTTATTAGTGATCAACTTTATTAGTGATCAACTAAAATAACACAGAGAGTCCATCTTAAGATTCTTTAGCCAGAATCAAGGACAGGCTCGTTCTTCCAGCCGCTATAATAACTTTGCTTTAAATGACAATGCGGCTTCTGAGATGAACCTACAGAGAAATATCAGCTAATCTGAAGCTCCCCTCGGCTTTGCAGAGCTTTCCAAGCAGTTTCATCTCACCGTTTTAGCTTTCCAGTCCACAGCTGGACCCCAAGGTGGTAGAGACCAAAATTGAGCAAACGGGGTGGATATTAGATTCTATTCTCCGGGTGTAGCACAGATATTGTTTTAATCTGTCTGAGACAGGTATTACATTGAGGTTTGAAAAACATTTGTGTGTAGTTACTCTCTAAAGGGCAACCATTAAAAAGTAAGAGCGTGCTTCAGTACTTGTACTGACAATATAGTGAACTCTGATGTTAACACTGAGGCAATATCAAAGAAAGGGCAACAGAGACTTTAGACGTTCCTCAATACAGAGATATGCCGAGTTCAAATGTGCGTCCTTGTAAGTTAAAACGGGCTGATGAAATGTTTTTTGTCTTCAAAAAGTAATTTCTGAACAGATGTTGGAAAAGAGGGGGCATCTTATACTCAGAGTTCTTATGTTTTCACCAGTAGTTTTTTGTTGTCATGGTGCCTTGAAGCTGCCTTGCTGCATTCACTCTTCTCACACAATAAAGAGATTTTATTATTTTACCGAGTGTCAGAGCGATGCACGTCTGCGTTTCACCTGGAATATTCGTACGTGAATCCTGTTTTTCAGAGGATTCATTCAGACACACTCACCTGCTCCCAGGAAAGCACTCATGAATAATTATTTTACACTTTCCAAACACTCCAACACTTTTGCTGTGCACAGACCCTGGGAGCTGGCCTGATTATGCTGTTTGCTTGTTTACGAACAACATTTTGCCCGGCAGTCTCTGTAGCCACTCGCTTTTTACCGTCTCAGGGGTCCACAGCCATCCGGATGATGCTGCTTCTTCATACCCCGGAGCTGAACCAGACACCTCCCGTTTTCCTACGGAGTTAAAGAAGAATTTATCAAAGCTCTGTTCAAAAATAAAAATACATTTTAAAAAATAAATTCATTGTTTTGCCACTGGGATTTAACTAGAGCTGTATAGTAGCATGTGCATATGAATAAGTCTGTCCCTCCAACCCTTTTTTTTTTGTTTTTTTTTTTTTACAACCCATCCTTTTTAACAGTGACGCAGTAACAGCAGAGAGGAGGAAAGTGTTAGACAGTCTTCAGTGCATTTAAACTATTCAGGAGGCTGGAGGTTTATATGAAGCACTGCTGCAGTCCAGACCAGTCAGCTGAGAGTCAAGTCTAAATCGAATCCAGAGTCATGTCCAAGCCAAAAACCACCATAAGACAAGTCCCAGTAAACAGGTCCAAGGAGAAACGTCTCGAGACCGGACTGGAGTAGCATGTATTCCAGCTCTGTTACAAAGTCAAGAACAGTTCGTGTGTTGTTGTAGCTAAATGACCTTTTGATCATTAATCTGTCCATAGGGCGTGCCAGTTCACCAGAATCGTTTCCCCTCTGAGCCGAATGTGACGCTGCTGATCGTCCAACGTTAGATTTTTATAATCTGAACGTGAAGTGCGACCTGGTGGAAACAAGGGCAGAGAGAAGAGCTGAAGTCAATAAAAAGAGAGCGTATTCACGGTTCATAGCTGACTCTGTGACCTTTGTTGACCTTTGGTGAACATGCTGCTGAGTGTGGGTGATGATGCCGCTCCGATCAATAACGCCCACCAGACGCATCTCCAGGCCGAGGAGCCGGCAGCAGAGTGAAGCTCAGAGAAAGCAATATCTGCGCTCTGCAGCAGCGAGGGAGTTTGTCAAGAGTCTGACAGTATCTGTGTGCGTGGGCGTGTGAGTAAGCTTTCTACACTGAGCGGCATTCATTTTCCTACTTTACATGGTCTCATTCACACAAACATCTCCTCCAGGCGGAGGGTCAGGTGAAGCAACAAGACGATCAGTCTGCAGTCCTGCTAGTGCCCCCTGTAGGCAGCAGAGTTCATTACAGCCACATCAGTGAAAGTGCTGGACAGAACAAACCGCACACTGATGATTAGTTCAGGGTACGGAGCCTCGGTAAATTGAGCATTGAGTATTGTGCGCACATCATCATTTTTCTGGCCTGATAGCAGTCGTGCCAGCCATGCCTGGTTTTGCTGCGGTAAGTCATTAGCATCCTCACTAGAGCAAAGTAGCTGAGTGATGAAGGTTTCGGCCTGTTGGCAAACTTGATTTTAGATTTATTTGTGAAAGTCGGGAAGACAGTTTCCTCAGGTTTTCTCCCTCGTCCGTATAGCGCTGACAGTCTCTATAAAACGGCTGCAGTTTATCTGTTGCTAAAGTTGTTAGCCACAAAGTTAGATAAGGCCATGGCTTGTCAGTGGAAGACAGCTAACGAGCCATTAGCATTCAGGGTCACACAGTCTGTGCATTAGGAACTTATGTTGGATTTCTTTTTTTTTTTAACCAAAACCATGATACCAGTAGTTGTCTGACCATCACACCAGAACTGCTGATATCAGAGGGATTAGTAAACCAGTGGAAAAACACAAAAACATAATATCAGTGCTCACTGGTATATTGTTTTTTTTAAACCCTTAACCATCCAAATCGGCCTCAACCTTTAAAGTCCTGTATCAGGGTTCAGTACATAATCCTGTCTACATCTATCTGTGTCTCCAACAGTCCTGCTGTAGCTTTGTGGTGGAGATATTAGCAGAGGAAAAAGGTTTAATTGACCGTTTTCTCCAACATAATTCGATTGATCTACTCTGCAGTAGAAACTGTGCTGAATAATTAACCATGACCAACAAGTCTGACGAGCTCAGAGGTTGCTGTGGTTTTTTTTTTTTTTTCCAGCAGCGTGGTTTGGTGCACAAAACCGAGGGTTTCCACTGACATTGTCACTCCTAACAGAGACTGCAGGTATTTTGTGCATGCTAACCTGCCACTCTGCTCCGAGTAGGCGGACGGAGGAAGTGGAGGAAATAGCATCAGTGCCAGTTCACCTGTCGTGTGCTGGCATCAAAATGAAGCCCCCTGGTAACAAGGAGCTGTCAAGTATTAAAAGTTTGCATCTATGCCTCTGGTAGGTGTTTTGTTTATTTACAATATAAATGAGATATTTGCTTGTTAAGTTCTTGACACCATTAAATGTTGCTGTGTGTGAGAGTATCAAAAAAAAAAATGGTACCAATATAGAAAGTTAAATTTTGATTGTTGAAATAATGACTCAGAGGAAGACTTACGTTTACATCAGTTGACAATGTCCAGAATCTCCTGTAGTCACTGATGAACACGGTGGGAAGGGGGGAGGGGGGGGGGGGGGGAGGGGGGGGGGGGAGGGGGGAGGGGGGGGGGGAGGGGGGGGAAAGGTCAAGGAGTTTTTGGGGGGAGGGGGGAAAACCCGGAAAACCCCCCCCCCCCCCCCCCCCCCACAACTTTCCACTCAAATTAAAAGTTACACACACCAACAAGCTGCATAAACCTCAACATCACCCAGACCACTGAGGATATAACCTCAAGGCCCTCACATTGTGTTAATAAGCACCCAACACTTTCTTCAAAGGTGATGTGACATCTGATCAAGCAACACTTATGTTTTCTCTTCGTCATCTAATTATTATTTTCTAAATTATTTTCTCAGCCACTTTCTGCTGCTCCTACAACAGCATCCTGTTTGCCTTTGACTTTATACTTACTGGATATTTTGAAGAACACTGCGAGCTACGAGACAGAGCCGTGAGCCGCTTCCTCACACTTAAAGAAATATGACAAAGGTGTTGACGTGCTGCGCATCAGACAGCCTTCGACCTCTATCAGGCTCTGCAGGCCTGAGCGGCGCGTCGAAACACTAACAGGGGCCGACTCAGCATCTTCTTTCGTTCAGCAACTTGAAACAGCGGCACGTCACGTAGATTACTTACATGCAGCGAAGGGTGACCTCGAGTGCTCCTCCTACTGCTCAGGTCTCTCAGGGACAGCTGATCCACATCCTGCCCACATCTGCCCGGTAACACACCAGTTAAATCTCTGTGCCACAACAAATCTTTATCATGTCGCCACGGTCTTCAACACAGAACTGTATGTTCCTGCCCCGCACCTCGTCTTCCTCCACATGAGACACACTGATTCCATTTAGGTCTTTGGATTAGTTGGAAACTAATTACACTAGTTAAATTATAGAGTTATATATAGAGTTATAAATGTAATACATACATATCAGAAATAAACCGAACAGTCATAGCCAGTAGATCTAAAGCACCATTAAATTTAAAGAGTTTAATTTTCATAAATTATAATTAAATACTGTAATGGCCTGATTATAGGACATGATTATAGAAAATAATACATAAAATCCACATTCATGTATCTTGTCAGTGACAGACTCACGCTCTCCTGTGAAAATCATTTTCTCTCAGTCTTTTTGTCTTCCTGGGCTCATCATCTGGGATGGCTGGGTCCACAAACCTCTTTCAGAGCTGACTAACCAACATAAACAGACATGAAAACACTCGTTAGCCTAATAACTTTAAGGCTACAAGCAACTAATACGATATAAAAGATATAAGAGTAAATGATAATAAAAATACAACATAAAAAATAGTAAAACAAATGGTGAAAGTGTTTCACTGTGAGGCTGCAGTCACAGGTCAAAGTTGTTCATTGCCTTCATTTACATCACAGCACATTTAAAAATAAAGTGTTAACTGGAAAACTTTACAGACAGGACAGAAAAAGAAGTGAGCTCAGAAGTCAAACTGTGGTAAATATGACATGAAGCGAACTGACTCATGCTCACAGGAAAGAGGAACCTTCAGGGAGAAACTCTGACTAAACCTAAAGCTGTGTTAAAGCACAAAGTGAAGCAAATTTTCACTTTGCATCATCTGTGCGAATTTAACTGCTGGATCGTTTGTGTTTACTCGTGCCAGACGGCCTCTGTACCAACGGTACAGATGTCATTTGTAAGCTAGTTAGCAACGAACAGGTGTGTGTGTGTGTGTGTGTGTGTGTGTGTGTGTGTGTGTGTGTGTGTGTGTGTGTGTGTGTGTGTGTGTG
>JBBMJY010000018.1:23411269-23416269 GCA_037833715.1 Toxotes lorentzi
TGTGTGTGTGTGTGTGTGTGTGTGTGTGTGTGTGTGTGTGTGTGTGTGTGTGTGTGTGTGTGTGTGTGTGTCTCTGGCTGATTTCTCAACTCACCAGAAACTCGGCCTCTTTCTGTTATTTCCCTCCAGTCTCTCTCTCCTTTTTCCTCTTGTCTCTGTGCTTTTATGAGGCAGATTCATAAAGTCCTGGGATATGGACACATTTTATTTTATTTATTTATTTTTGAGGCTGAAACATTGAATTGAATTTACATGTACACACCTTTGCATCAGTTCATGCCACCCAGGTCCAGTTTGTGTTTATTTGTGTCTTTCCATTGACTTTGGCTCTAATACTCGCCTCATGTCTGTCACTCTAAGAATTTTTGAGGTAAACTTTTAATGTGACACTAGATGACATTAAACCAGAGATACCAAGCCAGTGTAAAGGGACCGGTTTTCAAGGTAACTCAGGTTAGACTTGATAAAATTTAATTTCCTGAAAGAAAGCCTGATTTACTGAAGTAAGCCTGTTTTTTTTTTTCTTGTCATCTGGTTTTATTAAATGCCCCTCGGGACAGAGCTGCTAATGTTAGCTTAAACTCCAAGTTCTAACCTTGAAGGGGGATTTTTCCAGTGATGGGCTGCTAAGCTTGTTTGCCATCCACAGTAGCGTTTGCAGCTTAGAGTAGAGCAGACCTAATACTGAACAAGCCTCCAAACTCTTTCTATACACAATCTCTCTCAGAGTCTCCGTGCACAGACTCCTACACGTGGACAAAGTCAAAGACTAACAGACTGTGTGCAGTGTTATTTACACACTGACTAAAATACATTTGAATTTCATTCAGCAGTGAGAATCCAAACCACCACATGACTAAAACATGACAGTTCACCTTGTAGGGATCACATTAAGTGCCATTACAGAATAGGAATAAACATTACATGATGCTAATCAGTGACATAGATTCATCAAAAGCTAAAATGATTATTTTTTAAAAAGAAAAGCCTGATGAATCTGTCAGTAAATGACAGTTACTCACTGTTAACTGCAGGCAGAAGCACTGTGAGCATTCAGACCCAGTGAAACAATGAGGAAAAGAGGAGAACCTGCAGGAACGGCATCAGTCTCCTCACTCTGCTCACTAATTAGTTTTAATTGACTGCAGCTGCTGCAGCTCTGTCTGTTTGAATGTCCAGCAGGTGAAACGGAAACATCCCTAATTAAATCGCTGCTGGGCTTTTTAACAATATTCAAATAAAGGAAACTTGCACTGGAAGGAAGCCTGTGATTTATAGGACATTATCGAGGGTCACTCGTAGTTAGGTCGTCAGTGTTTGCTCTGTCAGACGCTTTACTGTTGTTGCTCAGATCAATGCTGCAGATTTTAGGGGACACTGCAGAGACTGATTTGACTGTGATTGTTGTAAATAAAGGTCAGTACAGGCTCTAATCCAATCAGTTAATACGTGATACGTATTAACGTTACGTTCTTCATGTCTTGTTTTTAATGTATTTCTATGCCACTGTGATGAGTTGCCTGCCTCGTCTCTCTCAGTGAAATCAGGTTACACGGGAAATCACACAACGCAACATCACGGTGACCTTGTTACTGTAAAAACTATGGTTACTTGCACATTTCCCCTTTCTCAACCTTATTTTGGAACCATGGCTCTCTGATTTTCAACTGTATTAGTGATACACACACCTCCTGATTTGTTTTTTTTTAGGTGTGTTTGAAAGCACAGTGAAAAGAAACACTCTGCTGTGAGAGCAAAGTTTTTCCTGGTTTTTCTTTGAATTTTACAGTCAGACGTTCACCCGTGGGAACTGACTGATTTAGAACAGCCATGTCTTCTGTGTTTCAGTCTCTCTTTTAGTCAGACTCTGACTTGAATTTGTTAAAAAGCAAGGATGCATCTATACACGTGTAGCTGCAAATTACACTTCCTCTAATGTACTCTCAATGTGTTCTGTCTTCTTCTGCCATTCACAGTAACAGGCTTGATGATGATCAAGTAAAAACAAAGTTAAACAAAAATAAATGAAAAAAAAACACAGTAAAGCTCAAACTATTTCCAAAGTAACAAAGCAAATCATTTTTTACTCAGCTTCGCATCATAATGTCTATGTTCAAATCACGAATTAAAACCAGACCAGTGTTAGTGTTTTCCACCTGGATCAGGTAACCACACAGGAAATTCACCTTTGCTTTCCGGTTGTTTTTAGTCACTGTTGAGGTCTTTGTCCTGCACATGTTCAGATCTAAAATATATAAATCTCACAGGAGAAACCAGGGCCTGCACATATCAAACTGCTACAAGTGAAAGTCCTTTACTTTAACTCAGCATGCAAACGTAACTATAAAAGCTGTTTATTGTATTGTTTTATGATTTAAACTTGCTCTTACATTCACGCGAGCTCCACAGGCCTTATCATTTTTCGTCCCATTTGTACATTATAAATATTTTTAACTGTTGCCTCAGTACTTGAGATATTTAGGATTTCAAACAAATATTCGTGAACATTAAAAGAAATAATATCAAATATGTTTGTAGTTAACGTGATTAACCATGTAATCACAACTTTTTTGCTCTTACGTTGGGTCTGTGGTGTAGATCATAGTAGTTTGATAAATGCAGCTCTGATTATAAACAGGTTTCAAGACGACTGTTACAGCGCAGGTAAACAATGAATCTAACACTAACAAACACATATATCACACGTTAATCATCACAATGGGGTTTGACAATCAACAACTGTGTCACACACAAACCTCTGGAGTGTGTGTGTGTGTGTGTGTGTGTGTGTGTGTGTGTTGGCAGCGGTCCTAACACACTGTGGGTGTGTGTGAGAGTGTGCATGTGCGCACACAGAGTGGTACATTTTGTGCTCCATGGCACGCCCGGGTGCTACCAACACTCCCCATCACTGGGTCGACACTCCCATTGGAAATCCATGCAGCCGAAGCCTCTTCCCCCACGGCTGCCTGCTCATTGATTAGCTGTCAGAGAGAGAGGGAGAGAGGCAGAGGACAAGAGAGCAGGCCGGGGCGAGAGACAGAGAGAGACAATGACAGAAGCGGAAAGAGAGAGAGAGGGAGCTGACAGGACGAAGCAGGAAGCAGAATGAGAATGAGGAAGAAGAGGAAGAGTTCTGTGAAGAGAGAGAGAGAGAGAGAGAGACGATGTGAATGACCGGAGGACGTGTGGAGAGATGAGAGGGTGAAGCCAACAGGGGGAGCCTGAACAAGAACCTGTACCACTGTTCTCTCCTCCTGTTCCAAAAGCAGCACACATCTTAAATAAGTTTACAAAGAAAAAGTGGTCAGAATAAAATGATCAACCACAACAAAAATTGTGCGTACGCAGAGACACAGAAGGATGTTAATAAATGAATGGGTGGATAGTTAAATCAATCAATCGACACATGGATGGATGAACCCAATGGACGGATTGATGACACATGAAAAGATGAAGGGAGGATGATAAATGGACGTATGGAAGGATGGACAAACCTTTCAATACCCGGATTGAAAGGTTTGTCTAGGTTTTTGTTGGACGTGCACACTCATCTGCAGAAAGCGCGATGGGCCGGCGCAGAGCGCTGCTCGGCGATGGAGGATGAAGAGGGAGTGTAAACGTGAAATGTTAATGAGATTAGAAAAGACAGTGGGAGCGTCGAAAAGAGGAGGTGAAGCAGCCGAACGTGGGGGTACAGCTTCCCTCTGATGTACCCCATCTATCATATCTGAGCTTTAATGATTCTCTCTGGATGAAGGAAAGGGAGACTAAAGAGAGATCAAGGGAGCTGAGGGGGTGAGGAGGGATAGAGGGAGGAAGGGAGGAGAGCGGAAAGAAGCAAAAAGCAGTGGAACAGCATAAGAAAAGACACAAGTGCCCTTCCAGACATACTTATTCTGCATGCCATCGTTTCTCTTATGGCTGCAGATGTATTAAAGTTTAAATTTCAGACTTGAGTTCACACCGCCCTGAATCACGAAGCTGCATCACAGAGGAGACTTTCATTTCATCAAATTAAATCTTGGTGTTGGGGTTTTACTTTATTAATGGAGAAATGAGGTTGAATTAAACTCTAAATCACATTTTCAAGCAGTTAAACTGTTTAAAGGCCTCATAAATACAGTAATTAAATTACATACCCGAACTGCAGAGAGAACCAGACCTTCATGTCTAATTTACCTGCTTTATACGAATATATCCTCATATTTTAGCAAAAAGCTTCCCTCTTTTCTGATCTGCTCCTGTTTTAATTTCCTGTTTCTGCTGTAAATACTTCATGTTTACCACTCGTCCTGTTAAATTCAGTATAACCTACATTTCATGCCACAGTCACGCTTACACTGTTTACATTCATCATGTATCCAGTTGTTTCTGCTTTGTTTATTTTTGTTTGTTTGTTTGTTGTTGTTGTTGTTTTTTTATCACAGATAAGCTGGTGTTAATGAAACTCTACACGTCCTGCAGATATTTCACATTAAAAGCTCAATGGATTCAATCCCTCCCTCTGCCGATAGGCTTTAACTCTGGAACATCAGCAGAAGTGTGGAGTTTCATTGATCGTGCACACTTCACTTAACTTTCTGATGTCTCATAAACTTTACAAATAAAAATATAAACGACAATAATGATAATAAGAGGCTTTATTTTTAACTCATTGTCTCCGTTTAGATGGGCGGGAAAACAGTTTGACTGGCAGCAACATGAAGTTGGCCAGTGGGAATTTGCTGTGTGAGAGGGGATTCATTAGCGCTCTCAAAGGGACACAGTCATTTATAATTAAATGCTGGGGCTGTTAAATAATAAATGACCAGCAATGAATGTTTTCCAGTGACAGAAAGAAAATACAGTAAGAGAGAGAGGCAGAGGAAAGAGCGGAGAGCAGGAAGTAAAGAAACCATGAAGCATCCAACCTAACCACACATGAAAAATACCATTTTAGCTCAGGAGAGGAGTCAGTGGTTGTTATTTCAGTGTGTAACCTCAAGATTCACAGAATT
>JBBMJY010000018.1:23421269-23429533 GCA_037833715.1 Toxotes lorentzi
CAAATAAATGGATCCTCGACAGGAAGACCTGTCAAGCCGACAATGAAACAGAAGATAAAACCAGATAAAAATAGATCTTTTCTTCCTTTTCCTGACACACATGTTCAGCGTGGAGCTTCGGCTGGTTTGTTTTTCTGTAGGCAGAGACTCTAGAGGCTGCTGTAAATACTCAGCCAGCTCCTGACGTCCATTCACACTGAGACAAACAGCAAGAGGGGAGGAGGGGGAGGAAGGAGGCTGTAAATCCAGAGTTTATGGTCTGTCCATGGACCAGTAAAACACACCGAGCAGCGATATCAGTCAGCAGGCCAGAGGGAGAGAGAGAGGGAGGGGAACAGGTCATCAGGGAGAGAGGGAGAACGAAAGAGATGGAGATGAAAGAGGGGAAGGAGGTCAAACTGGAGAAGGGGGGGGGGGAGGAGCTCTGTGGTAATATCCCTGTCTTATTGCGTTTCTTACAGCTCTTCCTGTGTGAGTGCTCCCGTTTATCTGTTTTTGTGAAGACCAGTTTGAGGACGCTTTGGGCGGGTTCTCACTTTGGGCCGGATTTCGATTTAACCAAAACTGCGATCTTTCATTAACCTTTGCCTGAACCTGACCACAGACAGGCCTGTGGATGTGAGCCCAGGTCTCTGTTGTGACAGTCATGCAATATATTCAAAAAAATGTTGCCTCTGAACATAACACAGCCAGCGATTACGTTTCCTACGAAACATATTCGCTGCTGCAGGTGTTAAAATATCTTTTGGGACTCCGGGGACTCTGTAAGAGTTTGAGATTAAAACAAACAAGCTCACCACAAGGTCCATTTAGAAGCCGTTTGGAGGGTTTTCACTGCATCTGAACGTCATCTGAAATCTGGACAGTCGCACTGAGGAGGATGTCCTGATACCACTGAGAGCTCCCTGTGACCTTGTGGTGAGGCTGTTTTGTAAATTAACGCTTATTAGTGAAAACATTCACCATCTAATCAGTTGGTGAATGTTGATAATGATCCATGACGCGCTGACTGATCAACAACAGTAATGATATACAAGTTACAGACTGTGGAGTAAGAAATGTTCAGATCTTTAAGATCTTTACTTACAGTAAGTAATCGCAATAAAACTTGAATAGAGTAGAATAGTGGATGTAGGAGTAGTATTAGTACAAGTATTTCTTATACAGATAAAAAAAAAAACACCTTGGACTTTTATATTATTCTGTCACTGTCAATCGTTAATGCTGAAATTTCTTTTTTTTCTACTGTGCAGGTGGAGCTGATTTAAACACCATTAAATGATGGAAATAATCCTTAAAGACTCCTTGTATTTGAACATGTTTTACATATAAAGTCTTTATCTGCAAACTGGCCACTAACTGCAGCAGTCAGATCAATGCAGCTGGAGTAAAGAGTGTCTCAAAAGTCTACATTCGTCCAGTTTGTGTTACATTCCACCACCAGTTAAAGAGAAAATTATACAGTAATTGTTGGCACGACTATGTTTGCCAAACATATTTATCATATTAGGGATGTTCTTATATTTTGGAATCTTTCAGACTCTTTTGGACTCTTTCTCCTCAGAATACTGAGAATATGACTAATCAGAAATTGTTCAGGAGTTTTGCTTTCCATTGGAGCTGTCAGCCTGAAGTCAGCCTGAGTTAACTTATGGAAGACAAAAATGGAAAACGTGTCCAGAAAGCTAAAGAGAAAAAGCTGCACTGTGCAGCTTGTAGCTCTTTCTGCTGCTGTTCAGGGGGAAGGACAGTCATTTTTAAACTGCTCTGTGAGAAACTGATGTCACTGTGTGAGTTATGTAGAAGTCATATAAGGTTTTGCTCTTATGGCCATGCATATTTGATCAAACCGTCTGTAGCATACAGCACTCAGCATGCAGTATGTATGTTTATATGCACACGATCATCACGACTACAACTGACGAAAGCTTGCTCTAACCTAACTCTAACTTTAAAGTGCAAGTCTTGTTCTGTACTGTTTTTTTTTTCTTGTCGACAAATCCCAAGAAGAGACTGAAACCAGCAATGAACCGATACTACTTACAAATAACGGCTGTGTATACAAACCCTGATGCAGCCCACTCCTATCAAACACACACCGATGAGGCACAACTTTGCACTGGGTTCCTTCATTACCATGAACACACACACTGTAGTTTATTTTGTCTCAAATGTGTGTTAATCCACCGGTGAAAGTAGTTCCTAACAAATGCTCTATGTCTTTCTTAAAGTAACTCTGGCTTAAAACTGCAGTGCCCAGCTGTTTGAGAAAATTTGAGCCTTTTCTTTTTAAACATGAAATGATGTATTTATGAGGCATTTTTATTTCCTCAGTTGGGAATAATATTTGGACTTAGAGCTGTGTGCACAACACATTGTGTGGTGAGATTCTTTTCGTGGGATTGTTGACAATAAGAACCAGACTTATTAGTGCACTGAACGCATTTCCTTCCTCATAAAACATTTGCAAAGATGATTTTTGATCATTTTGAAACCTGCCTCATTTACATGCGTGGCAAATTGCAGGCAGTCTTGTTCTTCGCTGGTGCATCACTGGCGACTGTAGGTCAGCAGAACAATGTTAAACCATCAGCAAAAGTGTGTTGCATTTGTGTGTGTGCAGACGTCAGACTTTAGAGCCAGAAGTTCTCAAAGTACAGCAACGACAGCATGAGACGACTGACTCAGCACACAATGTGCAAATTTAACCCTGGCAGCGGACGTGAGTCTGGAGGAAGCACCTGGCAGTTACTTTGTACACAGAGAAAACTGTCAACTGTGTTTTGGGAACTGGTTTCCACTGGAAAAAATAGTCCAAATGAAAACTGTCACACAACTGTGTGTGTTGTGTGGAGGTACACAGAAACAGGGACACACTTCCTGTAGAGAGGAGTTGCTGTTCAATCTGTTTATATCTCTTGTAGGTAACACTGTGCGCTCACATTCAGCGCAGTGTATACAGTGGTGGAAAAAAGTTTTCGGACACCCTTAAAATTTTACACAATCTCAAATATTTGAGATTGAAATATTTGCAGAAACATCTTTGTTGTTTTTCACGAGGTGTGGCTGCATCAGACAGACACAAACAAAACAAATGATTTCTTTTGTTTATTGTTATCAAGAAAAAAAAAATACCAAAACTAAATTCTTGATGGTGTCAACATGTCAGTTCTCAACATTGTCGGTATCAAAGTCAAGAAATAGCAAAGAATGTGTTCAAAACTGAACAAACAATAAACAAACCATCACATCAACAAAAATGAATATTTAGTACTCCTGCCATTAGCACGCAGTGGAGCTTTAATCACACATGTTTCACACTGTTGAGGGGGAATCTTCTCCCATTCTTCTTGAATTACTGTTTTTAATTCTTCCACATTCTTTGGTTTCCGCATCGAAACAGACCTTTTGATAATCCACCAAAGATTTTCAATGGGGCTCATGTCCGGGGATTGAGCTGGACATGATGTGGGTTTGGAGAACAGCACAATACTTAGCAGAGTTCAATGTGCCATCACAGACAGTGAGGTGACCGACGCCAGCAGCACTCATACATCCCCAAACCATGATACTGCCTCCACCATGCTTGACAGTAGGTACTGTACATGCTGGAGATAAAGCCTCACCTGGCCTTCTGCGTACCCTCACATTAGCATGAGGAGCATTAAGCTGGAAACTGGACTCATCCGACCACAGAATCTTCTTCCAGTTCCTGGCTGTCCAGTCCTCTGCCTCTCGTCGATCAGGGGCTTCTTTACAACCTTAAGCCATGATGTAGGAGTCGGCCACGCACAGTGCGGGTGGAACACTGTACACCGGTTTGGTTTGACCACTGTTGCTGAAGCTCACGTGATGTCATTCGGCGGTTTTCCCTGCACATGCAGATCAGGATGCGGTCATTTCTCACTGAAGACACTCCTGGACGCCCGGATCTGGCGGCAGCTGTACCCTTCCCTGGCTGAGAATCTTTATCTTTAGGCCTGTTTCTTGTGTTAAGTTCCTTGTTTTAGCCATTTTTGATCTGAAGAACTTTCAAATGTGCTGGATTTATATAGACACAAAGCACCCTAACAAAAATCTTCAATAAAAAGGATGATCTTCATTAGTGGGTCAGTGGTACCACAATATTCAAAGTTTCTCAAGTATTTTTATGGAGCTAATCAATTTGAAGTTTTTCATGGCTGATTTTAGGATTGGTTTAGTATTGTGGCTGTGACAGAAACTTAAGTTAATGCAATATATCAGAAATGCATGGGGTGTCCGAAAACTTTTTTCCACCACTGTAGATGTGACTTGTATTCAGCCTGGCTATAGCTGCACAGGGATCCCCTGTTAAGATGCTGCCTGTAATTATTGGATTATTGAAGAGTGAAGGAGCTGGTGGCCAACCTGAGCCCTTCACACTCATGATCACAATCACAAACATCAATACCCTCCTCCCTGAGCTGCCATCCATTCTGCAGCGCCCCCCCTCCTCTCCTCTCCTCAGACTGCTGAGTGGAGGAGGCAGAGCGGCTGGGAATCCCACAGTCATACGTTATATAACCAGCTCTGTGCTGCAGTCATGGTGCTCAAGCTGTGACACTGATTAACTGGTGGCTGTTCTTCTAAATCTAGCAGATCAGCCTCCACATGGAAAAATTAATCATTTTTTCCATCTACTTCAAGGCGCACTCTGATTCTGTTACAGCACCTAGTTTTGCTGAAACGTGCCGTCAGCTCAGTGTTAAGACATCGGTCGGTTTTTGTGGCTTTGTGACACAGACACTCCGACAGTCAGGCCCACTTCATGCAGCGCTTTGGCAGGTTTGCAGATACGTGGAAGTAATTTTTACGTGAGCCGCCGAGTACAACGCCATGAGTGTGTTCGAGTAGAGACTGTCTGAGAGCCTGCGCCGTTATCCCCATTTGCATGATTCATCGTGTCTTGCTCAGCTCTGTGATTGCAGGCTTTTCACCCCTGTCGCCTGTCGCTGCAGACATTCAGGACAGTTAGAGAGACTTTGACTCCAGATGTGACTGGATGTCGTCTCACATGAACTAGTTTGTCTGAAACATACTGTGACGTCCTCAAGGTGGACTCAGCCAGTGGTTCTGTTACGCTCCCCTTTGGAGGCTTAAAACATGTCACCCCCGACCTGTAATGACTTATAATTGATTATCAATCATTTAATTGTTTTATTTATTTCCATCTGCACACAAAAACTGTTTCTCACACAACTGGAGTTGGTGTGAGACAGAGAGAAGGAGAAAAGGAAGGGAGACGACCTGTTAAACCTCCTTTCAGCCTCCTGTTCTGCGTTCTAATGCAGCAGAACTCACAGTAACAGTTGCTTCCATTTACATTGTGTTCTCTTTCCGCTGTCACACAGTCGCACTCAGGATAATGCTGCATGTGTAGCTGGAAAACTTTCTGTGGTTGACTTTACTTACAGTCAGAGCAGGTAAACAGAGAAGAGCGGAGACTACTATAACACCATCATCAGGCAGAGGTGTCAGTAAACGACAGATCATCATGTGAAGACCAGTTCTCAGAAATGAGGACATTTTTGCAAAGCGCTCAAATGCACAAGGTGACAGCAACAGTCTCCTAGATATTCTGTTTATATGCAACTTAACTGCAACAGCAAATACGTTTTATATGTATGTAATATGTACAAATAGTAATTAGTTTTCTACAAACGTAATGAGGATATTTTATGAATTTGCATATGTGGCGAATCACAAACATTTTGATACTGAACGCGTCAGTAAAATGTTCGCAGACAACAAATTTGTTTTCTGATAAAATATCTCTTATCTACAATACCTACTCTGGTTTAAGGCAGGAGAAGTTCACAGTGACATCAGACATGATGACACAGAAGTGCATTTCCCCAAAGGTCTTAACTATCCCTTCATGGTCAAAAATGGGGGAGACAGAGGACAGCTCGGATGGACCCGTCTTAATCCTCGCAGACATTCAGCATCATAACACTTTACCATCGTCTCTGCTCTATCACCACATTCAGCCGTCGTTTTTTTTTTGTGAAAGCTGAAGTGATGGCTAAGTGCCAAGACTCAGTGAGAAGCTAACAGCAGACAGGACAGGAAGAGAAGGAAAGGGTTAATGTATAGGAGGCTGAGCGGTGTGGGCGTGAGGTCACGGCTATAATCGATACGAAACAGTTGGAGAAAGTTAGAAAGTACAGACAGAGAGTCGCGGAGGGGGCAGGTAAAGAGGGGGCGGGAGACAGTAAAGCTCAGCTGATTTGAATTCTATTCATAATTCTCTGCTGGGAGGCTGGTTAGCTGAAGGCGGCGGATGATGAGAGATGGAATGAAAGAGGGGGAGAAGGTGTAGGAGGAGGAGAGAGAAACAAAGGGAAGGACAGGATGGGATGGAGTGTTGAGTCTCTGAGGGGGAGGGAAACTGGGAATTAAGCACAGCTTGGCTTCAAACAGAAAGGTAGAGAGACAGAGTGAATGAGGGACAGACAGACGGAGAGAGAGAGAGAGAGTCTCTGCTGTGAGGAGGCTTGGACGCTGATTTACAGCAGCTGCTCAGTTTGATTCCTGCAAATCAAAAACAAGAGCATGAACCATCTTCCTCCACATAGACACACATGAGCTTGTATCTGTAGCAGCAAGCATCAGCGCATCACAGTGATGCGATTACTGTTTTCAGGAACAAGTAGCGCAACACACCTGTAGTACCCATTAGACATAGACACACAGACGGAAGTAGCAGTCAGGGTGCAGCGATGGGGATCTGTGTCGATCCAGGGAGGAGATGGGTCCAGATACACTCAGGCAAAGATACTGCGTGAGGTGAAACGGGGCAGGTAAATGCTGGTGTTCGAAAAACAATGGAAACTTAGTTATTATTAGTTATAGTAGTTTGGCCGACTGATCAGGCCTGCTCATCGTTACTGACACACAGCTCATGGGCGACATTAAGGCGCTCCAAAAACCCTTGGCACCTGATTTATGTCAATATCAGTCTCTGAGTCATAACTCGGCCAAATCTGAACACGCAGACATCATGCACACGTTTTTAGATCCAGGGTGTGACGCACACTTCTGTGGAAAACATTATCTCTGATGTCCGTGCCATGTGTCTGCTTAAAAACTCCTAACTCCAGGTACTGCCTGAGCTCATCAGAGTCATCCGGTGATAGCTGCCTGCACATCCATAGATACAGTGGAAGTAGGAACTACTAACAGCTGATTCAGCTTGTAAAGGTTTGTCAAACTGTAAACAAAGACAGGCTAAAACTAGAATTACCACCTCACAGGTGTAGGATTCCCCCCAACCAATCAAGTTTCAGTCCAGACTCATATAAGTAATGAAGACTTTGAAGGACTAACAGGCATTAAGTGTATTTTATCACAATTAGTGTATGAATTCATGAGTTATGGCCGAAAACATGTTTTGTGTGGACGCAATGACCTTTGACTGCTAAATTCCCATCAGTTCATCCTTAAACCCAAAAGGGACTTTGTGCCAAATTTGAAGAAACTCTCTGAAGGTCTGCCTGAGACAAGACTGGGACGGACAGAAGGACGACCCAAAAACATGACCTGTGACTGTGGCTGTCGCCGGCACAGAGGCATAAAAAGAGGGCTCAAGTTGTAGCTCTCATCTGACTGACTCCTCGAAATTATACTTCCTGTTTACATCCCCCAAAGTCCCCAAAACTCAACACAGTGATTCACCTTTGTGTTTATTTACGCTGCCAAAGAGAAAATTCAGGTCTCGTTGCATCTCTTCATCTGCTTTACATGCAATCGCACCACCTCTAAAATTCACTCCACGTTCCGTTTGAACTCCACTCACAGGCATAAACACAAAGTAAACAAACACATTTGTTTGTGTCACGTGGGGACATTGTGTAGGCCTCCAGTTAGTCGCTGGAGGTTTGATCAAACCTGAACCTAAAACAAAACTCTAATCTGAAACCTAAAAGAAACTGCCAGCCCAGTGAGGGCCTGCTTAGTCACCACAGTTCGATTGTGTCAGTACACACACACACACACACACACACACACACACCATATGCGGGTATAAAATGCTGGGTTGTGTCTTGGGTCTCACTGTCATAAACAAGCGAAGCAGTTGGACATGCTATCAGTCTAAATATGGACGTTGTGAGCTGGTCTTTGTTAGGAGGCTGTAGGCCTCCTGTATAAACATCCAGCCTTCAGACCCAACACACACACACACACACACACACACACACACACACACACACACACACACACACACACACACACACACACAC
>JBBMJY010000018.1:23430909-23479615 GCA_037833715.1 Toxotes lorentzi
CGAAAAGGAAAAACCTCTTGTGGTGTTTTTGGGACAACTGGAAAAAGGGGGTTTAAATTTGGGTTAAACCTTTGTTTGGGGTTTTCCTTGGAGGACCACTTTCAGACCCCCCCCCCCCCCCCTCCCCGAGTGTTGCCAAGTTAATGAAGTGTTAGAACAAAGTAGTGTTTGCTCAGAATTCAAAGGGACCCCCAGAGTTTCTTTGTAGGCTTCACTGATGTTTCCCATGTCCTCTCAAAGAGCTCAATGAGGAAGTGGCCCGGACAGGCCACCCACCCCCCCCCCCAACCTGCTGCTGGGGCTCCAGTCTGCTTCCACTGCCTGCTGTCACACAGCGACATGAAAAAACTGGACCTCCTCTAGTGACAGAGGACATGGAAGCATCCGGAACCACTGGTCCTGATGAGAAGCTTAGTCCAGTCTCTGCAGGACTCCAGAACCAAGCAGGGACAGAACGAGCCTTTTGCAGTTAATTGGTGGAAGAAGCACTCAAGTAATACCACAACACACAATGCTCTTAAAAGCAAGAGTTTTGTATATATTCAGCAAAGTGTACTGAAATGTCACAAGGTGTGAACAAGGCAGCAAGAAAAAGGAGCCAAATAAAGGCAACCAGACAGACAGCAACAGATCAGTGGCAATAATGATGAGACACTTACAGCCAGAGACAGCAGGTCCAACCAAAAGTGTCCAAGAGTCGACAGGCTAACAGGAACAGGGCAGGAAAAAGATGCACACAGGGTCCAGCTTCAGGTAAAAGTGGCTGAACCAAACATATGATGGGCAGCCAGGGACCGGTTTATATACTGGTCTGTTGATTGGGGTAAATGAGGGGCAGGTGGGAAATTCTGAGGGCATCTGGTGGACAGGTTGTGAATGGTTCTTCCCTCCCTGAGGGAAGTGAGATGTGGCTGGAGACAGAGATGGGGGGGCCCTTATAGGATCTGTTTGCTGTACTTGCTGTAAAGTGCACATTAATCAAATTTTAACATTTTAAGAAAGAAAATTTATAAATAAACTTAAAGGAAGAGTGGAGTGAATATGTGGTTGTTTAGTCCAGTTTAGCATAAAGAGTAAAAGCAGGGGGAAACAGCTAGCCTGGCTCTGTCCAACAGAGAAAATCAAATATCAAGTACTAGCCCTGTCCCTGAAACCCAAAGTACCATGTGATGAGAAGATATTTTGTGAGCGCTAATAAAATGGCATGATAACAAAATCTTATTACGTCTAAGACTGACGTGAAATGAGCAGGAGGCCACTGGTGTCTTCGGGGGTCCTAAGCAACCACTCAGTTAGCTGATGCCTCATGCTGGCTCTGCATCAAGTCAACAGAGCGCTTCATTTGTTAGCATTGCAGATTAGGACTGGGATGTCGTCCTGGTAATGGCTGCTGGAAACAGCTTTCGTGCTGTGTATTTCCTTAGCGTGCTGAGACTGGACGCAGAGCAAGTGCCATAAAACAAGTGTCACAGCACACAGAGCAGAGACTGGACGTCAGTACAGTAAGGCCCAAAGTCGTGGTGCATTTCTTCTTTAGTTTTACAGAGCAAGACTCTTACTTATCGTAAAAAATGTGTATTACTTTTTAACAAGTTTATAAAACACATGTTTAAGTAATATTCACTGTTGACAAAAAGTGAACACTGAATGACTCATCCATTAATGACTATTCACAGCTGCTTCATACACTAATAGCTTTATATCAACCTCTCTGAAGGCAGAACAGAACCTACTCTCAAAATGATGTGTTCCTCCAGGGAGTCAGTCAGCTTCCTGCAGGACCCAGCTAATTTGGAGGCATTTAATCTAATGTAAGAACTAACCGTGAATTAATGTTCATTAACAGATGATCCATTAAATGCTAACGAATCACATAAACTCAAAGTGGCCCAATCATTTCTTAATGGTGGTAATACATCCTGGATTCATTCATTCATTCGTGCATTCATTAAATCACCATCAGTTATGATGATGCATTACTTAAGCAGATGTTCTAAACCATATTATTAAGTGTTACTAAAAAGTCTCTGCGAGTTAATTTTCATGTGCAAAAGAATAAATTGAAACCAAGGGTGTAAATGTGCAATAATATAAATCATGTACGCATGAGTTGATTAAACATAAAAACTGGTATATTCCTTTAAAAGTTCTTGTATTAAAGGCCTGAAATATTGTACCATTAATATTATATATCATAACCCATTACCAACAGTAATTGTCTGGCCCTTGAATATAGTTTAACCTCTGCTTTTTCAATGTCATACATTCCAGGAAAAAAACTGTTCATAATCATTCGTTCATAATCCATAGATACTAAAGGAAGAAAGACTGAAAAGGGAAAAAAACAATCAGTTTTCAGTATCGTGCGTCTGATTAGTAATCGATTAATCTATTACTGTATCCATCCCCAGCACACCTGGATTTCACTAAACTGATAAAAACGATCACGTTGCTTCTGGGGATCTTAAGCAGGACATCACCTCTTCTGAGGTGGAAACACATGAACACAGCAGGAACATGCATGAGTCCACACACAGGCCCCACTCGGGTTCAGATCCGGGAACTTGTTGGTTTTAGACCATATTGCTAACTTGAGGCCACCATGCCGCTGCGTCTCAGCTGGTTGTCAAGGCAACCAAGAAGAAGAAGAAGAGTTTGGGTTTGGCTTATCAGGGCGGACCGCAGCGGTTTCTCCTCCCCTGCATCTCAGCCCTCTTTCTTCTCTCTCTGCAGCGACTGGGGCAGCTGGTGGGAGGTGGTGGGTGTGTAGCTTAGCAACTCCCTTGGTGGATGGCAATTGATATGCAGCTTTGTTCAAGTGTCTCTCTCCCTGAGCCAGAGAGGGGGACGCCTGAACAAAGCAGGCCTTATTGAAGCTTCCCCTCCTCCTTCTCTTTGCCCAGGCACAGCGACGTGGGAGGACAAATATTTCAGCTCAAAGGAACCGAGACTCCACTTACAGCACCGGTCCTGAAAGTGTAACTCAGGGACCCGCCGACATCTGTGAAGGGACTCCAGGTGTCCACCAGCAAAATGAATGGATTATACCTCCATAGTATCCATACTAAAGTAGTCTATGTACTTCAAACTTCTGCGTAATCCCCACTGAAATCAACAGCTAAACTCTTCCCAAAATTCCATCTGATTAAATCTCTGTGGGTCTGATGTGTGGGCTCTGCGATATTAAAATACCAGGTTGGTAGAACCCCCATCTCCATCCATCTTCCTGTGTGTGGAGACGGTCTGGTGGTTCTTGTTTGACTTACTCAGAGATGCATGTTTGTGTTTTCGTGGAAACCAGGAACCAAAACCGACTGTTTAAAGAGTAAAAGGCATAAAATTCAACGTACCCCACACAGGTAGCTCACATATATGTGAGCCCTCTTAAAGGAGAAGATAGACTAATGATAGACTAATGCCACCCTAAACTAATGCAGAACTGATACCTGTCCCAGATTTCCAGTATCAATAGCTAACTTTGGTTTGAGTCCAGTGTTGTTAAAGTTAAGAGACAGAGTACTTTTATTATCGCCTCACATTACACCCAGCTTACATATTCACATGAAAAAGTGCAAACTTTTCTAAAAGTGAGGATGCTTTCAAATGTAAATTTACTCATAGTTTAGATTAATCAGTGCAGAAACAAGAACGTTTTTCAAGTACCTGGCAAGTAGGTTGTTCCAAGCATGCTGGAAACTCAGTTCCTCAGTTCTTCTGTGGACTCTGTCTCAGCGTCATGTCGACTCCTTGTACTTCTAGTCGCTGAAAGTAATTGACTGTATGTTTGGGATCATTGTCCTGTTGCCGAATTAATTTGAAACTTTTGCACTTTACTGTAAATCAAGATAAGAATCAGATACTAATAAGACATAGGGATCAAGATGTGGATCTCGTGCCTTAAATATATATTGTTATTGTAAAATAAAGGTATCATTTGGGACTATGGAGGTGGTTGTGATCTTCATGAATGACTGAGGGTTGCTCTACTGTAGCTGCATGTCTATGCCTAGAGACATACTTTGTCCTCTGTATGGGAGTCTCAGTGTTATCCAGATTCTGACTTTCGCCTTCAGTTTGTCTTTTGATCCAACACCTGAACTTTTTTTTGGATGTGGATAATAACACTCTCCTTATGTTCTTTACACACCTGTGCACGAGGTTTTACATTTCTAAATGTACAAGATTGCATATTCACAAAGTTGTTTTTTAGATTGATATGTTAAAAAGAGAAAACAAAAAAAAAATGCTGAGAAAGGCCTGAAAACATCTGGGAATTCTTGTCTGCTCTCCCCAGCAACTGGTCACAGAGCGACTGTGTTCATTATGTGTGCAGAAACTCAAAGGCCAACTGTTATTGCGAAGCTGTGACCTTCAATAATTGAATAATGACAAAAAGGAGCGTCACAGTCAGGCATGAACAGCTTTCTCCTTCAGTGGGTGTTGAAAGCTCTGCTGCGTAGCATTCCTTCCGATGGAAATCACATGAGCCATCTCTCTCTCTCTCTCTCTCTTTCCAAATAAAATGAATCCACAGGAGGATCACCCGAAGGTGTTCTGATGTTCATAACATAACAGTAAATAAATTATTGTTTAGGATCAAATGCATCTCTCCACCACCAGGAAACTTCTCCTTTTCCCTCTGTCTTTCTCTTTTGGTCTGTTTTTCTTCTTTGTTTGGAAAAAGAATACGTCTCCTCCCCTCGTTCTTTGTTTCTTCTATTGTTTTTTTCCCCTATTCTTTTTTCTTTTTACTCGTGTTCAGCAACTTAACATTTAATTTAAATCGGACCTGGATTTCTGCACTTAAATCAAATACTTAATAAGTAATAAGGATAATAATTTTCTCAATACTGACTACCCTAACCTGTCTGTGGCTCTGAGCCTCGAGCCCATTGGTTCCTATTTAAGACATGAATCTTTTGAAATGTCGCACAAAAATATAGTTCCATTTTTTAAACTCTGTAATTTACTAAATCACATGGGCCCTGTGTTTTTTAACAAATATAAATTGTTAATTTGTTGGGGCCTATTTTCAGTGGCGGATTAATCCATGTTTGGAGCCTTACTGAGTATTTCTGGCAACAAATGATAGAGCAACATGTCACCCGGTGCCACAGTGTGGCTCATCAATGTGGTTTTAATAGTCACTGGGTGACAAATTAAAGGAAAAACCTAAATTAATCACTGTAGAATCATAACAAATGCAGATACTTCCACGCGGGAGCCACAGAGCATAACTTGCATGCATGCTCTGTGACATGTATAAAATTGCTGCATGTATAATGCATGTATAGAAGAGGCTCTGTAAACACAGACAGAGCATCCATCAACCGCTCTAATGTTTGTATGAGTTAATGAACTGTATACCAGACATTAAAAAACAAACTGAGAGGGAATTAGTCACAGTCAGGTAATGTAAAACAGAAAATCTAAACTTTACTTAACCAAACATAACAAAACAAATTTTAAAAAATGTCACTTCACACTGAATTGTTTCATGTAGCTTCAAAATTCTGATTGATCTCTCACCACATTTTTAACCTGTCGTCTACGCAGGACACATTTCAGTCATGTAACAGCTTGTGTTTCACACGCCTGAAGCTGCGACGTACTATTACATGACCCATCGTCTGTGGACACCGTGTAAGTCAGGCCAACATGAGCCACGTATGAGCAGCAACAGCAAAATCATTTTTAAAAAATCAAAACAGTTCACAAACAGCAGACTGTCAGTCTGCTGACAAAAGTCTCAGTATATCTTCACCTTAACCACAGAACCATCCTAAAGTCCCCTAAACTCAAATTATCCAGTGTTTCCCCCTTATACAGTACTTAGAGCAGGTAATACTAATATCCTCAATCAGTATTATTAATAACTACAACATGTAAAATATAGCATAAGAAACCTTCAATAATGGGATTAAATCCACCTAAGATCCTTTCTATAAGAGCATACTCATATTGTGTACGATTATCTAACTCTAGTCAGACAGGTGGCTCTACACTGTCAGTTCATACAGACCGAGATTAAAAGACTATTCCAGTTTATTACAGCTTGCTTTTTTATTTTGGTAGCTCTGTCCATTATTTCTATCGGCCGTAAGAACTTTGTAGTTAAACTGATCTCAGTTTAACAGCTGAGATCAGAGAAAATGATCAGTATCATCATTATCTAATCAGGTAATCTCAGTGAGATCAAGACCTGAGTACAGCAAAGAGAAATAAAAACAAATATTTCACTAAAATGACGTCTGACAGTCCAGAAACACAAGTCAGGGTCACTCTCAAACCCACTTCCTGCTTCAACTTTTGAATGTTGACCGTACTTTCTGTAGTTGTCATTGATCATTACCGCCTTATGTGTGTGATAATCTATAACAACCTCCACTTTTCTGGTTTCAGGCTTCCCATCAGGTTTTGGATTCTGGCTGGAGGGATTTGACCCCATTCAGCCACAAGAGCACTAGTGAGGTCCTACACTGATGCTGGGTGAGAAGGTCTGGCTCGCAGTCAGCGTTTAGTCCATTCCTTATGTATTAGACTGGGCTGAGGTCAGGGCTCTGTGCAGGCCAGTCAAGTTCTTCAACAACAAACTGGGAGAACCATTTCTTAATGGGGGCACTGTCATGTTGAAACCAGAAAGGGTCCTTGTTTCCGTGTTCATCTAACTGCTTATCTTTCTTGACCTGTCAGATGCCACCGTGACCCCAGATCTCAGTACAACATCATTACTACTGATAGAAATGAGGGACAAAACTATAGAAATAAGAAGAAAGTTGTAATAAACCTCCTTTAAAGTTACATGTGTGGCAGTTCTGGGCCTCAGCACGGCGTCCCAATAGCTGCTGATAAGTCTTTCACCCTGTCATAGCCTGTTGGTTCTGTCGCCAACACACTCTTCATCGTCTCCTCTTTGCTGGAGGGGGACAGGGAGGATGGCGAGGGCGATGCGGGTGAGGAGAGGGTGGAGGTGGCGGCAGCTGACGCAGAGGAGGATGAGGACGAGTTGCCGTCGGGGAGGCACTCGTCACAGCAGCAGCAGCAGCAGTCCATGAACGCCTGGCCCAGGGAGCGACACAGGCACAGCAGCAACACCGGCGCCGCCGAGCATCGCACAAACAACAGGAACTGTCCAATCAAACCAAGCGCTGGCAGAGCCAGAGCCGGGAGCACGGCGGACACTGGGACAGAGATGTACGCCAGGGTGATGTTACAAATGCTCTCCGGCAGGTTGCATGTGATGTACAAGATGGTGAGCGCCATGACGGTGGAGCGCAGCCTCTGCTCCCTCAAGTGAGGCTTTTTCTTTGTGGAGGAGGAAGACGAAGAGGAGGAGGAGGAGCATCTGCCGGTCACCTTGTCTCCCTCAGGTTTCATCAGCAGACGCTGGGCTAACACCTGCCTCGTCACCAGGTCGCAGGCCAGAGTGAAGAGCAGTGGCAAACAGAGGTAGCACCCAAAGAACCACCACATGCGGGCCTCGTGGTAGGTCAGCACCAGAGAGTAGATGCTCTCTGGGAGCTCCACAGACGGCTCGCGGACACAGATGTCCACCTTAAACGCGTCTGTTCGGGCTCTGAACGCCGCCATCAGCGAGCCCCCGGGCTGGCTCTGCTGCAGGTCGGAGGGGAGAGTCGGCAGGCTGACAGTTTCCTGGAGGAGCTGCCACAGAAGCAGCTCGGGGGCGGCCAGCACCATGGAGCCCAACCAGATGACGGACAGTTTGGACAGGATGGATTGGCAGGGCTCCACCTTTGGCATCTGAAGGGGCCCGGGGCCGGTGGCTGCGTGGAAACGATCGATACTCAGGGCACAGAGACTGAATGTGGCCACACCCAGAGACGTCACCTGACAGAGAAACGACAGAGAGGGCGTGGAAGCCAAGGTTAATGGCACAAGTTTCGTTTGTGCACCTGTAGAAAATCAGAGCAGCTGGACAGTTAACATGGGAGTAAACACACACGGACACGGTGAGAGCATGCAGACTTCACACGGATTGAACCCAGTGCTCTCTGGCTCTCTTTAAAAGTTGTCAATAAATTGATTTTGGCCCAGTTGCTCTGGAGACCTTTTTGTGGGAGGAACATGTCCAGTCGCCCATGATTTGGCCCAAATGTTGCTCTTTTTATTTATGACTTATAAATTAAAAAATATTAAATCACTTATTAACAATGAATAAAGCCCTTCATTACTTTTTTAGCATTGCAGAGCTTCTTCCAGGTTCACCCTGCAGGTTGTCCTTACACACTGCACTGATTCATGGCGCTGCTCTGATTCCAGTCGGACGTGATCTGCACGACTGAGAACTCCGACAAAACGAGGCTTCGCTCAGAAAGACTAAACTAAGCACAGGAGGGCGTTTTGATGCTTGAAGAACACGTATGAGGCTTTCCGCTGTCTTGTTATGCTAAGTGAATTATCCACAATTACACCAATAAAACCCAGGTTAAAAAAACAAACAAAAAAACCCCTTTCCTTCAAACTTTAGAATACAGAAACAGGGAAACAAAAGGAGTCACAGAGGTAATAGAGAGCAATTATGTTGCAGCAGCTTTTAGCCCACAGACTGGGGACAGTTATTTGTCCTCCGTGCACATTAAAGTCTGTGGTTTTGGCCCAAAACACAGACTATCTTTACAGAGACTTGTCCTCCTTCTGTGAGTGCTTAATGACCTCAAACAGTTAAGACACAACTGAAGATAATTAACACTGAGCTCTAATTAGCATGAAAATGGTTTAACTAACAGAGCACAGGGGCAGCTGGCAGCCTGACCTGCTTTGAACACTGCTCAGCACAGCTCTCCAAGCACAAACTGCTGAAGAGCAGTTTAAAAACTGTTAATTAATTAGTAAGAAATTAATTAGCATAAAAATCATAAAGCAACAGATAACAGATGGGTTCCAGAAACCAGACCTTGTTAAAGGCTGCTATTACAAATTAGTAAAAGTCCACTTGAGTGATTTAAAGCTCTCTGTATCCGACTGGCTCGGGTTTAAGGCATGAACCAGGACTCCACAGGCCGGTGGACTATGGTGGTGTCTATGTTGAGACAGGAGACTGATGGAGCCACTGAAACTCCAACAGTGGTAATCAAGAGGCTGCGAGAGCTCCACCTTATTACTCTGTGAGGGTAATTTACCCTCTCAGCTAAATACTAACCAGCTTAGCTTTTAACCCACAAAGTGCTGTGGACTGTGGGACCAGCTTATAAGTCAGCGTTATATTTAGAGCAGAAACCATCAGTTGATCAACCGATTGTCAGAAAAATAACGATTTTGATAATCAATTAATTGTTTGGGGCATTTAAAAAAATGCCAAATAAATAGCAGTTTCCAGCTCAAACATGAAGACTTCCTGCTCTACTCTGATTAAACTGAATATTTGGGGGGGTTTGACTGTTGGTTAAATGTTTGAAGATGTTGCGTTGGACTTGCAGAAACTTAAACAGATATTTTTCACTATTTTCTGACCCAACCACCAGATTAAATGATAATGAAAATAACTTGATAATGAAAATAAATTGATAGTTGTATATTGTTTTCATTACAATATGATATGATCTGAACTGAAACTTATATAATAAAAAAAAAATCTGAAATAAACATTTTTGATAACTGATTAATTTCCTCTGACAAAATTGCAAAATATTCTCAACCTCCTGCTTCTTGATTGTTATAATATGTTTGTTTTCTTCGTTTTATGTTATTGTGCAATGAATAATTTGGGGTTTTGGGCTGTTTTTCAAAATTTTCAATTAAGAACTGGGCTTTTTCAGAGTTCTTCAACTATATTTTTTGCCGAATTCAGTTTTTGACAGTTCTCTGCTAATAGATTATCTGCTTCTTTCCACTTTCGGGAGAGAGAGGAGGCAAATTAAATAATACATGATCTCATTTCCCAACATGAGGGTCTCCAATCGAGATGAAAGGATTAGTTATATAACAGATGGTATTGGTTTTTGATCCACTATTTTGACACTTGTTTGTTTCAATTATTTTAGAACATACAATTCTCTAGTTCTCAAACAATCTCTAGTTCCAGGCTCTCGTTGTTGTAAGTTATAAACTGAGTATATTTGGGTTTTGAAGTGTTGGTCAAACAATGCAAGAGATTTTAAGATGTCACCGTGGAGACTGCGAGGTTGCAACAGACATTTTTTGTCATTTTACAGACCAAAAGATTTGTTAAAAAAGAATAAATGGCAGATCAATCGATCAAATAAATTGTTTCCACATTGTTTCCGTGCTGCCAGGAATGAAAATGCAACAGAGAAACACTAAACAGTGCAGAAAACACTGGGTCTCAAAATAACTTAAAAATGTGTAAGTTTTAAAATGTGGGATTTAAACTCTCCCAGCTCTTTAACACAGTCTGTCTGTCCTGTCTCGGTCCAACATTTCATTAGAGGCAGCAGTTCTCTTATTTTCTCTTTAATTGCTGAGGCTTTTGGATTGGGACTTTTGGATTTCACTACTCTGCAGCTGTAAATAAACATCCCACTTCATGTCAACTACGTCTCTGTGTCTCACAGTTTGTTTCTGTGAGCTGGGGAAGAAGAGTCTCTTCATGAGGGGCCCCCGCCTGCCTCCCCTGATGGTTCCTAACAGACAAGTGAAGAGGCCAAACAGCCCATAACGGCACGTTTGTTGAAAGTAAAGACTGATCTGAGTCTGAGGAGCAACAACACACAGTCAGGCCATTCATCACAGAGCTGGTGTCTCCTTATTAAACTGGAAAACATTTACCAAGAGTCTAACATGGGGGGGCTAAAAAAAAAACAGCACTCACAGTGTTAAGCCAGGCTGTTTTTATTAAAATAAATTATCATCACAATAAGTTGTTTGTTTAAACTGTTTAACTTGTTTGACATCTTCATGCCTCACTATGGCTGCTTAATTCATGGTTTTGGTTTGATTATACTGTGAGCTAATTAGTGGTAAAATAAACAGTTAATTAAAACTAAAATCAGTGAAACCGAAAACATCAGCATCAGTCTCCTGTTAAGTGAGGATTGCTTTAGTTCACAGTAAATTAACTGTTTTTATGAGTCTGTGTTAGATTTATGGTACTTAAAAAAAAATCAACAGATTAATCAAAAAGACTGTTATTAATATCATTAGTTTCAGCACTGCAGTTAATTTTCCATTTTTCTTTGTGGTTGTTTTGAGTATTTTGTGGTTAGTCTGTGTTTCCTCGTGGTTGTTTCGTGTATTTTGTGGGTTTTATTAAACATTTTTCTTTGTGGTTGTTTTAAGTATTTTGTCTTTGTTTTGAGTATTTTGTGGTTAGTCTGTGTTTCTTTGTGGTTGTTTCGTGTATTTTATGGGTTTTATTAAACATTTTTCTTTGTGGTTGTTTTAAGTATTTTGTCTTTGTTTTGTGTATTTTGTGGTTAGTCTGTGTTTCTTTGTGGTTGTTTTGAGTATTTTGTCTTTGTTTTGAGTATTTTGTGGTTAGTCTGTGTTTCCTCGTGGTTGTTTCGTGTATTTTGTGGGTTTTATTAAACATTTTTATGATAATTTTGAGTCTCTTTGAGCTTGTTTTGGTATTCGGTGGTTATTTGGTGTCTCTTTGTTGTCCCTGCATCTCTATTTTAAACTTTTAACTTTCCAACATGAAGTGTTATGATCATGCGCACGTGCAACTTCGCCTCACCTCTAGATAGGGCACGAGCCGACAGGATAGGTCTCCTAGCAACCTCTTCGAGGTGAGCTCGTGGAAGACGACCACTGGAAGGCAGAAGAACAGCACGAGGAAATCCCAGAAGGCCAGTCCCGCCAGGATGCAGTTCCACGCGCTCTTCAGGTAAAAGTTGTGCCACACGATGCACATGAGCGCGAGGTTCCCCACGATTCCCGCGGCGAACAGCACCAGCGCGAGCAGCATCACTGCGTACGCCCAGTAGGCGCCGTCGGTGACCGGGAACAGCGGGTTGAAGAGCCCCGTGCCCCGACCCGACGAAGAGTTACCCGCCGGGGCGGGTGTGTACCGGTCGGCGCCCGGTGTGGTGAAGTAACCGCTCGGGTCGTCGTATCGCCGCGGCTGGCCGTGACTGCTCGGGTCTCTTTTCCTGTGACTCCCATCTTTGGCTCCACGGGCGACTCGCTTCACGTAGGGAACTTTCCAACTTTCCACAGAAGTCCTCTCCGGAGAGAAGGTGTCCTCTGTCCCCTCAGCCGGTGTGCCAGCATCCTCCGCACGCTGCTTCTCCCACACGGATCCCAACGGAAGCTCCGGGTCTGAGTGGACGTGGCGGAGCTCCGCGGTCCACAGGAAGAGAAACAGAACAAACAAAACCGGGCTCATTTTTATTTTAAATTTTTTACCGTTGAACTAAATGTAACTGGTCCGTGTTATCTGCCTCCTTCACAGACATGTGCTGCTACAAATATTTGACTCCTGAAATAAAACCTGTCCATAAACCTGTCTGTCCCACAGCTCGACCCGCCTCCGGTCCTGATGGAGAAGTTTGGAGTCTGCGGCGAACTTCAGCTGCTCTTATTATTCCCCATCAGGACAGAATATACAGCAGCATGGAGCTTCCGGTTATGAATTTCAAAATAAGAAAAACTGAAGTGAAGCGTGCCCTGTTCTGAGCACAGAGAGATTCTACGGAAGTTAAAAAGCCTAAATCTAGATAGTTTTTTTTTAAAATACCTTTTGCATTGATATTTAATTATGTAAAACACTGCACAAAGAAATGGCCGATGTCCCTCACTAGATGCCTGATAACATAATTTGATATTTTGCATCAAAGTTCAAATCTGTTTGTTTGGGATAAACACCGCCAAAGCACAAAATAAAATAAAATAAAATAAAATAAAAGGCCTTAAAGTGACTCCTGATTGATAATATGCCTACATGGTTTATGTCCATAAATAAAATCATGTAAATTGAATATTTTGGGGTTATTTTGGGGACTGTTGGTTGGATAAAACAAAACATTTTATAATTTTAGTCTTTTGTTTCATTTTTTTCCTGAATGAATTGTTTGATTGAGAAAATAGTTGACAAGGTAAAAGCCCAGGTAGAGACTAAATATTATAAAACCTCTGATTCAATAGAAGTACACCCTGCAGCCTCCAAAACATTATAACCTTCACGTATTGTATTTGTAGGCTACATTAGTTTTGGCTAGGTGGACTTAATAAACTGGACACTGAGCGTATTCCCACAAACTGAATGCTTCCTCATGTCAAAATAAACAAAATCTTATTTCACTTTATTTTACAGCACAAAGTGACTCTGAAGCTTCTCATTAAACCAACTGTCATGAGGCAAAACACAAAGTTTACTATGAAATGAGTCGTCACCAAATGACCATAGTCTCATGACATCTCTCTTTTTCCAAACAAGAAATAGGAGGTGATGTATGGAGGACCAAACCTGACTCATTTAAAAAAAACAAAAAAAACCATAATGAATAGAATGGCCAAATAAACAAAGAAATAAAAGTCTGCAGTGCACTATGCATGCATTTTTATTATTTAATTTTATTATTAATTCACTTATTTCTCTATTCATTTGACCGTTTTATTTATCGCTGTTATTTCCTAACAGGCTTGGTCCTCTGTAGCTGTGATCAGAAGGCTCTAACCACAAAATATCTGTCAGGATTTACTAAAATAAAAGATAAATCTGATATTCTGATGATCTCAAACTTTCACTTTAGGTCTGTGTCTTCAGCTGCCGTTTGGACTCCCTCCTGCTGACTGTTTAAAATCAGTCTGTAGAGTCCAGACCAGGGTAAAAAAAACTGATACACAGGCTTTATATCCCATAATCCTCAGCTCTTCAGGGAGGACTTCAGTTTCCTGCGGGCATCCTTGTGTTTCTTGCGGTACTCCTGTAGAAAGAGACAGGAAAAAGAAATAATTGACTAAATCTTCCCCAGTTAAGGGGTTGGTGTTAAGTTTAATCTCAGCAAAAAAACAAAACAAAAACAAGAAGTTCTGTGACAACACTTGCTAAAACGTATTTTAATAATTTATGAAGATTTTCCTCTGGTTTAGTTCTTGACAAGGTAAACATGGTGAGACAATGTTTCTTCATGTAAACCGATGTGTACCTGTCTGAGTGCGCTCCTCCTCTCCTCCCACTGCTCCCTCTGCTCCTCCAGCTGAGAGGAACGACAGAACGACCTGGGACCCTCTGACGGAGGAAAGAGAGGGTTGAGATCACACCCGAAAAACAAAAAAGCCCCATCAAGTTTACAGAGACAATGCAACATGTCAGGGAATCCTCTTCTTCTCTGAGGCTTTGGTTTCGCCTCAGACAAACATTTGAACAGAACCGGTGAGCTGGTGAAGATATAACCTGCTCCTGGATAAACTTTTAAAGATGCTATGTGATCAAATCACAGAGTAAGGTACAGAGTGCTGAGGGTGCTTATGGGGCTACGAGAGAATAATAAACTTTAAATCCTTTTTTTTTTTAGAATCTTCATCCTACCTGTCAATCTGCAGTCTTCAGGGTAGAAGAAGAAGAGGTCAGTCTTTGAAGGAGTCTCCTCTCTGTGAACGGTAACACAAACACACAACACACTCAGATGACACTGGTTGATCTTAGAATAACTACCTGTCCTACAATGATGAAATCACACGTCAAGTTTCAGTCACTTTCCGAAACAAACAGCCTGACTGACTTTTTTCAGTGGTTAGGCAGGTGTCTGGAGATGTGAGGCCAGGTGGCGTCTGAACTTGTTATTAGGCATTTTATAGACCGAGCAATTAATTGGTTAATTGAGATAATAATCAGCATTAGTGGCAGTCCGCACGTGCGGGGCAGTTCACAGGATCTACTCTTGATTTTTCTCACTCTGTGGTTTTAGCGTCAGCGCTGCTTTGCTCCACATCTTCCTCCTGCTCTTCCTCGTCTTCCTCTGAGCTGCTGTCATGGAAACGTGGGTCCTGTTGCCATGACACCTTTGGAGCCAGGATGCCCTCCACCTTGTACTCTGCTGGCAGAGAACGACAGAGAGACTATAAGAAATGGGAAAACAGATATTTCCTCTGAGACAGGCTGAGATAAATGTTTAACTTACCCGTCTCTTTACTTTCTGTTTCTGTGTCATCTCCAAAGAAGGAGAATTTAAATCCAGACATCTCCTCTTTCTTTGCACCAGGCTCAGCCGAGATGAGAGAGGACAGCACGGTCGGCTCTTCATCTTTCGCTCCTCCCTCCTCTTCCTCCTCTTGGTCCCAGCTCGTCTTCTCTTCTCCCCCGGTGCCGTCCTCCTTCGTCGGACCAAACACGGCCTTCAGGTCGCCAGACACGTCGTAATAAATCTCTTTAGAAACTTCTGGAAGCTTCTGAGCCTCTTCCCTCTTCTTCCTCCTGGCTGACTTGCTGTGAAGACAACAGATCACATGACATGTCTTACTGGATATGATGCAGGTGGAGTATATTTTAACTGAAAGAGCACGTTAGTGGTTTTCTATTTGAAGTGACTCTGTATAAGGATACATCAGTATATCACTGATTTGACTTTCAGCCATCAGCCCCGTTAGTTTGTGCTGTGCCACGAGGCTCAATGCTGAAAATCATCCCCAACAAATTCACCATTAACTGCAGTGCCTGGCTGTTTAAGGAAATTAAATTGCCTAATCCTTTGATGTGGATCGATCAAGTCTGGCCCATATCCTTGCTGGTTAATGAGCTCAGTATCGGTGCTGATACCGATCCAACAGATCAGACAGGTGCATTCACAGTCTCTGTGCTCGTACCTCTCCTTTGCTTCGTCTGTTTTGGTCTCAAATGCAGCATGTTCCTCTCTGCTGGGGTCATAGTGCAGCGCTGAGACGTCTCTGCAAACACACACGTTTTAATTAAGTAATTATTTAATTTCCTATTGAAAGTAACCTGTTGAAATCTGTGTGTGTCTGTGTGTGTCTGACCTGAAGGTCTTGGCTTTGCCGGCCGTCTTGCTGCTGCAGGTTTGTTGGCTGCTGCCGAGGACGCCCTGCAGGATGGACAGGTTCTTCTTCTTCTCCTCCTCCAGAGCCTCATCTTCCTCCGTCATGCTCGTCTTCCTCTCTGAATCACCAACAGTCATGTTATTTACCAGGAAGAGGACAAGGTGCTGACAGGTTTCATTTCAGTGGAAGAAGCGTCGCCCACAAAGAGCATCTCACACCAACAACAACAACAACACTGTGCAAAAAAAGAGAAACTAGATGCACAATGAGAGACGTACAAATATGAGCTGTGTGAGTGAAGTGAGCAAGCATGAAAACTTTACAGCGCAATTACATTTTAACTGGTTAAAGTTGGATTTCTTGGTAATCACCAAACTGAAGGACAGAGACGGACGTTTCCACATCTACAGGACAAGTTCCCATGTAACCCTTTAAATTCTGGACAAACTCCAAGGCTCCAGAATTAAAACTATAAGAAAAATAGCTGCTGAAAACCTTTTTTTTTTTTGGAAAACAATATGGAAACACCCGCCCTCACCTGACTCTTGGTCTTTGTCCTTGTCCTCTTCCAGGAAGCGAGAGTCCATCCGGAAACGCTCGTCTGTCCCGAAGCGAGACTGAAGCTCCATGAGCTGGACAACATGCCAAAAAAAAAAAAAAAAAAAATCAGCCGACCATCATCAGAGGAAGGTGTAGAATCACAGTGTTACAATATCTTAACACACTGTTTGGCCCCTAAATCATGTTCACGCATATATAGTCTCCAGTGATTTTCTCACCTTCTGACCCGCTCGACCTTCAAACTGAGGCCTGATGTCAAACCTGCCGCCGTCCTCATCCTCATCACCATCCTCCGCGTCCTCACTGCCCCCGAACAGCTGAGGGCCCGACGGCTTCAGACACACCTGAACACACACACACACAGACAAAGTTAAACCACAGCTTACTCATCTTTAAGACAGAGAAAGGATCAGTTAAAATGTAAATACTCATTTTAGGTGAATAATGATTAACAGACGCAGAATTTAAATATATTTACAGGTTGATCCTAAACAAACCATCTGACCTGGTTCTCGCTCAGAGCAGAAACTCTTCACTCACCTTCTCTTTTATTGTGCCGTTCTCATTGGCTGATCGCTCATCACCTGAGGAATCCTCCTCTGATTGGCTGTCCTGGAACAAGGTGTTCTTTGAGGCTGTCTTCTGCTTATCTTCATCATCACCATCCTCCTCCTCATCAGAGCCAAAGACGATGTGTTTCCCTGCTCCCGGTGTTGGGGCATCCTAATGGAGAACAATGTTGCGTGTTACACACATCTTCAAACAAATGCTAATGTGTGAGCGGTTTATCCGTAATCCAAATTATTAATCCTTAACCGCTTAGAATAAACACACACACACACACACACACACACACACACACACACACACACACACACACACACACACACACATTGTACCCACCAGGTTGGCTAGAGCTCCCTTGATCAGCTTCTTGTGTTCTTCAGCCTCTTTCAGTCTCTCCTGAATGGCAGCCAGTCTCCTCATGTTGGCCTTCCTCTGCCGCTCCGCTTCCTCCTCAGCGCCTAAAGTCACCCGGGAAGAAGCCTGCTCTTCCTCCTCCTCCTCTTCGCTGGAGGAGGACTCAGTATGAGGAGCAGGGGGCCGTGCCTTTTTCCCTGCATCTTCATCACAGATAACCTCTTGCTCGTCCTCGTCTTCCTCAGTGGACGAGCTAGAGGATGAAGGCAAAGACTTAGCTGTGAGCCCAGTCTGACTGGCCTTCTTCCTCTCCTCCTCTTCCTCCACCTCATCATCATCACTGCTAGAGGAGGAACTAGTCTCAGCTTTCTCAGTGTTTACAGGAGCTTTATTAGAAACCATTTCAGAAACCTTTGTAGCAGCCATGTTCTTCATCACCTCCCCGTTTTTCTCCTCATCTTCTCCTTCTTCCTCCTCCTCCTCACTGCTCTCTGACGTCGTCCTCTCTGTTTCTGTGTGTTTCTGTTCACTCAGAGTCCTAACAGTTTCGCTCTCAGCCTTTTTGTGGAGAACTTGAGGAGGTTCAGAGTCCAGCTTCTGTTTTTTGACCACACTGCCTCTTCCCTCCTCCTTCTCCCCGTCTTTCAGTCTCTTCTGGCAGCCGTTTGTTTCTGATCCCTGACTCAGTGTTTTCGTCCCCTGGAAGGCAGGCAGCGGCGTTGACACAACGCCTTTTCTTTTCTTCTTTTTCTTCTTCTCGTCGTCATCGCTGCTGTTGTCCTCCATGATGGAGGCGAGGATCTCTTCTGGCATAGTGCCTTTCTTGGGCGCAGGTCGTTCTGCAGGGCCAGATATAGGTTTAGTTTCTTGTGCGGGGATGGCGCTGAGGATGCTGGGAGCTGTGGTTTCAGAGGTCTGCTGGGATTCTTCAGCTAGCCTCTGCAGGTCAGCCAGGGAGATCTCCAGACAGGTGACATTAGAAAACATGGCTTCATAATCAGAATCTGAACAGGAATCAGCTGATTCTAACTTCTCATCAGCTTCATCCTCATCATCCCCATCGTCACTATCTGACTCTGAGAAAGAGGCTTTCACAGCAGGGATGGCTGCCATCTTCTTACTCTGGTTCTCAGAGCTGCTGCCTTGTTTCTGAGAACTCCGTTTACCAGAGTCTCCTCTCTGCTGTGTGAGGGAAGGCTTCCTGGATGTGAGGTGTTCTTCGTCATCTTCTGAATTGTCCTCCTCCTCTTCTCCTGAAGCTTTACTTTTCCTCTTCATCTTTCTCTTCCTGTCTGTGTTGGCCCCTGAGAGGTGATCTGCAGTGGGCAGAGTCTGTTTCTCCTGCGACAGAGGAGGAGGAGGTTTCCTAGAGGCAAAGAGTTCATCTGTGTCGGCTGAATCATAGTCATCCTCGTCTTCGTCATCCGGTCCACCTGGAATCACAAAGAAAATCACAGCTTTTCAAAGTTTTATGGCATATTTTAAAGAGTTTTTGCCTAATTTTTGGATGGATCCTGAGCTTTGTTGACTAATGACTATAACATTTCAAATAAGTTAGTTTTCTTATTCAACTCTCATCTTGGTCAGTATTCTTTTACAACCAAATGTAAGGGATCTTTATCAAAAATATTTGTTTAATCAGCAAATATGCAAATATAAAATACCCATATTGGTAATCCAGTATCAGGAGAAACACTGATGCGATCTGATCTGAATCTCAAAATAAGTGGAATTTCTGATTGAAAAACGTCTGTTACCTTTCTGCTGCTGATGTGAACGTCGCGACTTCACCAAGTAGTCGAGTCCAACCACTTCCAGGTTATCCTCCTCCACTTCCTGCCGAGGTGCACCATGGGAGGTGTTCTGAGCTGCCACCAGCCTGAGGATTTCCTCGTCTGAATCGACATCACTGTCAGCCAAAGGCGCCCGGGTCCTCTGAGCCTGTCTGTGGTTGGCTTCAAATCCGTTAGTGAGCCGATGAGCCTCAGTGTGATCGACAGAGTGAACAGTCTGTTCAAATCTGAGAGGAAACAACAAGAAACACTTGACACTGGGAATTTCAGAAAAAAAAAAAAAAAATCAAACCATGGGTCAGCAGAAAACATCACGTTGTTACCTGGCTCTGCCCACAGCATTGTGGGAGTTGGCCATGTCTGTCTGCCTCTTCTTGGGTCTTGGTGGCTCATATGGAGGGAACTCGCCCCGCCTCTTTTTGCTGATGTCATCATCCCCTCCCTGTACCTCCCAGGTGAGCTGGGTGACAGGTGTGGACTGGTCCGCGGCAGCTAGGCCCAGCCTGCGGATGTTGTGGCTGTATTTGGACGGGTCGTACTTCAGGGTTCGAGCTCTGTTGCCTTTCTGACACCTGAGCTGCAGGATGGGCAGGACTCGTCCGAATTTACTGACCACCCAGTCCTGAAACCAGAGCGCACAGAAGACACTCAGAAGATGGTTAAACAAACACTACGGTGCCCCCTTTAGCCCAATTAGTAAAATGTTAAAATGAGTGATCTTCAGTATTTGTTGTGGTTTTCATTGAAATTTACATTGTTTAATGTCTTGGTGTAATCTGAAATGAAAGCGTAGCACAAATAAATGACTTAACATTTAACAAAGGAACAAACTGAATCTTCTAAATTTAATTTCAATTTTTGAGTCATCCAGCAGCCGTGATGTTCTTTCTGAAATGTAAATCAAATAATGTTCAGAAAGTTCGTCCCAACACTGCTACAGAATGTGTATTATAGTTTGCCTATCTTTAGCCTCTACTCTTGTCTCTATATTTTATTTATGTCTATATATTTATATTCGACAAACTCTATATTTATATTTACTCTATTTTGTTATGCAATATAATCTCACCTTTTAATTGTTTCTTGTAACACAACAATTTCCTCCTTGGGATTAATTAAGTATTCTCTCTCTCTCACACACTACAGGAAGCAGAAGATGACCTGACCTTGTGTCCTGGTATTTCAGTCCCCGGCACTGCAGCCTTCATAGTGAAGTTCTCCACGCCAGCTTTACTCAGGGAGTCCAGCAGCTTCTGTCTCTTGTCCTCAGCTGCAGGCTGCTGGAGGAGCTGCTCCGCCGCCTGCCGCTCCTCAGCCAGTCTGAGACACAAACCCCACAAACTCACCACACATTCACATCAGGAAGAATCTTTTTATCATAGATCAGCAGTGTGTGTTTTTTTTACTTCATATACTCTCTGCTGCTGAGTGTGGTACCATGTGAAAGAGTGTCATCCTACAGAACCACACATCCACTTTCAGAACAAAAACTTCGTAACTCATAAGTTAAGAAAGTGATTTTAGTTACCAACAAAGATATAAACAGATTTGGTTCATTTCCCATTTGTACAGACATGAGCTGTTCAGGGTTTGCTGCTGATCTGAATCTAAACTTCTTAAATTTTCAAATCAAACAGTGCAGGGTTCTCCTTAATGTGCAAAATCACAGACTGAAATCAAATGGCAGCTGTTTTGATAATCTAATAATTGGTTACAACTTTTATATCACTGTAAACTGAAACTGTATCATTAGACTAGATCTCACCTTCGACTCTGAAGAACTGTGAGACATTTTTTAAAACTTTGACAAACTTCAGACACATTATAGGCAAAATTGTTTATTGGTTAATTGAAAAAATGATTATTAATTACATCAGCTTCCTCTCGCGTCTTAGTTAAGTCTGAAGACTTTCATGGTGAAGTGAACATGACTTTACCTGTGCAAGAAACTCTCCTTGGCCGTTTCAATCTGCAGAGTTCCTCCTTTCCATTTGGATTTGTTCAGCACCGTCAGACCTGAAGAGGAAACCCACCAATGATAAAGCTCTGATGTCAGTTAGATGTCAGACAGCAAACACAAGGTGCAGATGAGAGCTAAGAGGGATGCAGTGATCTGCTTGATCCCATCTTGTTTCAAGATACTGACACTGACAAGAAACAGTTCACACTGATCTATGAAGTGTGCTATCGGCCCACACTGGCAGCATTTTCTCCAGGTTTAAATAAAATAAGACTTGAAGGCACATAGAGCAGCAGAGTTGATGCAGCAGCTCAGTTCACTCACATTTCTTCAGGTCAGCATCGGAAATTTCGATGTTAATGTAGCCGAAGGTTTTGTAAGGAACACCTGCAGGAGAACAGCATTAGTCAGAACACATGCAGGTCAGTGAGGAGAACGAGGGATCCACGAACAACAAAAACATAAACAACATGATATACAGTTGATGGGAACACAACAACTGAAGAAGCATCAAAACATTTCTCTTGATTATCCCATTAATTACAAACTGCATGTTCTTAATATTCACACTGATTTTTTTCCATTTTCCAGCTCATTGCTATTAAGACAGATAATCCCACTTTCTTTTTGGTCAAAGTTAAATCGTCGTTGTTTAGTGATGTTTAGGGATGTTATTGTGAGCGGCGTGTTGGCTGTTGAAAATCGTCCTACTGACATATTGAGTGTAAGGTGTGCCAACGGAAAAATTTGAGAGTTTTACTGTTTTTATTTATAATTAATCAATATATTGATAGATTTAAAAAGCCTATCTAAAGAAACCCCCTAAAAATTTCATTGTCAGTGTTTACTGGATTCCTCACCCTCCTCATCCCTCCTGGTCCGGAGTTCCACATCCTGCACCTCTCCAAACTTTCCAAATCGATCCTTCAGATCCTTCTCGGTGACCGAGTGGCTCAACCCACCGACGTACAGCCGCCGCATCGCCCCGTATCCACACACTTTAACACACTTTTTAACAAAGCAAACACCAGTGTCAGTCATCTCTGACTCCAGTGCCACACCAACCATACATTTCCAGTTTTAATAATAAATGATTTCATTTCACTTGGTCTGAAATCTTCGGACACACAGCTTCTCTTCGTTTCATGACAGTAAAACCACTACGTGCATAAATCCACAGAAGAACTGAAAAACTGTGTGCAAGTGTACTGAGGAGAACTGGCGCTGCTTTAAAACGTTATTAACCTTATATTAGTATCAGCATAATGCAATACAGTTCAACTGCAGCCTCCATAAACAGCATAAAGTTGAATGAACACCTAAGACTGCACATTCACACCATCACAGCCACACTGCCTGCGCTATGAGATCTCCAATTCAATTCACTCATAGCTGAGCTGACAGAGTGATCACGATCAAACAACCGCTTTAATTTAATATCGACAGAAGAACCAGCAAATGTTTACCTCACATGTATCCAGTTGGTGTTACCGTTAACTCTGTCCGGTGCTGCGGTCCTGTCGACGTTCCCTTCCGTACTTGTTTCCGCAGAACCGAAGCGTTCCGCTGCGGTTTAATTACAATCAGATTTTATAAAATATTCTTTATAAAAATCACAAATAAAGCCAGAAGTGGGTGTCAGCACATTTACCAATGAAACCGTTACCCTATGACGGTTAATTAATGAAGAAATAATTATTTCCCCCTTGATTGATTTGGCCTTTGGAAGTAGTTAGATACGACTTTCTACTTGGAGGTGACTCTCGCAAATTCCTTAAAGGGAGGCTTTTTATTTCCTGTCTATAAACATTAGGAAAGCGACAATTTGTACTTTTAAAACACACGTTTAGAAACATTTACATTTATCTGAATCTACAGGGCGGCGCACCGTCTGAACAACCGTTAGAGAAACAGATGACCTCCCCCTCCGATTCTTCATAAGTGGTAGAGTCCAGAGGGCGCGATGCTCCAAACTGTTTTGGTTGGAAGAGGCGAAGAAGCTGGAATCGTTTACGTGAGTAAAAGTGTTTAGGTGTTTAATAAAACGGAATAACAACCTTTTATATATGTAGATATAGCAATTTAAAGTGAGTTTTATTTAACTAACTCGACGTTTTAGCGGAGACAAATACGATAAGCTGACTTTACGACCCATCGTAAAGTCATCCTAGCTAGCTAGATTTTAGTGCTGCTGTGATTAAAACTAATGTAACACAGGTGAGTCCTTTTAGGGCGTATTTATTTTATCATTTAGACAGTTAGAGACACCTTGAGGGGGGCTTGGAAGTGAATTCATACTTTAACTTCATGGAAACTGGCCTTTAGTATTTATCATTTCACATTTAATTTGAGGATGAACCCCCTGAGATGAATTTTAAGGGGGTTCTTAGACACAAAAACACAGGAATTAACAGACACCTCTTCAGTTATTGAAAATTCCACAAGTTGTTTTTTTGTCTTTTAGGATGGAGGATAAGATGAGCAAGGAGAGCATCGAGGAGGTGAAAGCGCTGGAGGCTCAGATCAGTTGTCTCCAGGCTGAAGTCGCAGAGTTGCAGCGCCAAAAGCAGGACAGCCACAAGGACATAACATTCCAGCTCGGAGGACAAATGCAGGACGCCCTGTGAGATTAATTTTTAGTCTTCATTTCTAAATCTTTCTCACACCCTCATTTATTATTTAACCTGGAGTAGTTCCCAGTATACAACCTTACACCTCAAAATTTGATTTTTTTTTTTTTACCCCTTAAACTTACTAAGACTTACTTTGGTGCTGCACTGTGTCCGCAGGTTATATATGTGCGGACAGAGACTCGTAGGAGGGAAGGAGAAGGTGGTGTCCAGGCTGAAGGAGGAGGTGAAGGAACTGGAGGATGATCTGAAGCGGCAGACACAGCTGAATGGCATCAGTCTGACGAGCTGCGCCACAAAGACTCTGGAAAGCAGTAAGAGAACAGCACTGTCTGAATCCACAGTCTTCAGTGTTTTCTGACATGTTATAGATTAAATGGTTAAGCAATCAGGAAAATAAACAGCAGAGCAGCTGAGCAACAGCTAGTGGCAGTAACATGCCAAGAAATGTGGCAGTGCCCCACCACAGACAGGGAAGAAGAAAACTTCTGGCATGTAAACAATGTAAGATTTTGAATATTTAAAAATCTATCCGTTTTATGAGGAAGGAAAAGGATCCAACATGTTTATTAGACATCAATGTTGAACATAACTTATATTTGTTTGCCAGAAAATTTTAAAAATTACTTAAACTGGTGTGATGTATGTTTCTTCGTAGGTGACAGTAAACTGGTCCAGCAGCTCTGTGTATCAGGTTACTGCTCTGAACTCGTCTTTCAGGTGGAATTCCAGCTTACTGAGGTCAAGGTGAGTCTCTAGAAGAGTTATTGTTAAAATAATCTGGTGAAGTTCAGTATCTTAGATATTCTCTTTTGAATATCACTATGCTTACGCACAATTTATTGTCTAAGCTTTTGTCCAAACAAAGATTGATGGTGCAATTTCATGTACACCATTGACAACGGTTCTGGTAACAGGAACACACTGAGGAACACACTTTAGTGGTGCTGTTGTGGTGTTCAGCCAGCAGAGGGAGACAAAGAGCCACCAAGGGCTCAGCTTTTACAGCAGTCAGTCACACAGTGCTTGAGAAAGTAAAATCAGTGTCAGGTCTCAAGCATCACAGAATTAGAATTATCTTACTAAACTGCATTAGGGTAAATAATGTCAGGTGGCATCAGTAACTTTTCAGGTTTAGATGTGAGATGTTGTTTTTAGTCCATACCTTGTTATGAGAAATATAAATGTTTTTCTTTGTTTATTTTTTTGTTGAATGTTGTCTAAACATGAGCAGCCAATCTCTGTTTAAAGAAACAAAAACATCTTGAAACAACAGTCAAAATTATGATTTAAATCAGGAACTATCCGATCAAAAAATAGGATTTTCAAGATTACGAAACTGACCAGACATTTGATACCAAATTTCAGTGCTTGACAGTTTTTGATGCTCAGGTCTTAGGACACGTTTTAGTTTGTACCAATAGAGTTTTTTGTTTCAATATCCAACCCTTAATCCAGCCCTCTTTGAAGCACATTTTGGACACTCACAGTTAACAAAAATAATGGCTGACCTTTGGCATCAGCCAACACTGTATATGTGAAGTCAGCAGTAACTGTAATTTTATTGTAGGGAGATTCTGTGTTATTGTGATCTGTAAACCTCCCTCCTGTAGGTCCAACAGACTTCTGGTTTTCATTCTAACTGGATTAACCACCAGAACAGCTGGTTTTATTGAATCACTCCTCTGCCTGGCTCATGAAGTGCCATTAAAACTGTAGTTTTTCTTCTGAAGTTTTAACTTGTTTTGATACAAACATTAATTATTTGGTTGTGTAAGTTGGAAAGAGTCTCACAGGCTCTTCTTGCCCTTTATTAAAGTTTGATTAATATTTGCTTTTTGTGTTGCAACATAATGTGGACTTTTACAACTTCCAGTAACCTTAGAAATGTTTTGTTAGTGTTGTAACCCTTTCAAAACCAATCACAGATATAAATTATGGCTCTGCAACTATGGAGCACCTTTCTCCTTAACATGGAGATGGATGTTTAAAGGAATACGTATTTGGGGAAATCTGCGTGTTCACTCTCTTCCTGAGAATGAGATGTTCAAAAAGATATCAGTCTCATGTCTGTGTCACAAAGGAGGCTGTTCTCAGGACATGGTTAGCTTAGCTTAGCATAAAGACTGGAAGAAAGGGGAAACGGCTATTCTGGCTCTGTTGCAAATTAAAAGATATAGCTACCAGTACCTCTAAAAATCATGAGTTAACTCATGATGTTTTATCTCTTCCGTCTAAAACACGGAAAACCTGCAGTTTGTGGTTTTAGGGGCACTTATGAGCTGGAGCTATTTCTTGTTGAATAGTTGTCGATGCAGTGACTGTGTGCAGCTTCCTGAAATCTTGTTGTTACCGAGGTCGCCATGTTTGGTACCGTTGTGCCTGTAGAGAGACCGAAACCTGTGCTATGGCTAGAGACTCTGCGCAGAGGGACTGGATCAGTGGTTTCACTGCTGTCGTTGTCATGAAATGGTTCCAACGCTCAGGCATGAGACTGATATTGATCTTCTAATGGATTTCTTGTCTCTTGTTGCTCTGCTTTTTGCAATAAATCATAATTCTTCATTCCTCCAACCTTCAGCTTTTGCCCCAATCATAAACAAATGGCAGAAACGATTTTGGAGACATCTTCTGAAACCGCTTTTCAAAACTTGCAGTGTAGCATTGCATCAAACTCAATGAAGGCTCGTAGGTTTGGCCTGATTATTTATACATTCATTGTGCACATGCCAAGCCATAAAAAAACTCCAGATGACACAGATTTGTGATGAAGATAAAAAAAAAATGCATGACAGAAATGAGCTGTCGGGTTCCAGCAGCTTGTAGTTTTCTCAGTCTAAAGTGGAATTCAATTAGAGTGACAGATTCAATGAAACTAATGTAACTGTAAATAAACTATATAAGAATAAAGTGACTCTGTAAAGAGGACATAGACACGGTGGCAGTTAGTTTCAAGTTTTCAGTTTTAGTTTAAAACCATCATCAGGAGCAGACACAGGTGGCAAGAAAACTGCACAGGTCTTCACTGTGAGATATAACAGCATCAACACAAATTAACAAACAATGCTCCCATCATTTCGCAAACAACTTCAGTTTGTTGTTGTAGTGTTTTAAACCACTGTGCAAGTTTTATATCTGCTGAAATACATGTGTTGTATTTGTTGGATCTCCTGGTAAATAAACTACCTACAGTGGCTAAATGTTTGTTTGTTTTTGTTTTTTTGTCTTTTTTTGGTTAACTGAGTAGTCGATGGTGTGTTTGTCCAGCAGGAGGGTCAGAGATCTGAAAGGACAGTCAGTGATCTGAACGTGGTGATGGATGCCAGTGACCTGCAGAACTTCAGCACCTTCCTGTCTGGGTAAGAACTAACACTGCACTTCATTTTTCCTCCACATCGGAAAGCAAAATTGTTTATAGCTGTTCTGAACGGCCACAGTCCAGCGCGTAGTGGAAAGCTGTTCTTCGTAGAGTTGGGCGAGACGCCACAGTTGTTTAAATGAGGAGATAACGTTCACAGTGAAGCACACGGTTTTACGAATCAGAAGCTGTGTAACGAATGACAAAAAGAGAAGCTCAGATCCGTCTTACTCTCTCACCTCCACACCCCTAGACAGTCATAGTGGTCAGTTTGATTTATTTACACTGTCTGCTCAGTCCAACTCTGCATTTTTAATATTGGATATTATTCCTGTCAGGGTGAAGCGGCCTGTTTAGTTTAACCCGAGTGTTTATTAGAGTAGAAGACGATGTCGAACTGGAAACGCCTGTCATCCAGCTGAACGTCCTCACACACTCTTTCTCACTCTTTACTCACAAACAACAAGCCTTTCTCACGGTAGACATTTTGACCTGTCAAACACAGGTGTAACTCATTAAATTCATAATGGCTGCATTCCATTTATGTGTGCTGGCTTACTGGCACACCTACCTGTAAATGGAGCGTAGCCATCATTAAAATTTGTTACACCTGTTCTTTTCTTGCGACTGTTCAAAATACCTGAGCTGCACCAGGTCTTTTGAGGTTTACCCAGTGATATCTGGAGCTTTGGTCACAATTACTTTCCTACCAGCTGCTTTTTACACAGCAGGGAAAAATGTTAATTGCTATCAAAGCCACGGGGTTACAGATGATCTTTCAGCACAGAATCTCTGTTTCACCCTTAATCTGAATTTTTAAGCAGCTGTGAAGTAACGCTTGACCTCTTGTGCCCTCCATCTATCATCAGGATGAATCAGCCTTGGGCACGTATCAGTTGTAGCAGGGTGAACAGCTGAGCTCTCATTTCTAATGAGAAATTCAGACCTCCATCTGAATGTGGGGGAATCTTCATAAATATTTGTTCCGTAATGTCAGAGCTTGCACTCCAGCGGGAGATATTCCCTCTGTCGCTCTGATCTGTTGCAGGCCCTGTTGTCCTCTCAGTAAACTACACCCTTCTTGTTCTGTTTGTCAGTGCACAGTGGAGAAAATAATCATGCTGTGCTGAACAGATAATCGTGATTCCAAACCATGTAAAATAAAATGATGTGTGGTACTCAGCCTGACTGTTACTGAGACAACATTTCTAAAGGACCTCAAACATATATTTAAACATATTTCTGTGTTTACATGTCTTGCTGATTATCAGCAGACACAGGTGCTGATGTCCTGATGAAGCAGAGGTTTTGACTGTTACACGTTTAATAAATAATTTTTAAATAACGACCTCTGTTCACTGCTTGTTTACTCACGAATATTTAACTTTATAGTTAAATAAGCAAGATTCAAACGTTGTTAGGGCCTGTAAAACTAAAACTTCGCCCCGTGTTGTTTTTTGTATTTATCTTTAACATCGTAGGTACTCTTTTGTTGCATAAAACAATTATTTAAAATATAATTGAATCACTACATATTAAAGAATTGATACATTTTGATAGATTTTCACACCATGCAACAAAGCCGTTGACTTGGGCATCAGGAGCACCTGCTTTATTCTCGGTTCCACATGATGTTCTCTCTCAGTAGTAGTATATAAAATAAATATGTTACATGAGTTGTGTTTATGTGCTCAGGTGCATTTTCTGTCCTTATAAACACATTGTGCCAGCGAGCATCTGCTCTGTCAAGGGATCAGCACCACAGAGCAGAAATCTGATTTGGTCTATATCTGAGGCCAAGCCACATCTGGATTGTATGGTCCAGTCTGCAGAATCTGGCAAGAAACGGATGGAAAAATACTGGAGATAATGATTCTGACACACTGCTGCCTTCTTCGTGTGTGTGTGTGTGTGTGTGTGTGTGTGTATGCGTGCATGTCAGTTAGAGTTTAACAATCCAAATCAGACTGATAATCTTTAAGTCAAACTGGTCGGAACTATTAAAGATAAAACATTGACAATGGGATTTTTATTTGTTTATATTTCTTCAGCAGACACATCTGTCCTCCTCTTCTCCCTGAAGTGGTCTCTTAACTAACACAGGCTGTGTAGTGAAAGCAGCAAGTCAGCTTCAGCCCTCTGTCAGTGTCACGAAGGATGCATCCAGCCACAGTGCTGCACTGCTGTGTTCAAAGTCAGAGTCAGAATCACTGTAGTTACATGTGTAAGGCCAAACAAAATGGATTTAAACGATGCTCCATGTCACAAATCATATGTGAGCCATTGTTTTTTTGTGGATGTTTTCACATGGGATCTTGACGTCTTTACACGCCAAATGTTGTTGTCTTAACAGGTTAAATCTGACTTTTTAAGACTTTAAAATCATGTTTACATGTTCATTTTGGTGTAATGTGTCTCTTTTCTCCAACTGTTTATTAGCAGAACAGTTGAAAACTATTTTTAGCCAAATACTGAGCAAATGACTGTGTCTTTATGCTGTTGAGCCAGTGCATTGTGGGGTGGACTTAGAGTACTCAAGGCAAACTGGTTGATGTCAAACAGTGCTGAAACGCAGCACTACCCTTGTCATATGGGGATTTAAGCCAACTGATCCATGAACCATTTTGACTCCCAGCCTGCAGTTGATGAAGCAACGATCCAGGCTGTTTCCTGGTCCAAGCCAGGCTGATAGTGTGAAGCCAAACTGAGCTGAGGTCAGAACAGCAGTCAGTTCTGCAGCTAAAAGGGAGATTTACTTTCTAGCTGCTTTAAGGACCCTGCAATCTACTTGATAGATTCTGATATGTAGTATGTATGCTGAAGTGGTGCAAGACAAAAGGTCAGAAGCCTGGTTCTCTGAGTCACCATTTACATTTTGTAGTGGTGTTATGCAAATGGATGGCTGTTGGAATAGTAGCTGAGCAAATCCCAGTTTTGTTAGTCATGATAAAGAATGGGGTTGTCAACTTCCTGTGCCAAATTGTCGTAAAATTGGCAACAAGTGTGAATGAATTGGACACAGCTGTACAAGTCGCTGTAAGTCGACTTACAGAATTAACAACCCTTAAATCAACATATTTCTTTGATAGACATGACAGATTATTAAGTTAAGCGCTCCTAGCAAACACTGCCACAGTTTCTGTGTTGCCTTATAATGATGTTGAGAGATATTCTGACTGGCTAAGGCTGATAATGATGCTAAAGAATCAAGGGTGTGCACAGAACATTAAACAGTTAATTATTCTGGGCAGAGAATTGTTTATTTTCCACTGTTTGCTACAGACGCGTCTTGATGATGATGATGATGAACTGAAAGCCACTAAAATTTCCGAAGTCCACACGTTATTAAGTTTTGCAGCCAGTTACAGCCAGTATAGTTTAATTGCACCTACAATGTTGATATAATCAATCTGCATCATTCAGAGGCAGTAGGACCTAATCAGTTTAATATGGCAATATCAGACCAGGCATCAGTCTCTCTCACTCTGTATTTTTGGTGGAGCTCCGTTAAATAGGAGGGTGCTGCCATGTTTCCATCAGCTCTGTGTGGAATAACAGTTGTCTGGAAACTTCACCCGACTGCCGTCTAGCCCCGGGCCCCCATGGAAAAGTCTGAAAAGCCTTTCACAGAATGTCCCAGATTCACTCAGACAGAGTGAACCAGACCAAAACAAAGATTTCTTTTTTTTTTTTTTGCTATTGCCATTGTAATATACAGCATACTGTACAGTACATAAGGAAGCACCTTTTTGTAACCCACCTTTTACAGTTTTTGGGTGGATAGTTCAGGATTTACTCTTCTTATTTTATGTATGAACGGTAGAGCCTTTGGAGATGCAACACAGCTATGGTGTTTGGACATGTTGCATTAACTATAATACCTTATAGAACCTTTTATCCTATTGTTAATTTAAGTCATTAAGTCCATTTTTCACAACATACTTCTTACACCTGCTGTTAGCCCACATTTTTGGAATAACGAGACAAAGGTTGTTCAAACTGGACCGACTGCAGAGAAGATTGACTGCCTCTGTTGGATCAAGATAGCATAATAGAATAATAACAGTAACGACTTACGTATTTAAAGTTATCATTTTTGTCATTGGGAAAATCAGATCCTCAAAAAAATTTGTTCAGACCTTTATTCATGGTTCCAAGATGCTGTATCCTAATGACTTTGATAACCTGACCTTTCCTCTAGCGCCAGCAGCTTGTTGAAATGTTTCATTTGTCCAACTCCTTTGTTCGTATTGAGCAGTGGACGTTGTAGTTATGTGGCATGTGCTGTGACCATTCAGCTACCTGCCACTTTTGGCTTTAATGATGTGTACAATGTCGTTCCAGGGTGGAGGAGAGCAGGGATCTTCTTCTGTTCTTCAGGACTCTGAGGACCTTCTCAGACAGATGTGACGAGCGGTCCAGAACCTTCCAGCACTTCCAGGTAAGTGAAGACACAGCTGCACCAAAATTGACTTCAAACTGGCAAGTTCAGCCGCACACATCTGCTTTCTGTGGTGTTAAACTATTTGTGTGTTGGTGACACACAACGCATAACTGTTGTTTGTTCCTCACAATGAATGTGACTCTGGAGACTCTGGATTTGGTTAGGTTTGTTAGGTTGGTCCTTTCCACCTACGCAATGTGTTGAGCACTACTGATCATACGGCGGGAGGATGGCAAAACATGGCAGTGTTCTGGCCAAATGAGATTTCCACAGCTTTTCTTCTAATTGTTTGTGTATGAGTCCAAAACATGATCCATCCTGAATTCCTTCAGTCGGGAGACCAGATGGTCCATCAGTCAGTGTGAGGGCAGGCAGACTTAAAATGGCAGCTTCTGGTTGGAATTCATCTTTAACCTCAGCTGTACCCCTGCTGGGTTTACACCCTCATCCATCAGCAGAGGGACCTTGTTGTCTTGTCCAACTAGAGGTCAGAGGGTTGAACCTGAAGGTCTGGGTTTCTCTTTGTGGCCCAGGATGGACAGAGTTTACTTTGACCCCGGCTTTGCTTTCCTGCGGCAGCCCTTTACCACCCACAGGACTCTAGCATCACCATGGAAAACTTACACAAGCTGCCAGCAGGCTTTGAACATGCAATATGTGTATCAGTAGATTAGGCTCTGATCTTTTCAGTCATGATTGTCAAAAACAACAGTAACGGATAACAGGGTGTTCTCCTCTTGTCCCAGAGTTTTGCTTTAAATTTTGAAGATGGTTGTCATTACTCTACATCAACCAAAATACAATGACACCTCCAAAAAAGAATTGACCTTAGATTCAGGCCGATGAAAGAATAGAAACAATAAGGTCAATGCGGTGGGTGTGAATTAGTGTGGGCATGGTAAATATCAGGGTGGGACTTTATTGAAGAGAGAGCACTAAAATGTCAAACAGTAAATCAAGCTGCGGAGGCAATATGGAACCTATTCTCCTGTTTACTTGGAGAATGTAAAGTTCTGCCAAGTTGGCTGGGCTGAAGGAGGATTAACCCACATTTTCCATACTGGCCTGTGTGCTCTAAACTCTTATTTTGCTTTACTTGCATTTTTTTCGGTGTTATTATGGAAAAATGTAATTCCCTTCGTAACTGTTCAGCTGTAATGTGGGCAGTGCCTTGTATGCTGATTTCCATGCTTTAATGACACACATACATGAACATGTGCTTTGAGGAATAAACAAATAAAAATCTAAAACAAAGAGTTCACATATAGTCCAGGCCAGGAATCTTAACATTTTTGTTGCTGGTAAACCACGACATTCACCAGCCAGTCACTGCAGAACTGAAGATGACGGTTGGCTGTACACTGGTTAGAAACCGCAGACATTTACAAGTGCGTGGCCAATCACTGATTAGCATTTCTCCATCAAAATATTAGTGTTAAACGTCTCTGCACACAGACACACAAACATGCAGACTCCACAGTCAACCATGTGTAGTGTAGCCATTTTTGTTGTGTTAGCGGTGTTGCTTAAAGATGGCGATATCACTATCAGGTTAACAATGTTAGCTAGAGCTCTAATGAATGGACATTTCTAAATTATCTCAAACATAGCATTTGACATTTGTGTTCTATTTATTGGCTGACATACTGTAAACAGTGATTTTGACACGGGAAGCTGTGTTGTCATTGAAAATGTGTTTGAAACATCCATCTGCTTGTGTGGTGCTGTCCACAGGTAAAATCTGAAGCTAAACTATAAAATATAGCCTATGCCACTCCCAGATCTGTACAGGTCTGCCATCAGTGCCACTAAAAGCCCCTGTGTAAAGTACGCGTCTAGTTGTTTTGGTTGGTTTGTCTTTTCCTGTCAGTATTGATACAATATTTCAGTCTAAATATTAAAAACAATGAATCGAAACACGTTTTAATTAAAAAAAAAAAAAAAAAGTTTAACTTTATTAAAATATCTTAAAAAATAGCCATGTCACATACACATCTTCCTGTACACCACTATCTTATTCACATCAGTAATAATTTCTAAAGTCATTTTTATTACTGGAAGGAAAGAGTTTGGGACAGAAGCAAGACATTTTTAAAGAAGACAAAGGAGAGGAGTCATTTTCACATTACTATAGTTCATAGATACATTGCTCCCCAGGTCACTTCAGCTGGAGTCTATAAATTAATAAGAACAAAGTGAAGTTAAGTCACCAAATACTTAAGAAAGCCTGCAGCTGGACAAGTCTACATGGCCATTGCCCTTATTGAGAAGCATTAGTAATGGAATAATTGAAGGTGAAATTCATTCACGTTATGGCAGAGCAACGCCCAGAGTGTTGTGTTTATTTCTACTATTTGTTCTGAGACAATGCTTAATGGGAAAAGTATTTACAGACTATTCCTGCTGGCAGTTCAAGACAGTTTAATGTTTATCAGCTGTCTGAGTCAGCTGGGATCAATAGTCTGACAAGAATGAAATCTCATAACAACACAAAATTAATGTAACAACAAATGTTAACAATGCTCACAGGCTATTTTTCTTTAAGTGCCATTTCAGAAACTTTTCCCACTGTCACGACACAAGGTTCAGTTGAAGAAAAGACGACTAAAAATCAGCATGCAGGTATCAAGTATTCCTTTTGTGTGACTAAACTGACTTCAGTCCGGTTTGGAAGACACTGTAGCTTCATCTCTCAGAACAGAAAAAGAAAAATATTGCAAAAGAATAAACCTCAATTGAGGTTTACAGAAACATCTAAAAATGCTGTCTCTTCAGATAATCCTTAGATTTTCATTCAGTTGTGATGGTGTGTCAGACAAAACGTCTGTTTTTGAAACTTTTACTTTGGTAGGGTGTGTTAGTCTCTCACAAACTCTCTCTACCTCAGGCATGTATTGTTCTTGCAGTGATGTCTGTCCTAAAGAAATCCTAGTTCACCCACAGTAAGTAAGGTGAAAACATGTGGGTCCATTAAAAGCCCCTTTTGGACATATTTTACTTAGTGTCATTTTTTTTTTTTTTTAAATGTTAATTTAATGTAAAACCTTGAAATTAGAGATTTTACACTGTATAAGATGCTTGTTAAGGTCAGTGAAAGCAGCAAAGATATTTAGAGGGTTGCAGTAATATCTTAAATTTAGATTTTTTTCTTTACAACTTGTAGTTACTAGCAACAAAACACTCCTGTTTTAAAATCCATTTCACAAAGAGTGTGAAAACGTTGGCCTGTTGTATTTTAGATTAATAGGCACAGGTAGTCACAGGCAAGCCTGCTGGCTTGTGGCTGCAGGCGTGTTGGTTCAGTGTCACCAGCAGTTTGTGTAGTGTCATTCATCCAGGTAGTACAGCGTCAGGTCAAAATGAGACAATAAGTGGGACTGTGGCTGTGGAGGTGTTGACGTTTCTCCACTCATTCATATCAGGATTATATCAGCTCTACTGGTAATTCCATCACCTGTGAAAAAGACATTCAGAAGGCACCTCACCTGTTGTTTACTGAACAGGTGGCCTAAATCGTTTAGGCTGCCTTAGAGCTAGAGGCTGAACGTAAAGTCCTACTGTGAATGCCTCAGTATGCTTCAAACAAAGTGTTTTGTTTTTTTTGTTAAATTTAGAGCAGCATCTGAAGCCCCCTTTACAATGGCAGAATCAAAAGCTGTGTAAGGAAGTTTTTGTATGTTGTCCAAACAGACAAACTGACAAACACGTCCACTTTAAGTATCGATTGGCCAGGTGTGTGTAGGTGTGAGAGTAGGCAGGGTTTTAACTTCTTTTTCTGAACTCTTCAGTTACTTTTTTCCAAAACAGACTCTCTGAAAGTGTGTGCCTTTAAGTCCATTTGTATGATTCAAATCACAAAGACTACAATGTAATGCAAAACACACAGTTTTTGGAGAGAGAGACTGGGGAGGCAGCAGGATGCAGCCGCAGAGAGGATGTGACAGGAGGCTTTTCACCCCATCTTTCACTGAGGACATTCATAACATAGTTTGAAGCATATTGAAGGCTTCACACACCTTCTCAGGTGGTTTTGCACCAATTCATGTGTCTATGACTCTCAACAACTCTCATGTGCAGCTTCTTACAGACAAATGCCTGATACTCCACAGTAGCACTGACAAAGTACTACAGACGGATAAACTAGTACTGATGAAAGCCAGAGAAGAGAAACTTTCAATTCTACACCTTCAGTCCTGTGAATGGTTTCATTTTGACCTGACAGTGTCACAAGCTGTTTGTAGGTTTGCTGAAGTAAAGACTTTGACACCAGGGGACCAGTGCCCCAGAATCCGGAACATCACGGTATACCCTCAGCACTGTGTTGTGGGAAAACTGCTCTGTCAGCAACAAGGGGCTACAGTAAAGTTTCTGCCTCCTCAGCGGTACCGTCCGCTAGGCAGTACCTTCATACAGGTGAAGCTGTCAGGGTACTTGGACAACACCACAGGGTTGCCTTCCATACGGACCTCATTGAGGCTTAGTCGTAGGTAGTAGGTGTCGTTAGACCTGCAGAAGGTGTCTTTGTTGACGTCAGTGATGTTGTTGTTCTGGAGGAAATGAAAACAATGTCAAGAACATAACGGTGAATAAAATCTTAGCTGGTAGAGTCAAAATCCACAGGATCCGGTTTAAAAAAAATGTTTCCTGTAATCTGTATTTAAATTTAGTTTAGAAAATTAATGAATTTATCTGAATATGTTTTAGCAGTAAAAGATACAAACCTGTAGATGTAAGATCCGAACGCTCTCTGGGATGTGTGGAACAGCTTCCAGCTGGTTGTCGGCCAGGAACAGGTTGACTAGCTTGGTTAGTTTCTATTGGGGAAACAAAATCACACCATGGACACCCAGTAGATTCTTATTTGTTCTATTACTGTGTGGAACATAAAGGTCTACTTGCAAATAAATTTGCCATACTTGACTATAATCTACACACTGTTTACACCAGACTGTTTAAACCATACTTGAAAAAGTTGGGAGACATGATGATGTGTACCTTGAAAGCATTGGCTTTGACACCCTTGGTTTTGAGGAAGTTGTTGTTGGCATTGAAGGATGAGAGTTTGGCAGGAAGCATAGGAAGTTTGACCAGTCTGTTCTCAGCCAGAGACAATTCCTCCAGCAGGGTTAGCTTAGAGAATGCTCCATCTTCAATCTCTGAGATCAGGTTCCCTGTCAAGTCGATCCTCTTCAGAGTCACTGTTGGCAGAGGGAAAACAATCCGTTATTACTCACTTTCTTTTCTTGTTGTGCTGTCGTATTGCATCGCAGTAGTCATATCCATCTGCATTTGTGTTTAGCATTGAATATTTGATCAATTTTAAGTTCAAGATCTGTGCTGCAGCAGCCGGGATATCTGGACTTTTAGTTCCAGGTCTGGGTCAGACATCTTTCAAACACCTCTAGTCCCAGTTGTAAAATTGTAGTCTCCAAGACCAAGATGATCCTGATCACTAGGAAACTAACATGAATTAAATGACCCCTTACCTGGAATTACCTGGAATATTTCAATTAGTCTTAAAATGCAGTCAGATCTACATCAAAGTTACAATTATATGGCAGAGCTGAAGCTCTTCTGTAAGGAAGAATGGTCCAGAATTACTCCCAAACATTACTAGAAATGCTTGTTTGAGGTTATTGCTTCCTAAGTAGGTTAGTTATTAAATCCAGGCGTTCACTTACTTTTTCCATCAGCATTGTAAATGTCTAAACTGGTGTGTTCAATAAAGACTCAAAAGGATTGTAATATTGTGTTTAATTAGCTTAAGTGCAACAGGTTGTGTTGGAAACAGTTTCTAGACTCACCAATCTCAGCAAAGTCTTTGGTGCTGATCTTTTTAATCTTGTTGAAGCGGGCATACAGGTAGGCCGTCTCTTTAGGCAGCGTGGGAACACTGGTCATGTCTGGACTGACCTCCTCACAGTACACTGAGCCAGTCAGACACACACACAGGAGGCAGGTGGGTAGGTCTGCAACACAGAGTCACCACACAAACATCAGGCCTTTTGCAGAATAATGAGCTACAGTCATGCTGGCGTTTCTGTCAACAGAGAGCTGCTGCTGGCAGGATGGAAAGCTTGGACTGACCTTGCTGTTGTCACAGAGGTAAACTTTCACAGCCAACCACTGGTCGAGGACTAGGGCTTGAACTAATAATTACTTTATCAATAAATTGTTTATCCAAGGTGGTGTAACAGGCATTGGGGTCTGCAACACCAGTCCGATGGGATGAGTTCCCCAAACCTTACAAATGTGGCCTCTGAGATACTCTGGGCCCTGATGATACAGATGTTATGAACCACACTGAGCTGTAGTTGTACCCTGTCCAAGCACTTTATTAGGAACAACATACTAAAGCTGGGTAGTTCCTTCCTTTGCTCAAGAACAGCTTCAGTTCTTCATGGTATGGACTCAACAAGATGCTGGAAACATGGTGCATAATTCAACACTATTCCGGTCTTCAACTGTCCTGATTTTGTCCACTATGGCCTCAGATTTCTTGTCTTGGCTGACAGGAGTAGGACCCGACCTGGTCCTCTCAACGACAAAGTGTTTCCGTCCACAGAACTGCTGAAAATCTGATTAGTCCGGTGACCAACAATCATGCCACACTTGATTGTCACTGAGATCGCATTTTTTTCCCCATTCTGATGTTTGATGTGAACATTAAGTGAAGCTCCTGACCTGTATCTGCAAGATTTTATGCACTCCACTGCTGCCACATGATTGGCTGATTGTATAATTGCATGAATAAGCAGGTGTTCCTAATAAAGGGCTCTGCGAGTGTATGACTTGAGTCTTTAGAGGTATCCACCCGAGCTTTTGGAATTGCTTCTGGCCAACATGTGTTCCTGGATTCCAATCCAACTCCCTGATTAATCTGTAATTTGTCTTGGTGTGTGTTTCCCAGACCTTCAAACCATAAACAGATTAAGTTAAAGCAATTCTCAAGACAATTCACCAGTAATTTTTAACTTCACCTATCATTTAAATTAGGTTTTCTTGTGTGTGTGCAACCAGTTGGTGATGAGGAAACCAGGTCTCTCTCTTACCTAAAGCGTCCGCTCCCTCTGGGCTCGGGGTGTCATTAGGTTCATCAGCAGGAGCCAGGTCCCTCTGCAGGAGAAAACATGGCCTGTTCATACACTGTCCCGTTCATTGGCTAGAGCAAAACATTGACACTGCCAGGGTTAGGAGGTCAGCCTTGTAATAATGCTTACACAATGTACTGTGCAGTGTTTTGGGTAGAAACCAAATGAAGATGAAACAAAATCATATAAATGTCTGCGCAACATTGTGCTTGGCTCAGCCTGGAGTCAGTAACATTAACATGTAAGAGTTAAATACAAAGTTAACTGTTCTATGGTTAGACAGGGTGGACAAGTTAGGTTTGATGTAGTAGTTAAACTGGATAAGTTGCATGACAGACCTGAACCCACTACAGTTTACATTGATGGTGATATTAAGACTAAACACTAAGGTATCTGAATCATTGGAGAGACGTTTATCAGTACCACTGTCTGTATTCTATTAGAGACCTTTCAGGTCTAATAAACTACGACTAAGTGTGAATACAGACCGTAAAGACCACTGTGTGGGGGCATGTTGCTTCCTGAACAGGCATGAATCTGAGTCTTTCAGTAACAGATCCATGAGCTTAAAGGATTATCAGTAACAAAACACTGTATAGTGGGTTATCATGGCATAAGCCAGACTTCTTCAGGTTTTCAAATGACAAGTTCTGATTTTGATAATCACTTTATCCTCTGTTTACGTACTCTCCAGGTGAACCGTGGAATAGAAATGTTCATGTTACAAAGTCGTCTACCAGGAATGTGTGTTTGGATGCATTGGACTGGCCACTGCAGTGCATTCTTGGATGGTGTTTCCACAAAAGTTGTTGGATGATGTTCGTGCAAAGATTTAGCCAGATTCTTTTTTTTTTTTTTGCTGCGTTGCTTTGGCCTGAGTCGCTGCATCTTGTCCTTCACTGTGCTAACACAGCAGTCTGCCTGAAATTAATGAGGACGCTGCCATTTCTGGCACAGCCCTAACTGTGGCCATGTGCATGACTTTAGTGTTTATTTGTTTCTGGGTCTGACTCTGATGTTCCTGATACATTATCTGTTGTGGATGAGTAAATCCTGCATGGTCATACATCTTTTTTTTTTTTGCAGTATCTTTGTCCTCACAATGACCCATGACCAGTAATACTGTGGTGCTGCCATGTAGGAGCCAATGTGAAACAGGTTGGTTTTAAGGTTTTGTGCATTCTTAGTCCCTGACCCCAGAAGTCTTTACACTTTTGGAGGTTTTCATAAACTCAAACCTTCAGCACAAGTAGTTTTGTTGCCTGTGGTCGGGGTCTGGCAAATTCAGATCTTTAAAACTGTGGTAGCTGGGTAACTTAGATTGCCAATAAGCCATTCAGCAGTGAGGCTCATGAATCTGAGGGTTAGCTTGTCCTCCATCATTGAGGCCTAGGTTTAGTCCCCTTGAGTGGTTTAGAGGTATCCAATGACCAATGGTCCAGTGACCAATGAGGGTCTCCCTGAGGAAGAGTGCCGAACTCAACCTGCTGGTGTTCTCTGAACTAACTGGCCATGAAACCAGTCAAAGGGAACAAAATCTTCCACACTGTGGATTAAAACTTCAGTCTAAGTGGTTAATTGTATCAGTAGTAGCGAATGAGGCCTGCCTCTGAAGGGTCTGGCACAGACCGAATCTTCTATGAAAAACAGCTGGTCCCAAATGAAGTTTTTACTCATTAAAACTGAAGTTACAGTTCATAGCGATATTCTCTCACACTTATTTCTTTCCGTCTCATTCTCTGGGTTGTTTGTGGGTTTTTTACTTTCTGCAAGTGTTTCCCAAAGGACGAACCAGACCAGAGTTTGGTTTCCCAAATATTTCTTGAAGAGTGTGGTTAGTTAAGGGTGAGTGTGGTTGATTCAGGGTTTGGTTTGTCTGCTGTAAGAACAAGTTAGACACAGAAAGGTGTGTGCGTGTGTGTGTGTTGAAACTGTGAGCTGAATGAATTATCTCTCACAGGAGGGCGGTGAAGTCAAGTGCTGACAGTTTCTGTCATTACCAAGCTGCATAAAACAAATGAACTAACAAAACCATAAAGTCGAATGTTAGCTTTTAGAATAATGTGGCTGGATTACTGATTTTGAATAGTGCCAACTATTAAGCATGACCCTTTTTAAATCATCTCTTCTCTTCTTATTTTTTCCTAACCTGTTTGCAGAAATGTCTCTTATAAGATAAAAACTGACTGGTCTGACCAGAATAATGGCAGTGTATCTCTGTGCTCATATTAACTGTAAAAAGAGCAGAATATTTGTCCTTTTCAACTGAATTCCACACATAGATTTGCATATTTTTATTTGTGCTTATAGATTTATCTTTATCACCTCAATAACACACCTTGAAATATTATGTAACAGTGACAATCACGACTGTAAAGATTCTTTTGAAGTCATTCTACAAGTGAACGGCATAAACAAGTTACTGAAAAAAATTTTGGTGGAGAACATTCTCTAGCAGACAAGGATGATGCAAATAAGAAAGTTCTTACCCTAGCCCTCCTTGACTTTAAATGGTCACTGTATCCGTTCAGCTCCCTGCCAGGTAGAGATCCCGGTATCACCTTTGAGACCTGGTCAAACCCACTGGCCGAGGCAGCCACCAGCATACAGGTGAATAAGAAAGCCTTCATGCTGTCCAATGCAGTGTGACGCTGACACACCAGCTCACCTTAAAGCCTGAGTTTGGGTCAGCAGCTGCTCTCAGCTACGAGCCCCTATTGGGATGTGTCAAATGACTGTATTTAAAGGCTCAACCAGTAGCTTCCAGCAGAGTTTATAGAGCAGAGAACTTAACCCTTCCCTGACCACCCACCGTCCATCTGCTTTGAGAGAGGGAGACAGAGACACAGACAGGATATAGAGAAAAGGGCAGACACACAAAAAAAGAGGCACATATGGAAAAAGACAAAGAGTCAAAGAGAGAATAAAGTGTCCAATTTTTTCAGTTAAATGTCTCTTAAATGTGTACAGGAAAAAATATGCAGAAACTGCAGACAAAGCAGAAAAATCGAAAGTTGACAACCACAGTGTGAGTGTGTTTTGTCAGGAGGAATGTCTGTGGTCTCTGCCCAGCCACTCAGTAATGACTCGTAATAACCAACCTATATTTCGTTAGTCTGGATGAGTGTTTTTTTCTTCTTCATTGGTTCTGCTTTTCTCTCAGCCGTTGGTCAGATAACACATTTAGCAGGCGAATTTATGTGATTACTTTGGACTGACCAATAGTGGAATCTGCTTTGATTTCTGGACGACTCCTCTCAGAGTGACTAATGTTCACTCTGAGAGGAGTGAACATTAGTCTAAGTTCAATCCAAGAGATCGGATTTGCATGGTTGTCATGGATCAGCATAAAGTCTTTCAGTCTTTAAACATTTTGTACATTTTATATTTCACAAGAAATGTGGGTCTGTTCAAAGGGTCCTGTAAGAGATTCTTGTAAGCATCAAGGAGGTCTTAGAGCACTTTAGGGGGTTTTGATGGCCACTTTTAGGGCTCCTTAGGTTGTTGAACAACAACAAATGTAGGCTTCAAAACAGATGTTTTAGGGGTCATTTAGGAAGTTCTGTGGCACTCTGTAAAGTTGTGCTTGTCACTGAGGATGTTTTAGAGGTCTTTAAAGAGGTTCTAGCGGTTTCTTAGAAGACTCAGTTGATGTGTTGAACAGCACTCTTCAACATCATCATGCATCAAAGCACCAGATGGTTTGTGAAATCATAGCATGAATATTCAGGAAGCTTTCATTCAACTTGCAGTTGTCTTTATTGACACAACTGACAATAAAGGCTTTAGTGATTGTAGGCATGGATTAACACTTGTGTTTCAGTGTACATTAAGCTTAGTTTTAAATAATGAGTGTTCTTTGTGATTAAAAGTGTTACATGGGAGGCACAGCCTAAATCTGTGTTTCTGGCATAAGATGCTCTATCTAAACAAACTGAGGACTGTTTGTGAGACTGGAGACAGGACAGTCCGTCCAGCACCAGCATTTGGTTTTCTTATTGTTTCCTTCCTGATGCTGAGGTGTCTTGAATGAGAATATTGTTCAAAACCTCAGATGCTTCTCATCTTTGAGCATTTCAAATCTTACCCTCGGTTCTGTTTTCTGATGTGCATAATTCATCTGATTGTCTGATAAAACTTGTGTCAAGGATTGTCCTTTCTTTGTATTGATTTTATTTAGTGGAATAAGGTTTGGAAATTGACTGAGACAAGCACACTGCCGTTGCAGGCAAGATTGCACAGTCCTCTTCCACGCCAGGTGCAGAGAGATGTCATCTGTGTCGAGATTTCTCATCTGCATCGGTTTTAGCCACATTTAGGTCTAATAATCTTGGGTCTTTATAGGTTTAGCGAAGGCCTCTGTACAAAAATGCATGCATCATCATAATCAATGCCCCAAGGCAAAACAGATTCAAACTTTCCATGACGTGGCAGGACACTGGATATTTGCTGAATTACTTTCTTGTAGGTTCAGTCCTTTTTTGAAGTATGAGCATTTCGTTTGAACTTGACATGAACGACCACCATCTCAGTAGTTTAAAGATGTTATGTATAAGTATTGGCTATCACTACATCCAGAGCTTAGCTTAGCAGTAGAGCTTAGCATTAACAGCTGTTTACTTACCAGTCTAGAAGAAACATGCTTCAGAATTGAAGAAGTCTTTCAGACGAGAGGTGGAAACATTAAGCCTAGTTGACTTCGTATAGCACTGGAAAAAAAAAATCCAGTACATAATAGATTACTGCGGATACTGTAGAAGTCCTCCTGTTGATCTCCCAGACCATCTTACCCTCGCTTGTGTACAATATCCCAAAGCTCAGGGCAATGAGATGACCCTCGGTGCATGCAGCAGCATTTTGTAGCAAAATCTGCCATGGCAGGGATGAGAATCGACGGTTTGATGCCATGGTACTCTGCTGTGAAGCAGTACATTTGCCCCCGTTCTGGTTGATTAACAGAATGAAAATGCTCCTAAAGCTGGTAGAAAAAGGTGAACAGGTTCTCAGTGGTCTGAGTGAACTATAACCAGCCCAATAATCCCTGGAAGATATTGTGAGAACATTTTGGACGAGTCATATCTCGACTGTTCATCTCTTTAATCAGTGTTTCTCAATGGTTTAATATGTATCAGACTTCTACAGCCTTGCTTTTCAAAAGAGTTATGAAGTGCTGTGCAGGCAATAACATACAAATAAATAACTGCTAATATAATAAACACAAAAAATACCAAAAATTAATCAAGAACAGAATTACTGGAAATGCATGGAAGCATGGGAGACGTTTCCAAAACAGAAAGGCCAAGAGATTCTCAGTTATAAAAATGAAGAGGCTCTGTTCACTCAGTGTTTTCAACATCTGCTGAGGTCCAGCTGTTCTTGGGCTGATTTCAACCTTGGTTGTCAAGTCGGAGGGATGTTGGGCTTCCCTAGAGCACTTCTTAAGAATTTTCTGTGTTTTTGGTGTCGTCTCTAGACATGGTGAAATGAAACGACAAGAGACACTATTCCTCTATAAACAAGGAGAGTGAAAGAGCAAAGACTGAAGTCTAACAGCAAAACAGTTAAATAGAAAACATGTGACTATTTCAGCCTTCAAGTGGAGAGGAAAAAGAAGGGGGCCCAGATATAAACATCCAAGGAACATGAGCCCGGACTGTTACAGGTGTGTTAGCAATTATGAACACCTTTAAACTTTTACGACTCTGGGAAAAGGGCCAGCAACTGGAGAATGTTTTTACTGTCACTAATTTTCTATATCAGAGTTTAGCTGTCAGGGTGGTTTCACTGGTATTCCACTGCACAATAAAAGAATGTCAATGGGGAACGCCACCCACGACAGCACTCTGAACGTGCATTATTCCTGCCATGTTGACTCGCTCAGTGTGTTTGTGAACATGAGTGAGCCTTTTTCTAAAGCTAGCTAAATGCTACATTTGTGTGATATTGCTGGTGAATAAATGAGCACCACACGGACAATAAACCCTGCAGAAAGTGCTGGACGAGGGAGAACTTCATCAGACAATCTGTTGGATTTTTTATCTCCTGAATGTTAACAGTAGCTGGTCCAGAGCTGATCTAACTCGGCCCAGTCTTTTGAGATGCCCTAATCAGAAATGGCCAGTGCATGTGCACAGTACAGACGAAAAGGGGACCCACTTGTTGGAACACTGCTCCATACTGCTACCAGTGGTCAGTAATTCCAGGAGGAACCTTCAAGGCATCAGCATGTTTTAAACAGTTTGACTATCACAGCCAGTTTACACAATGAAATTGGTGGGGCAGTAGACGGGGATTGAACCTCTCCACACAGCTAGTGCGTCACCATGAAAGTGTGTGCCATTTTCCCCATTTGTATCATTATTGTGTCTTACCTCTCTCTTTCTGTCTTATTTGAATCGGCGACACCTGTGGCTACTATAGCAAACGCTCCCTGAGCTGCTACTTAGTCCAAAATACTAAAGAGGAGCAGCTGGTGTGTCTGTTTATGGTGCTTCCAAACGAACTCAAATTATTTCAATAAAAAAGACAGTCAATAATATTTTGACTACCATCAGATTTCATGCCATGGATAGTGCCAGTAGCTTTCCACACAAAAGCAGGGCATGGTAGCAGGAGTTGGTTTGGGATCTGATAACGGGAGTTTGTTGGCTGAGGAGTTGGCGGTGTGTAGGCAGTTCTTCATCTAACAGCTCACTGTGGCTGATCCTTCTTGTTCCTTTACTACTTCAGATATTTAAAACTGATCTGCTGACCATGACCTTGTTCTGTAGATGCATTTTTGATGAGCAGTCGCAGTCAGCTCTAACCTCTTTGAAAAATACATTGCTTCACAAGAAGTCCCATGTGAATGATTTTAATTTGAAGCAGCAGCAGCGATATGAAAGGTTTTTCTGTTTGTGTGATGAAATTACGCTATATTGTGAGAATGTGAATCCCTCGTGTATGTAGGTAATTTGAATCAAGCCCAGGAATGGCAGATTCTGCCTCTAACATTAAAAAATTAGGTAATTACAGGATGTATATACACTGGGTAATAGGTTTGATAAGGATTCTTAAATATTACAGCCAAACAGCTGCTGGTGTTGTCACCACAGCCTTTGAACAGGGCAGTCACCTGATTACACACGGTGATGGCAAAGAGAAGTGGTGTTTGCTACCAGATTCATTTGCAATATATTATTCCGAGGATGGTAGGGAAAGTGTGTTTTCTTTTGGGGCTTGCAAACATACTCCATCCTCTTTTAGAGGAATCACAATTCCAGCTACCAGGGATTTACTGTAATGCACTAAAATGTTTTTGTATGATTTGAAATAACAAGTAGCTTAGATGCTTGGTCCGTGACTTGCCCAGTATCAAGAGAAGACTGGAGATTTATCAGTTTTATCAAATTACTAATGATGTAAATCTTTTGCCGTTTTGCAATTTACTTGCTTGACAGTTTTCAGTAAATCAGTTGTCTGAATGCTGAAAAGAATTAACCACAATAGCTTCATCTAACTTGAAGTTCAACTAACCACTCAGCCCACAGTCTGATCCAGAAATCCAGAACTGGTCATACTGTGATTAACTTCTTTTTGGTCCCTGTTGTTTAAATACATGTTTTTAAGACCCTTCGTCCAGAAATACCAAAAACTTCTTTTCATTTCAGTTGTCAAATACTATTTTTCAGCAAACTGGTAAAACCAGATAACATGTTCCAGAGTGTTGTTGTAATCCTTGACGGTGCCTGTTCCAAACCCACCACTTTTCTATCATGTAAACAGAATCATCATAAAGTTAAACTTTTTTCTGGCTTATTTCTTCTGACAGCTGTGGCCAACGTGACGGTGAGCTTGGTTTTAGGGTGACAGGTGTAAGCGAGCGATACGTAACGGCAGACTGAAGCCAGCCTAGACAAAACAACATACGTCAGTGAACTTACTCCACACACACAGACGCCCATTTGACTGCAGAGTGGCTTTCGACACAGTGGACCACCTGGTTAGGCATTAAACAGCGCTGGTCTGCATGGGTCTGGCTGACAACTGACATGATGTATTATCCCACCACTGAGAGCTCTGTGTTTTGGTTGTGACGTAGCCACCCGTCGGCTCTGGGCTAGCGCCAGAGACTGCAGGCCTTACAGTGAGGTTTTTTATTTTAGCTCAGAGACTAGTTATGTAATTACTGTTACATGGTTTTCATATTAAATGGTTGACACTCCATTAGGCAGAGAAAAATCAGACCTGCAGATAATGATCACCTGGCTTTGGAGCTTTTAAGCCTCTTACAGCTTACATTATTGCTTTTGAGCAACATTTACTCAATGGTTCAGTCTCTGCGTTCACATGAACCCTGTTTCCAGGAACAGCAGGGAGCCATTTTTAGCAAACAAGCTCTTATGAACCCACTGTGCACTACCTGCCCAGCACCAAATGAGAAACATACAAAGTTAGAGAGGAGCTAGTGAAGGAAGTGGAAGAGCAAGATGTTTTTCTCTGGAATTAGTGGTGACCAAACCAGAGCTAAAAGGAAAGTAAATATTTCAGCATGTCTCGTTTTCGCTGCCGACCATGTAAAATCATAACATCCTTAGTCTCAGTCTAATATCTGTCTGTTCCCATGTCTGCCTTCATTTCCTGTCAACTTTGTACTATTTACTCTCTAATAAAGGCATAAAGTAAAAAAAAAAAGGAGTAAGACATCCTGACTGAAAGAGACGCAAAATCGTGAGTCAGTCAGGCCCACTCAGTAATTATCTGGGTCTCATGTCCTAAGTGGTCTTATCACATCATAACTGATGTGAAGCAGCATCATTTGCACCCTAGAGCATTTCAAGGGTTAAACCCTACTTTTATTAAGTAAGCAAAAAGTTGGAAAGGAGACAATGATGCACTGGATTAATGAGACCTCCCACTTGTTTGTGCCTCTCCTGCCTGTGACACCAAAATACCACACAGACAGGCAAAGTGAATTTCAAGGTCAGGAAAACCAACAACTCCCCCAACCTGAATAACCATATAACTAATTTGTTCCTACAGGTGTGTGGCAGGTGTGCGGGACCTTTGGCGTCATGGAACGGTCATACTTTGGTTTAGGCTCAAAATTCTCTTGGCTAAGTTTCGGAGATCATTTTTTGGGCTACAATAACTACTTTAATGTTGCAGGGCCTTTGTCGTCATGGTTACAGTAATGAACATGCAGTTAACAGGAAAAGAACAGCCATGTCAAAGTCTTGTTTTTGCCGACCCATCCGTCCAAATGAAATACTGGTACGAATTTGCGCTGTGCTGTGCTGAAAGTGGTGTTTCAAATTTACAATCCATTTAAACTCACTAGCTCAGAGCTTCTATGACTCATCCTTTATCTTTAGTTTTCATCGTAGCATTTCTCTTCTTGAAAATAGCAGTCATATGATTCATTCCCTCAGATGCTCCATAAGTGAAGTTGCACAAGTTGTTTCAGCAGTTTAGCTGCCAGTTTTACAATGTTAAATGAAATTAGTTCTCAGGTCAGTGTTACTGTAGGTCTATTTTTTTTCCTGTACTCTTTTGGGAGTAAACCTCTGTGTAGGGGAAGTGTTCTGTCTTCCTATTTACTGTAGGTTTGAGTCTTTTTCCTTATGCTGAGCCTTGGTTCAAATACTGGCATTCAGCCTTGGAATTCATTCCCAGCGGGTCTGAGGACGACCTGATGGTTAAAACAGAACAACTGCAGCCTCCACAAGGAGACCACCACTTCGGTTTTGGAAACAATAAGCTAGTTTTTAATTTCTCCACCTTTTTTTCCCGGGACTCAGGGCTAAAGAGGAATGTTGTATTGTTTCTGTTGACATTTGAATGACCTCTTCCCCATCATATCTTTTATTACATGTTGAATGTTGGGCCTCAGTAAATAATATTATAAAGATTACGGTCTAGACCTGCTCTATATGTGTTTGTATCATATTTTATATGCTGCATGTCCTTCTCTCTCCTGTCTTCCTCCTTTTCCTCCTTTCACCCAGCCCGGCCCTCGGCAGGAGGGTCCCCCATATGAGCCAGGTTCTGC
>JBBMJY010000018.1:23479715-23558876 GCA_037833715.1 Toxotes lorentzi
CAGGAGGGTCCCCCATATGAGCCAGGTTCTGCTCAAGGTTTCTCCCTGTTAAAAGGGAGTTTTTCCTTGCCACTGTCGCCTTAAGTGCTTGCTCTGGGGTCAGGTTCTGGGTCTCTGTAAAGCGCTTTGAGACCATTTTGATTGTGGAAAGTGCTATATAAATAAAATTGACTTGACTGAACTATACAGAACTTTTGGTTAGAAAATGTCTTAGATTCAAAAGAAAAGGGACTTTCTCCTTTTTTTTTTTTGTATTTTGGACATTATCATCCCACATTAAAACTGAACTGGTTTAGTAGAGCAGATGTTTGGGATACATAGGCAGGAAGGCCAGGATTTAAAGTATGCTGTTGCACATATGACTCTGTCATGCTACACAAGTTGTTCTTTCTAAGATGGCTGATAAACTGCTCTTAAATTGAGACTAGTGTAGGTGTGGGAATTGATGTCAGGCCTGGACTGAAACATGCTTTCAATTAGCTCCCAATAAGTTTGATATGACAGCTATTCCATGCCAGAATGTTGTCCTTGTTTGAATTTTAAAGAAAATCCACATGTTGAGTTGACTGCGTACTCTTTCCGGTTTTGTTTTTTATTACATTCGCAGTCCAAGATATCCGCTTTCCTTCAGGAATATTAGACTCTTCTTTTCTTTTCTTTTTTTTTTTTTTAACTCTTTTTTTTTTTTTTACTCCACCCAGGCCAAGGGGAGAGCCTGAGTTTTTTTTTATTGGTCTGTTTGCCTCAGACTTCAACAAGAGCCATTGGATTCAGGTGTGGTGAATTATACAGGATCTTTGGTTCATGTCATGCAGTGGACATCTCAGGGTCTGCTGTCTGTGTGTAGCTGCCGACTGTTTACTGTAAAGAGCCTGTCATAGTTCCCTGAGCCTGGAAGTTCTTATCCCAGCATGAGGTTTACTGTCAGCTCTCTGCTCAAGCAGAACACCTCAGCACCCAGAGAGGAGGGTCTTCCACTAATTACCCCTGGGGATGAGTGGGAGGGGGTGGCCATGTGTGTAATACTGAAATCCAAATTCCAACTCAAAATAACATTCGGCAGATGATAGTCTGAGCCTTTGTGATGTAAAGGTGGCCAGGATCCCTGCAGGGTCAAAAGAAACTCTCATTGGTCATCTGCATCTATTAAACTTCACGGATGGATTGTTGGGTAAATGCAAGTAAACACCATTTATCCATCTCTTAAAAGCTGAGCAGTGTTTATGAAGATCCCCTGGGGTGTTTATGTTGAGTTCAGATGGGTAAACAGGCTCTCGCTCTTCTCTTGTATGTGTTAAGATCTCTAAAAATGTCCCTCAGTGGGATCGTGGTATGTTCATGTGAGCACAGAACAGTCATTAACCTTCACCACTCATTTGTGCTGGGCAGAGGTAATAACAGGCGACCCCTCCTCTGCACTGAAGGGAGCAAAAACACTGACTGGTGCCCATGTGGGGCAAACGCAGGCCAGAGGTAGTTAAATAAAAGACTGTGAAGATCTATCTGCTCTTATGTGGAGCTTTATTAAAGTGTGTTGTTTCATAACTTTCTTTTTAAACCTCATGCAGGTATCTTGAACAAATCTCTCAGGTGATTTAAAGATTGGACACATAGTCATCCAGCATCTCATCGTAATCAAATCCTGGTCAAAACCTAAATTCTCAGCTACACAGGTGGTTTGCCAGTGTTTACTTGTAGTCTTCTATGGAAATGTATTTTTGATAGATATTATGAGATTGAAGTTATGTATTAATTTTTTCTTCATATTTTTGTGCACATAATTTATTTGCCTTTCTGCATTTCAAATTTTATCACTTTACAGAGTTCTCGCTTTCTCCCAGGAGGAATCATTCTCCTCCTAAAAGTCAGTGTACAAAGCTTCATCAATAACTCAGTCAGTCCTACTCTGACGTAACACCTAATTTAACTTTCAGCACGACTCCTAGGGGGAATTCAAAGACGCCTGATAAATCCAGGGAGTCAGTGGTGTTCAGAGAGTCGAGATGTACCAGCTCCTAGATGGAACTGTTAAGTAACAGACCGATAACCACTAGCTAACTAGCACAAAACATCCAGGTATGGAGGTAGTGGCTCTACATGAAAAGAGTCGGATACAGTAGAACCCATCCTACTATGTCCATTCTCATAGGCAAACCAATACACAGGAATTCTGCAACCATGTGTAGTTACTACTCTGAGGGTCATTTTATGAAAATGTTATTTGATTTGATTGATCAACAGCCTGAAGCATCCAAGAAAAACATAGACTTGGTGGAGTTGCAACTTCTAAACATGTGCACATGTTAAGAACTGAAACAGCTGATTGTTTTAGTCTCTGTGTTGAGATTTTGGAAAAATACAAGGGCTTTCATTCCGTCCGATCAAATCTTTTTTGCCGTCTTGGATCTGTGTTGTGTTAGCAGCGTTAGTGTCTTGATGATGGTCTCTGTCTGTTGGTACTGGACAAGAGACCGGCTCTGATTAAACTGTCAACTGAGACATGACGGTTTGGACTAAACCAGTATGAGACATATGGACAGGATTATTGGCTGACTGGGTTCCAGTTTGCGGTGGTATTGGATAGTTGTTCTCTGTTCTCTGATGACTACCGGATTTGCTATCCCAGCATTCCTGGCATTTTCCTTCTCCCAGACAGAAACTGAAGGACAGTTTAGTGATTCACGCTGACTTTCAATCAGTTTAGATACTAAATATCAGTGGTTCACAATCAAGCCCTTGATTATACTGGTGACCCCCTGGTGTTTTCAGACAGTGATTCACTTGTCCTCCGGTCGTCCGTCCCATTTGAGCATTTACCATTTTTATCAGCTGAAGGATAAAGTCTTACTTAGAGCTAGAAGGCACTTTGTGTGACTTGGATCCTGTGGAGAGATAAAAAACAGGGAGAGCTCGGAGTCAGCATGTGTTTCCAGGTACTGTACGTCATTGTTGGACCTGAAAATGAATCTGTGTTAATGGAATGATTCAGAGTAAAAAGGTTTGTGTTTACAAGATCTCAGTAAAGATTAATGATTTTGCATTTTTGTTTCCAAACTTAATACGAGACGAGGTATTTACTCACCCATGTGAAATAATTGGATGTGAAATCAAACCGTGGGGCTTGGTTGAAAGAATATCAATCATTGATTAATTGGTATTGCGTTTTTTTGCACCACAGTTATTTTCTCCACATGTATATACTGTATGTGGCATGTTTCATCCGTCTTCATTCTGTGCAGCGGTGTTTAGTTAATATTAGTGAGTTCTCCACCACCTGAAATACTGCTGAATGAAGGCTGTCTTCTTTCTTCAGTTACCCACCATGAGCAGTTTGTTAATATTGTCAGTGCTCCTCATTAAAACTAACAAGTCCCTCTATTGGCTTTACTTACAGTCTTCAGTGACAAGTGGGGGATGATAGGACTAATTGAAAATCTGTGATCTGCCCTAGTGTGTGCACCAAAGCATAATGGAACATATGGAGAGTGTTATTTGTTGACTGGGTTCCATTTGGGTGGTTTTGGATAGTGGTTCTTTGTTCTCTAATGACTACTGAATCCATCATCCAGACAGATGGAGGAGGCTTTCGTGTCTGAAGGAACTGCGTCGTTCTAATTCTAACTACTGGCAATTAGGTCAAAGTGCTAACACATAGTTTACATGCAACAGCATGAAACAGCTAATACAGAACTCACCTGTGCCCAGATGTAGCGTGTGCATCAAAACATAGAGGCCTTGTCCGGTTGTGTGTGAGGATGATCTGTTGCTAGAACAGCATTTTTTCCACCTCCAGACTCCAGCTGGTAAAAGCCTGCTTCAATCCTGTGTGATCATCAAAGATCCTAACAGTCTGTAGACTCAGACTGTTCCCCATAGAGTCATAACTGATAAAAAACGAAGTGTCACCCTCATGTCTGATTCCATATGTTATTGATTTACGGCAGACCACAACACTTTTATGGTGCAAGTGTGGCAGTTTCGTCAGAAATAGGGATCAATACTTTTTTTGTTCTTTCTAACTATCACAATGCCCCTCGCCATTACACCAGATGTTACCAGTTCATTAACCCACAGATTGTTATTTTTATTGCATTGTTTTGTGAACACCCATTCACACCAGGACACACTTGACCCTAACGACTCACATGATGGCAGACTCATGTGACCTCCACAACTCTCAAGGTGTTAACGACCCCAGTACGTACCTGACTTCTCCAGCAGTCAGTTAGAACTGAAGGAGCCTTTCGGATTAGAGGTGAAATGTCTTCAAGACACCTCCAGTCCAAGTCCAGTTGCCTTTTTAAAGCATTTAGAAATAAAATGACCTTAATGTCTGAGAATCTTGACATCATCATCATTATTTTTTTAATTGTTTCATTGCTGGCTCTATAAAAGGTCAGAACAGTGTGAAAAATGTCCTTCACGATTAGCTGAAGCCTAAGGTGACATCTTAAGATGTTTTGGTAAAACAAAGAAAACCAGTAAATCATCACATCGGCGTAGCTGGAACTAAGGGATGCCAAAGTATATTTGGCATTTTTGACTGAAAATGTACGTAAATGATCATTCAGTTGCCAGTTTTCTATCAACCAGCTGATGAACTGACAAATTGCTTCTTCTCAGCTGTCCATACTGTAGCTCTTTGCAAAACTAAAGTAGCTTGAAAATCAGTTCAGTTGTTGAAAACATAGGTTTCTTCGATCTAGTCTAAATTTGGTCCAGCTTTAGGGTTTTGAGACAGACTGATGTGCAGTACAGTACTGGCCTGTAAAAATGGTGTGTTGACTTTTTTTTTTTTTTTTTTTTTTACAGTCGATGAATCATACTCGTCCAGTGGTACAGTAGCCTACTCTGTCTTCTCCCTACTACAGTTACAGTTCATCTATATTATTGTTTGTGGTTAAAGTCAATGCGTTTTTCATGTGTTTGTGGAGGCAGGGGAATTCTGGGAAGTTCCCATGTTAATGCAATTATGTCTGTTTAATAGGACATTGTGGTCTTGAATGTTTCCCTCTGTGCTAATTGTGATGAGGAGAACACGGCTGTCTCCTCAGCAGTCGACTCCATCTGGATAAAATCTCTTTTTATTGGACTGCTCTTCAAAAGCTCTGGCTTTAAGATCGCTACTGGCTAAAATAACAGTGTCTGTGATTCTGGCTATGACCGTCTGTCTGTCTCTGTATTTCTCCGTCTGTCTCTGTGCAATTACTAATGCTACAGCTTAACCTTATCACAGGTGTTAAGGCAGTTTAGTTCATAAATTTAACACCAGAAACCTCAAATCATTGGTCTCTAAGGAACAGCGAGGATTAAAGAGTTTAAGTATTAGACTATAGCTCACTATTTGTTTTTGTGCTTTATTGATTTTACATTCATGCACCTTGATTTAAGATATTATTGATTCGGTGTGGGCAAACATTTTTAAACTCATTCACTGAAATCCAACCTGAAACAGCAGATAAAACTTTTACACACTGAATAATTCTTAACTGTGATAAAAGCAGGAGGCAAGAGACCTCTGGTTATCCCAATCCCACAATGAACTAGTGAAAATAACCCACGTGGTCATTATATTAGTGTGCTGGTCATGGCGTGATGACAGACCCAGATGAAAAGTCTTTTCAGTACTCCAACCAGGACCACATGATAGACTACATCCTTTTACATTTCACAGAGTTTACAACTGAACAAAGTAGAGGGTTTAGTGTGAAACAAACTAGTTACAGCAGAGCGGTTAGCCTCAATGTGCATTCAAAGATAACGGCCAGATCTACGGTCCGTTGGTGCAACAGGTTGCCTGAGTTTCAGTCCATAGAAAAAATGTTCATAGTTAGAAAATTATATCTAAATGATTGAACAACAATGATTGTTAATTGGTTTAAAGCTGGCTTCAGTACAGAAATTCAAGTTTGTGAAACATCTAGTTTTACCAGTTCTTTTGCTTACTACACTTTTGTTTGACCGTTTTGATGCTCTCAGTTTCATGTGCTCTCTCTTCTTCTCTCTCAGTCACACAAACACACACACAAACACACCCTCTCTCACACACATTCATCAGAGGCCAGGATTTTCCACTCCAGAGCCAGACAGCAATTGGCTCGTCGTCCTCGTTGCTCATTTTTCATGTCAGCCTTTTCTCTGCAGAAATCATCACTGCTGGGATTCTCTCACATGAACAAACAGGCCTTTCAGTCCACACCTCTAAACATTTTAATTTCACTGGCCTCATTTAGCCTTGACTCTGCTCTGGATGAGTTGGTGGTGTGTGTTTCAGTTTTTCTGTGCATGTAAGCGTATGTGTTTGGACACTGAATGTGTGTTGAGAGAGCACTGACAGACTTAAGTGTCCAATTTTCTCCAACTTTTGAGGTTTTTTTTTTTTTTTTTTTTTTGCAGGGATGTTGGCATCTTGAAGTGTTTGATTCCTCTCAGAAAGCGTCCACAGCAGTCTGAGGAGACTTTGTGCCTCATTAGATATTTGGGTTTGTTGGCAGGATTTGCCTTGCACTTAAAAAAAAACAAAAAAAACAAACCAAAAAAAAAAAAAACAGAAAAAGTGATAATGTTCTGGTTGAGAATGCAGTTTCAGTGCTTGAACTTGTAACAGAAAATGTGCAAAGCAAAAAACATAGGAGGGACTTACTGTCCAGACCATAATGTGTAATATTTATTGGAATTATTTTTTTAATAATCACTGTAATTTCTTATCTGCTGTTTTTAAAAGTATACAGAACACAGTTGCTTTTTGTGATTATTACTGTGATGTACATATCTTTTTTTTTTTTTAGCCAGATGTTGTGTTGGCAGGTGTAGAGTTTGCCCTAAATCACTGAGGCTTTTTCAGATTTGTTCGCTGAAGCAAGAGTCCAAAGATGAGAGAAAATCAGTGTTTTCAGGTTTTGCCGGCTTATTGTGGAAGTGCTTTCAAGATCAAGTTTGTCATGTGGCAGTTTCTCCTTACCTTTTTACTCATTCTGACAGGTCAGGGAACACGAATGGTCTGACGATCAGAGAGGTTGGAGACGTTAGACAAACTTTGAGGTTAAACAAACTTATTTGGAGAAGAAAATAGAGGTGAACAGCAATATTTTTACACAAACTGTCCACTGTAAACATCCATAGCGGTTTACAGAGATACTTTACCAAGATACTTACTTACTTACCCTCTGCAGAGGAAGGACTTATCTGTAGCTTTAATGATGGGAAGCTTAGGAGTTAGGTGACCTTTCAGCTATCTGACCGATAAGTCTTTTTAAATTGTGGAACATCAGCTTTGAAAATCACATGCTGACATTCTTATGACTGGAAAGTTAATGGGAATTAGAAGGTAGCGTGATATTTCAATAGCCTTGAATTCATCAAAGAGTTGTGAAGTGATTGATGAGGTTTTGGGGTCCTCAATCAGACAAGCGACCGAGAGCAGTGGCCATCTCCTGCTTAATGACTCTACCATTGCCCACTTTGTCCTCAGTTTATACTCTAGAAACCTGAGCTCCTGCTGTACCTCCTCTGCCTCTTTAGTTGGCCTCTGACCAGCTTCTTCCAGGCACACTGCATAATCAAGATCATTCACCGCATCCTCCGGAGACAAACATGTCAAGAGCAATGTTAAAAATGGCAAACCATAAGATCCCAGTGTTTCTCCCAATCTTTCTTTGATGGAAAACATTCCTGACACTCTGGGCATCAAACACCCAATTACCATCAAGCTCGAGTTCAGCAGGACCGAGCCTCATTTTTCTCTAACCCCCTCAAAAATGCCGCCAAGTTTGAAAATTAAATCTCCTCAATTGTCAGTGTAACGTCAACTCATTATGGCAAGTCAGATTGGATTGTGAACTCTACAAACAGTACGCCTGACATTAATCTAGGTTTAAAGAGCGCTGAACTGGTAAGATTTACAAAAAAAAAAAAATTTTAAATTGAACACTGTTGGATTTAGACTGCTTTAAAATCTGTCATGCAATGCAATTATAACGGCTATAAAGTTATATAGCTGGTCTTCTCTTTGGTTGAGTACACCTGTGGAACTTCTGGAGCTTTCACTCCATCTACAGTTCATCATCTGATGGCTTATACATGAAGGGGTTCTTTAAAAGTTGTTTGATGGGTAAGGGAGGCTGGGGGGGGGGTGAGGAGGAGAGGATTGAAGCTTGGAAAAGTGATTTGAATTTGTTGTCTTTGGATTTAAAATATTTGAAGTGCAGAGAAGGACAGCTGATTTATCTCCTCAGGCAGTTAAACAGCCTTTATAGTAGACTTGTTGCCGAGAAGACACAATAAATCCTGCACACATCGCGGATTTACAGTTTTTACCAAAGATTAAACAAAAAAAAAGAAAGAGAAAGTGTCCAGCAGATAGAGGCCTTGTAGAGGCCTTTCCTTAAAAGAGGAAAAGGAGGTAAAGATGAGGCTGATGATACTTCAGTTATCTTTGTGGGAGCACTGCATCATCACAGTAACACAGAATTAGATGAAGACGTATAGCAGAATCTGATGAACAGTAGCTCAGTGAAAACATGGAAAGAGTGAAAGATAGAGATTACTTTTTCATGGACAGTTTTTTTTTTTTTTTCAAAGCACACGGGACATAATGATTTGGTGCTGAAATTATTTGTGAATTAGTCGAGTCACAGTAAATTAAAAGATCATAACTGATCACTGTCCAATCATGGATTTTCAATTAGTTGTTTGGGTTTGTTGAAAGTGAAAATACAGTTTCGCCAGGTCAGGTCAAAACTAGTCACCTGCAAAGTTGAGTGAGTGGACCCTGATGTTTCTCATGTCATTTTAAATGGAGTTACTAGAGGACAGCTCTAAAGAAAATCGCCTTACATGTCTAATGCATGGTTTTGCTGCCTGAAGTGATAACATATTTCTAAAAATATATAATACACTCTGGTGTTAGTGAGAGCGCTCTTTATTTCAAGTGATGCAGGGAGCCTCCACTGTAAAACGCCACAGAAAACCCATGGGTCAAGTGACAAATTTCTAATCATAGATTGACAGGGACTGAACTGAATAGTGACTGGCGATCCGTGGATTGATGGATACTGATTGTTCGTAATTTATTTTACACAAACTGTGTCATGCAGATTCAGGCAAAAGAAGGCTGCATTTTTTTAACTGCCTTTTTCTGAGCATGTGGAATGGGACAGTCCTTGTTAAGCTGTTATGAACCGGTTTGTTCACACTGTGAAGATGTCAGCTACTGCATTGGGACTTAACGTGTCCACTGCTTTCACATGTAAAGCATCCTCATATTATTCATCAGAGAAGAGCAAAATGAGTAAAAGCAGAGGGTGAGGAGAGGTAAAAGCCCTGAAGTTAGGACCATTTTCTGTGTGTGTGTGTGTGTCTGTGAGACGTGGCAGAACGAGGCCTGGCCAACCGGCAGATCTGTTCCATATGTTTCCTGAAGAAAGAGAGCGAGAGAGAGGCAGCTCCCCTCCACCCCACCCCACCCACAGCACCACGAGTCTTCATTTAAAAAGACAAACCAGTCGAGCAGCAAACCCTCCGCAGCACTGCGTTATAGCACTGTGCTGCAACTCGGCCTCATTTTCTGTGCACTGTAGATCAGTTTCAGGTAAAGGTGGATATGATGAAGGCAGCTGGCAGGTGTTGGGTTTCTGGGAGTCTGCAGGGAGCTGGCTGCTGTTTGACAGGGGCCTCCCACAGAGACTGAGAGGGCAAAGAAAACACACACAGCCTGTCCCGTTTTCACATGGGTTTCATCACAGTACTCGTTTCTGTGTGTGTATGTGTGTGTGTGTGCGCTTCCCTGTTTGAATTGTTTCTGTCTGCGAGGCAAGAATGAGTAACCTCAACTATCAGCAAACCCCAAACCATATTTTGAGCAGCTTCCATAAAGACCTAGTATTATGGACTGGACAGTGGTTAAATTACAATGTTTGACACAAGACTAATCTGTCACCAAGTTATGCCACACATGAAGAACCTGGTTGAACAGAAACATCACATGAAGGAAACAGTGATATCTTGTGTAGCTCATAGTGACAAACACACAAGGAATTATTAGCTCTGTAGTTCTAACCATGTGTAATCAAAGGATGTGTAAAACAGCAGTTTGTTTAGCAAATATTAAGCAACACGCTTCCAATATCAACTTTAAAAGGTGCTAATGCTTGAGCGTTACATTGACAGTTTGTCAGCCTGCCCCCAAATAGTCGAAATATCAATCAGTGCAGGTTTAAACATGGATTTAACGTAGGCTTCTCTAATAGCACAACCTAAGCAAATTAGGTAATTGAATCAGAATATAAATAAAACACATTTGTGTCATAAATAATATCATTCATTTGTAAAAATGATGCTCCTGTAATTCTTCTTTCGTTATTTTCCAACAAGTGGATGAAAAATAATGAAGATTAAACATAATTCTGTGCAATTTACAGTGTTTAGTCTAAACATGACACTAAACACAAGGCAGTTTTGGGCTGGTGCATAGGAGAAACGGTTTTGAAAAGAAGCGAGTTGGTTAGATGAGAGGCTGGACGTGATGGGTGCTTTCTGTTGTTTAAGTAAATTCAATTTCCAACATTAGTATGATAGGCAACACCTTTTACTGTGTATGGAAAACCTCTCACGGCATGGGACGCCATGGGTTCTGATCACGGTTTCTCGAAAGATCAAAATTTTAACGACGACTAACCAATCTTCACTTAGCAGCACCTCTATTTTCAGCCTGGTGCAAAGTAACAAAAAAATATGATTGCGATAAAACTCGGCAAACTCTATCCACTGATGAAGACAGAGTGATACGATTGAGAGCTCTGCAAAAGGCTTGTAACTGGACCTCGATTTGAGAATTATTTGGCAGGGAAAGCGCAATGGAATAATTTGACATTTGAGAAAAATATTTTTATTTGCATTCTTGCCGTCTACCAGCACCTCGAAAGCTCATTAATCAACGTGTTACATCTTGTTTGTTTAAACCATACTAAAGCCGAAGAGTATAGATGTAATTAGGAGGATTTTGTTACCTCTGGACTTGCAGACCTGCTGTTTCCCCCAGTTTCCTGTCCTCATGTTAAGCTAACCTAACGGCTGCTGGCTGTAGCTTCATATTTACTGTACAGAGGAGAGAGATCTTCTCATCTAACTCTTGGCAGGAAAGCTAATAAGCAAATTTCCAAAAATGTCAAACTTTTAAATTGGCAATTTAAAATTTTGTAAACTGGGACTGGTATTCATAGTACAGCAGTTCTGAATCAGGGCTGTCTTCAACCCTGCCAGACACTTTAGTGGCTTCATCTTTTACAAATGCACCTTTTTTTTGACATTATTGTAAATTTGAATAGAGACCGCAAAATTTCCTGATATATCAAATCTGCCAGGCTGCATTTTGGAAAAAACATAAAATCTTTGGCATGAAAAGTCACTGCAAGTAGTTTATCTTATGGTATTAATAAAATGTTGTAGCAAGGAGGCTCAAAATATGTGTTTGTTGTTAAAGGCTACTTTAAGACCTCTCATCCTTGCTCTATTTTCTAAATAAGTTTGGCTACTTGAGAGCTCCTTATTTTAGAGGTTGAGGCAGTAGATCCTTTGGATTGTCCTTTTTGCTGCAGAATAGAGGGACAATCTCCATGAAAGCAACATTTTCCCAGCACTATTGAACTGAAATCTGAACCAATAGTTTTCTGGTTCTTTATTTTCCTGGATCAGATTCTGGACCTCCACTGAGAGAACTACCTGTGACTCTCTAGTGTACACTGACATCTGCTGTTGGATAAAGGTAAACCTCAGCCTCGTGCCAGCAGGGAAACCATCGCTGGAGTGAGAGTGGAGAACTTACTTTTGTCAGGGTCTGAACTGATCACTTATTTTTACTTCCTAAGGAGAGGTACTGGCAGAACCTAGAACATTTCCTACTAAACTAAACAAGCTCATCCAGAGGACAATATCACAGCTGTGGCCCCTGCAGCATGTTCAAAGTGATTATCAAGAACTTTCAGTGGACATTTTTCCCCATTTTAAAATCAGTTAATGTTTTTGTAAACAGCAGTTTCTAATCTTTGATAGTCAACCTTTTAGTTGTTTGCTCAGTGTGCTAAACCAGGTCAAATAAATTTTTAATATACCCTAAAATCACATTTTCATACTAGAGGACAAGAGGATTTGGCAATAATAGCTGAAATAATAAAATCTAATGTAAACTTTCCAGCTCAAAATTACTTACACTGACAAAAAGTCAAGACATAAACGGGGACGTGTTCCAGGTTTATTTAAAGACATAGTAAATAAATATAGCACCATCTCAGAGGAGAGAACATTGGAGGAAACGGGAACATGTTTGTAAGATGCTCTCAGACATTTGTTGTTGGGAATTACATTTACCTGCAGATTATTTCAGCATCAGCTGTAGTTCTCTTTGGTTGCTATATATTCTTAAAACAAAGTGACGTTTGGGGTAAATTTTAGATTAGTTAGTTACAAATAGTCCCCAGCCCTGCAGAGCACACGTTTACATCAGGGACATTGTTTAATCCGATCTAACATGGAGCTTTCAGCTTCTAAATAAAGACAATACAGACATGCAGTGAAATAGTATAAAACATCCACATGAAGACAAATGTTGGACTTTAAAGTTACTTTTTGCACTTAATAATGCCAGCTTCATTCACTGACTGTACAGGCTTCTGCTGGGAGGAAAATATGTTTTAGTTTCAGTGGTTTTTAGGCTACAGCTCTGGCCTGTAGTGATTCGTCTTCGATAATTTCATTGTCTCAACTTAACAAAAATAGGCATCAATATGATATATAATGAAATTAAAAGAGAGGGAAACAGTACTTTTTTTTCATTGTTTTGAAGTTAAAGTTAAGTGTGAAGTTAAGTTTAAAGTTTTAAACTAGAAAGGAAAGAACTAAAAAGAATTTATCGTGTTAAAAAAGCGTCAGCATGTAATTCTGTTCAAGTCAAGTCATTGGGTGGTTTTACTCAAGAAGTGACCAGGGGGAGGCGCTGTATTCCTGGGAAAGTTCACACAGCAAAAGTTGTAGGACAAAAGGGGGAGGATCACCTTAAAGACTGAACCTCACAAAGGTAGCCAGGTCTCTTTATATATTATAATTATAATTTCATTATAATACACAGCTGTTCATGTTATTACATCCACCTCCATGCATACTGACTGGAGCTGATGAATCTTTCTCATATTTTTAGTTTATGATTAAATATTCCTTATCAACACCAACAGTCAGACTACAGTTTCTGTTGTTTTGTTGTTGTTTTCTCCCCCTAGCTGATTACCCTTGTGTGTAAATTGTTCCAGCATTCAACAACATGTACAACAGGTTCTGGCATATGTCAACATAATGACATTTTCCCTCATTTCCTCACCAGTTAACACTTAAGAATTGCAGTTTCATCTTTTTTCTTTTTTTTTTTCTTTTTTAATTTATCAGAATTTTTATTCCCAGCTCGTTCTTTATGCTCTTGCAAGGATATTGGCAGTTCTCCATTTTTGAGCTATCTGGAACGCCTCGTTTTCACTCCCTACTTCTTTCTGAAGTTTCCGAGCTGAACGCCCCTCCGTCCAGTCACACAGCGGAAGGTGACCGGCTGGATGTCCCAGTATTTAACAGGGTTGGCAAACAGACTGATGCCTGTGTACAGGTTCTTCTTGACACTGGACCTGATGGGACAGAAGTCGTTGACTCCCACACTGCTGATTTTGTTGCCATGGAGGTAAATCACCTGAACAGACAGAGAGGATTTGTTTTTAATTTGTTATTTTTCTGCTGCTTTTCAGCTACTTTGGAAACTCAAAATCACAAGCTCCAGACCAGGAAAGAGACTGGAATGGTCTGAGTTACAAGTTGGAAAGTTGAGCATCATTTTATAGCTCCAGGTTGCTGAGTTGAAGAAAACTAATGTATGCTGAAGTGTTGGAACAGCTAACAACTGCACTATTTCTCTTTGTTTCTCTTCAGTTGCAAGAAGACTTTATTATGCTCTCCTTTCTTCAAGATCTACTTAGGCTGCATAATGAGATTTGGGGAAAGTCCTCCTGTTTGCTGTCGATTTTCTGCCCTAACCGAAAACATTTAAGTATCTTGAGATCATCAGGTGGACTGGTGCAGCCTCAGCAGCAGTGATGCTGAGTGTGCCAGACTTTTGTGGTAAGAAGGGAGCTGAGCCTAAAGGCAAACTTCTCAATTTAGTTGATTTATATTCCCGTGCTCATCCATGATGATAAACTGGGGCTTGTAAATAATGGCATAATGGATACAGGCAGCCCAAAACACTTTGTCTTTGCAGGGTGTCTGGACCCAGTTGTAGAAACAGGGAATGGGAGCTCATCTGGAAGTACTGGAGTACTGTACTGGGCTACTTAACCTTACCTAACCTGCTGCCATTGCACCTTTTGAAATATTAATCTCTGTGCGTTAAATACAGAGATAAGACTGGGAGCAGAAGAAACTTGCCAACCTGGCTCAATCCAAAGGGAACATCAACCTCCAAAGCTGTTTGATTTGTAGAAACAAAAAAGGTAAAAAGAAGACGTTGAAGACATAAGTTGGCTTGGAGCAACTTGCCAACCAGCAACCTCCTTGTCCTCGCATGATGTTTAACTCTGTGTTTAATGTTGTTTAACTCATGCACTTTACTCTACAGCTGCCAGATTTGTTACAGTGTCTGTATCTCACCTGGAGGTAGCGCAGCGAGCTGAGTCCCGGGGGGACCTTTTTCAGACGGTTGTTGTCCATGTGGATCTCACGGATGTTTGGGATGCTGACAAAACTGCCATTTTCTACAGACCTGATCTGGTTAAAGCCTAGTCCTAGTCTGCAAAGATAGCAAAAGATAGTTGACAGGTTTCATGAGTGAAGTTTTGTTTTTTTTTGTTTTTTTACAGAACATGTTCACTGTCAAAGTGCACTAAGGAAAATTTGAGTGTTCACAAAGAGTGAGATTGATTTGAGCAGGGTCTGAACAATAGACTTATAGAAATGTCAATTTCTCGGGTGAAATGTGGCTGGTTTTCACCTCTGCAGGTTTTTATATCTGATGAAGTCTTCTACTTCCACCTTAGAGATCTTGTTGTAATCCAGACTCAGCTCCGTGATGGACGACGGGAGGTCTAGGAGATACAAAACATGCCAAACCAGTGTAAAGGGTAGAGTAAGCCTTCATTACTTTCTTTTGATACAGATTTGAGATCAAACCTGTGAAATCAAAACATCATGTTAACAGACATTAGCATTGTTTATGCCTTATTTAGTTGTACAGTTGAAGTCCAGTGCAGTCAGAGAAGTAGGTGTGTGACTGCCGGAGGAAAAGTGAGTGATGTTCTACCTTTTGGTATCGAAGTTAGTTTGGCCTCTGCCATTCCAATATACAGAGTTGACAAGCCGTTAAAAGCTCCAAACTCAATCCCCTTGTTGTCCAGAGGGTTGGCGCCCAGCTCTGTTTGGACAAACACAAAGCATTTGGTTTGATTATCAAGGATCCATTATAATGTCCTGGTTACAGCAGAGATCACACATGAAGTGAATTCCTGTAGATGTGCTGTGAGGCATTTTGATCGCTTCCTTTTGTTGATCTGGTCAATTCTGTTGGCATATGATTCTTTTATAAAACAATTCAGCATGAAACCATCTTGAAAAAGTCTTGACAAAAGTCACCTGCACCATTAGAATCATCACTTTAACACTAGTGACCAGGGTGTGCATCCTGAGTCTTAACACCAGTCATACAACTGTCTTCTCCTATCCTTAACCGAGCAGTTTGGCTTGCCTAAACTTAACCAAAGCTCAGCCATAGAGGTAGCAGGTCAGAAAATATTCACGTGAATAAATGGTCACATGGGTCATTTTGTGCTGTGGCTTTGAAGACTTGATGGCCCTAGACAAGTCTGCAGTTTACCAAACAAAATACCAAACTGAATTGTTTATTCATTACTTCCATGTGGTTAAAGCTTTGTTTGTAATAAGTAAAATTAACTGCTGCAGACTTGTCTTTGGCAAAGGACTAGAAACACCTGGCTTCACAGAACACTGATTATTCTCAATCAGATAAAGGGGGCTGGAACCAGGTCTTACCCAGCACATGGAGTTTCCTCAGGCCTTTAAATGCATCCTTCTGAATTCTGTTGATCTTGTTTTCATGGAAGCGGAGCTCGAAGACGTTTGGAGGCAGGTTGGCGGGGATCTCAGTTAGCAGGTTGTAGGAGAGGTACAGCAGCTTAAGATGGTCCATGTTTCTGAAGGCCCTGGGGTGAATCTTGGAGATCTTGTTGTGGATCAAAAACAGGCCCTGTTGTGTGAGAAAGGAATCAATTAATTCTGAGTTTTGCTGCATTTCCTACAGCGGGCGATGCTGATGTTAGGACATATAACTCAAGCAGAATGAACAGCAGGCATGCAGAGATGAAGATGATTACAAAGTTAAATACCTTGTAGTTCATGACAAATGTTTATAGCAGCTGAAATGTGCTTAATGTAAACTTTGCTTTGAATATATTTGTTTCTTTTTGTATTTGATTTATGAATCAGAGCTAAGATATGAGTAAAACTTGAATCCGTGATCAGAATCAAAACTTGTTAAAATTTAAACAAAACTCAACCCTGTGCAGGTTCAGCTCAGCTCAGGTTCTCACGCTTTGCTGTGATAAGGATTCAGGCCTTGATGTGGTTTATTCCCAGCTGGGAAAACAGCAGCTACATCAAAGACAGACCTGCCCCCACTCCTCATCTGGGAGCTTCATACAAAGGAACTGTAATCTCATACGGCTGCAGGCTGCATTTAAACTTATATATTAGTGAGCTGTTTCTTCTTGTCTGGTCACTTAAAGAACCTTAAGAGCTGCAAGGTGGTATTGTGATTCACTTGGATCTTGAATCTGAATGGACTCTAAAAGTTTTGAACCAAACTTAGACATCTTGTTGCTATAGTAGAAAGTAATTGGTGGAACACTCGATCTGATCTCTGAAACTATTCAAACTTCTGCAGCAGAACAAGTGTGGTGGATGAGTATATTTCTGTTTATGAGATGACTAAAGTCACTGCATTTCAGCATTTGTAAATGAACCAACCGATGCACACTGCAACTCTTTACAAAACAATCAGCAAGTTCTGGTCAGGCAAAGAAAATAACATGTTCCAAAGACTGTTTCATTTCAAAAGACCCACACCCATACACTGTGGTGGTTAATGGTGGGTTTCACTTGTATTAGTGTTGAGCAGAGAGGTTGTGTTCCACTGCTGGAGACAGAACATTAACAATAACACAAGGGAGAGCACTTTGTCATTTCTTGTTTTCACTTTTGTTGGTGGCCTTGAAAACTTGGAGTCCAGTCAAGCAAAAATTAAACTGAATGTGTGTCGTGTCAGTGGGTATCTGTAATTGACAAGATAAAGCGCTCCTCATTTCTCACAGCACGTCTGGTTCGGTGGTGCAGTTGCATGTCAGAGATGTAACTGGAACTTATTTACTCATGTAGTCTGTTTTTATCAGATGGACTGATGTCATTCATTGCTTCTCTAACTTCAGACATGCCTGATGTTCAGGTCTGTTTAATGTTAACAATAAGGGGTTGTGGTGTTCGTTACTGTGTGCAAGGTAAACGAGCTCTGAAGGTTTATGGAAGGTCTCTTACATAAAGCTTGTGGAGGCCTTTCAAGTCGTCCTCCTTGATCTCAGTGATATCATTGTTTTGGAGGTCTATCATCACAGTGTCTTCAGGAATCTTCTCAGGAACAGAGATCAGACCTGTTGGCAGAAACACGAACGTCTGATTAAAGACCAGACACCAAAAGTGATGAAAATCAGAGCTCATGCAACCGTGTGTTACGTATAAAATACTGAGATATATGGGTGAAGAAGTAATTGTGGTCTTTCTGGTTCCAACCCTGCCATTCCAGGTCTCAAATAATAATGTATCTGTGATTCGTCATCTTTTATTCAGGGGAACATGATCATGTATATGATCATATGATGATTCAGCAACAAGGCCATGAACCATGGTTGTCGGTGCACTAAACTGTAGTTTAAGAGATAGGGGTGTTGAAAAAGAAAGTGATTACTGATTAATCGCGATTATATTATGGACGATTATGAATCGATTATTAAATTTCCAAAGATTGATTAAAACTTTTTTTTTTTTTTTTTGTAATACCCTGCAGTGACTCCTCCAGTTACTGGCTGTCATACAGGATTTAACCGCAGGGCAGAGCTGTTGACTAACAAAACACCCTGTAATTGAACCAGCGAGCGAGTTTACCATGCTAACGAGGCGTGAGGGGTGTGAAATGGACGAAGAAAAACCGTTAACCGGCAACCAACCAATCCATCCAGATACATCTGGGCTAAAAGCTGGGATGCATTTAGGTTTTCATGGCAGGAGTTCTAAACGCGTCCACAGAACGGATGTTGTCTGCAAACTTTGCCGCACTAAGCTAAAGTACCGTGGTAATACTAGCAACATGAGGGCTCCAGGTTCGAACCCTGGTCTGAGCTCTTCTCTGTGGAGTTTACATGTTCTCCCTGTGCCTGTGTGGGTTTTCTCCAGGTACTCCGGCTTCCTCCCACAATCCCAAAAACATGCGTGTTAGGTGAACTGGCTACTCTACATTGTTCCTATGTGATTGTGCGTGTGTGGTTATCAGTCTTTGCGTGTCGGCCCTGTGATTGACCCTGATTTTTTTAAATGGTGCAATACGTTTATGGTGTAATTTTGGATTACTGTTGTCAAATGGAAACTAATGCAAACCTAATGAAACCTAATGCAAAACGTGATATAATTTGCATAGCTATTAGCAGTCATGCTGAAAATCGTCCCCACAAATCCACAATTTCTTCCCATTTGAGTAACATGCTGAAAACTGATAGTTTCTATCTATCTAGTTTTCAACACACTGAGTTTCTACAGTTACGTGAATCCAGATCTGCTCTAACCCTGGTCGGAGCACTGTACCACTCTGGGTGTGCAATGGCAACCAGCTGGACAGTTCTCATCTTCATCATCGTAATCGTCATCATCATCGTCGTCATCATCCGAATCAGCCATCATGATGTCATAGTTTTTCATGAAGTCCATAATGTTGATGGGCTGGTAGGGTTTGGCGTTCCCTAACGCCAGCAGGCAAAGCAGGAGGAAGACCCTCATGGTTTTATTAGAAAGCCGGTCAGTGAAACAGCTGTAGGAAGAGACAGAGGTCAGGTCAGCTCTCAAACCAACAGACAGGACCAGACTCTGAAGTCATGGTGCTGAACTACAGGAATGTTTTTTACAGAAATACAGATCCCTGTAGTTTATCTGAGCTCACACTGTCCACAAGAGTGACCCACTGTAATGGCATTCGCAGCTGAACAATCTGAACCAATTTCAGTGGCTGTAATGTCCCAATGGATTTGAAATGCATAAACGACTCCTATGCAGTGTTTTAAAAGAGAACAGGGAGCAATTTAGCAGAATCTTTTTTTCATCGGCTTTTAACCACGTCTTTGCTGAGTACGTTGTTTTAAAAGGTCTTCACAGATCCACATTTTGCAGGAATACGCCAGGGACCAACCTGATTAGACTGAATTTAACTTGAAGCTGCCTTTTAAATGCAGCCTCTCATCAACATCTGCAACTGGAAAGAAGAAAAACAATGAATGGTGCTACATAGAAACTCAAACTCAGAGTTTTCTTTAGTCGATGCTGTTACTTTAAATACCAGATTAAATTTACCATTGCTGACCCTGCACATACTCAGATAGAAAATAGCTTGTGCAGGAGAGGTAGGACGCTAAAAGCTTATACATTATTGGCAGCACCATTGAATTATGCAATCGGGCATGTAAACAGGAAGCCATTGTATCACAAGCTGAAATGTAACTGTATCTGAGTGTCAAACCAGTGTAAATGTTAAGATTTTGTTTTAAACATGTATGCACACATGAAGAAATGTGTGTGCTAACCTAACCGCTGCTATTTGGTCACTCAGCCTAAAATTCCTGGTGTAATGTTTTGTAATTTGAGGAATTTGAATTAAAAATTTCTCGGGTGATGTGTGCCAGCCACACTCCATATTTTATTCTTCAGTCCAAACGGTTCATAAAACTGTACTGTGTGTAGCAAGTATTCATTACTTTAATCAGCTGCTTCATTAGCAGTGCTCCACCTGACAGTTATTGAATGCTAGAGCAACCGGCCCCTGGTCCCACATCGATGCATACTGCAGTGGTGGGTTTACACATAGTGATTACCATGATCACATGATACACCCACCTTCTGACAGCAGTGTTTACTCCTGTTGCTGGTTTCCCACTGTAGAACTTAAGAGCAGCCTCTATTATAGAGGGTTTGACTCATATAAATCTATAGTAACCATTATGCTTGACAGTGCTCGAGTTCAGTTTCAGTTTTGCAGCCCAACTTATGTATTGCTAAAAGAGTACATGGTGAAAGGGCATACAGAGTTCTTGGAATAATCAGTGTTTCCATGAAACTCTGAAAACCTCTATTGGAAAGGAGTTCTTGGAGCCAACATAAATGGTTCGCCAGCGTTCACCTATTCACATCTGTGGTGATTGATGAATGATTTATATGTCTGCCTGTATTACATATTCACACAGCCAGCAGAGAGAGGCTGAGATTGTCTGGTTGCGTGCCTCTGGTAATCGTGATGTATTCTGAGCCCTTCAGTTGAGCGCTAAGTCCACCCACAAGTATGTGGTGGTGGTCGAGCATCCTGCTGCGACAGCAAATACCGCTCAGCACAGACCCTTCCTCTGCACCCAGACTTTTATTCCACATGTGCACATTTAGCACAGAAGAGACTGTATTCTTGATGTGTGTTTTGCAGCTTAACAGTAAGTTGGAGATAATTCTTCTATTGTTACGTTTTCCTGTCACTGAATCAAACAAGCCTGAAAACCCATTAAGTTTTACTTCACTCCAGTTAGACTGGTGCGGGTAAATTATACTCCAGAGCTCTGCATTTCATAAAACATCTGAACCAGGGGGACATTATCCCTCAATGATCCCTGCTGCCTCCATCAGAACTCACATAAAGCATATCTCACTCCCATGTGCATGTGCATGTACTCCCCGTGCAATGAGTAATTATTTAAAATATCAAATCATCTCTCACTTATTTTTAGGATTATTGGGTCCATTTAGTAGTTGTTTAGTCTAAGAAATAGTGTTTGCAGTGTATCAGAGCCCAAGATGACATCTTCAGATGTCTTTCTGTGTCTGACCAGCAGACACAGACAAAACACAAAGATATTCAGCGAAGGAAAATAGCAAATCCTCTCAATGGAGAAGCTGGAGCCAGGGAGTATTAGGCATGTTGAGAACTGTTGCTTTAGAAATAGTCATTAAATAGAATATAATAGACAATTAATTTGATAATCAACAATAAATAATCAAATTTACTGGTAAGTGATCTTCTGTCGATCTGCTTATCAATCTATAGTTTCTGTACTCAAAGCAGTGAAAGATCTGGAAGTTTGAGGTGATTCTGGTAGTTTAGCTCCTGTTTGTATTTTAGACTTGTTATAACTGTACTCCACGGAAAGTTACTTAACATTTTTATCAAATGAGCTCAACTTAAATCAAGGCTCCAGGGGACTACCGCGTAAATAACCACAGCATTGAATATAAAACCCAGCCATTAAACATCATCATTCATTGTTCCCTTCAGATTTTGTCCATTATCTAGTTCACTTAAAACATAAGCCATAAACTCATGAACATTCCTGTACATTGATCTTGTTGAGCTCTAAAATCTGCATGCAGATCAAACTCACAGATATGTCACATATACCTAGATCAGTTGGTGAAAAGAAGATTTTCAGACCACAATTTGCAGCCTAATGCTGCGGGTCCACTCAAACACGTCCACCACCTTTAAGGCGTTCAGCACAAGACTTTCCTAAACACCTCAGAGATGCTACATTCTTTGAAAATCCAACATGCCAGATCAACCAGGTGAAAACTTTAAAAGCTTAAGTTGTTGTTTTGTTAATAAATCCAGGGTGTGTCCTACCTCAGCCGTCAGGTGTTTGTGTCCTGGTTTAAACCCCACGCAGTAAGGAGAGCAGCAGCAGCAGGGTCCAGCTGGAAGGTCGAGAGTTGGATCCTCAGTCAATACATTCCCAGTGAACAGAGAACAGCATCACCCTCTCTCCAGAAAAAAAGAAAAAAAAAAGCAGCCCCCAGAACACCCCCTCTGACGGAAAAACCTCTGCTGTTAGGGTGAGAGGTTGAGTTTCTGTAAAGAGCTCTTCACTCTCTCTGGTGATCACACCATCTGTACGTCTCAGGGTCTAGATTTGAGAAGGCATTGTTGGAACTTTAGTCATGTGCTTTTCATCAGAGGCTTTGAAGTGATGCCAGGATAGTTAGCTTCAGACTCCTGAATGCTTAAGTCTTCATATAAAACACACTGGTAGGTCTGTCACCTCCCCCTTCCTTCACGTCTAGTTGCCATATTAAATATTTTACATCAACAGGAAGGGGTCCTACACTGAGGCCTGTTGGCACTGGGTTAAACAAGGAGAGTGGGACTGTACAGCTGCTGTGGCCGTGTGGGATTTCTCAGTAGAACATCAACAGTCAGGATGGAGGTGGGCTGGCATGGCCAGGGATTTTAGGATGATGCCATCTGTCATTTTGTTTGAGGAATTCCTTCATCTGCCATGTTGACCCACAATGTGTTTAGATAAATATCACAGAAAGGAAGAGGATGTTTGAGATGTAGAGAGGTTTGTCACCAGGTAGCAGAAGGTTGATTAACAGGATCCAATGGATCCAAGTCTCTTTATTAAAAGCTTATCCACTCATCAGCCACTGGAAGATAAGCAGCAGAATTAAATGATATATATATATATATATATGCTCATGGTGATTAGTGATTAAGGCTCCATCAGCAAAATAAGTTTTAAAATCCATCACTGCCTGTGAGAGAACTGAGGACCTTGGTATCGTTGTTCTCCAGATCTCATTCTCAGTTCATCTTTTTTTTTTTTTTTTTTTTACACTGTTCCACTGCTCCTCAGCACACAGCTCTCCCTTTGTAGACCAGGTGCCAAATACAGGGTCGCTGAGCACTTTGGATTCTTCTGTAATTCTCTCGTCATGACTGAATAAAGCCGTAAGGAAAACTTAACACTTACGCAACAAACACTTATGTCTGAATGACTAAAAGACATTACTTAGATAAATGAAGCCAATTCAGGCTTTTTTTTTGTCTTGTTTCAAGATACTCATGCTCATTTGTGGAAAATTCTTAAAACTGAACTGGGAACAACTGGCATTATCTCATCCCAGAGGAAAATATGTTGAATGACTTGTTAAGACAGATGCGTCTTCAGCAGTAAGGTCATACTGACTTAAGGTGGTGCAGAGTTGCCATCAGTGAGAACTGGTCGCTTTCTTTTTGTGTTATTATATATCTCCTCCTTAATTTTAAAGCAGAGACAAGAGAGGCCAACGAGAAACAGAGGAGATGCTTCGTGACAGCAAAACAACGTTATTTATTTGGTGTTGGCCTCTGCGTGATATACATCCTAAGCATGCACGACAGGAAAGACTTAAGCTTTACTTTTGAGGCAGAAATGAGAAATACCTCCCAGGAATGGAAAAGCTAACAGGAGCCTGCTCCCTCAGGGGTTCATGTGTTATACTATTCCTTTTTCCATTCAGTGCTGGTATTTTCTGCTGAGCTGAGCTGGAATGGCACTCTGAGGCAACTTATGGCAAAGCCAGACCATCCAACTATGCCCTGGTTTGGCAGTCAAGCGAACCGAAGTGGGAGCGGGTCTGTGTTCTGGTTTCACTGCATCTTCTCAGTGGGGAAATCATTCTTTCCAAACCATCAGAGATCTGGTTAAATGATCATCTCATCAACAAGGAGCCTGCTGAGCCCTCTCATGTTCAACATGCTCTTTGAAGGAAATTCCTAAACTTCAAAGAATTAAAGCAAATGTCCCTTGTTTTTCTCACCAGTTGTTCCCAACACTCCCAGAAAACTGAAATGAGTGATAGTATTTCTTTATTTATAATATTTTGTTCACATTAACTACTGTTGTAACACTGATAATTGTAGCCCCCTCTTCTTCATGTCCACTCTTCTTCACTTGTCCCTGTCCTCTCATCAGGTCAGCTGTTCCTCTTTGTCCTACCATAGGTTTATGGTACAGTTCCATTAATAAAGCTCGTGTTTTAAAACCACCTTATTTGTGAAAACATCATCATCAGAAATTTGTAAAGAGGGATCTCCTGGTGTCTAGGGGTTTATAATGATGACCATGTAGTCTGGCAGGGGACCAATCTCTCCACTTATTTCCTGTCACCTCTAAACTGTCTGCGGTCAAATATTCAGTAGGCAAAAATGCCTAAACAAAATACTTTTAAAAAGTGGAAACTGCTTTGTCCCTGATCTCATTTTTCCTGTTCCCAAAGTCTGCACTAAATGATTTAAAAAAAGAGTTTTTACGTAACTTCTCCCTCTGTCTGGAACCTTTTGCAACTCAATACAAATCTGCAGAAAGTGGTCACTTTCCAGTGCAAAATAAAATACAGCTTGGTTAAAAGGCAAAAGGCATCAGCAGTTTATTATTAAGGAGCTGATCAAGGAGCCGGATCACCATGGAAGAATTTACTGTTTAGATGTTGTTTGTTGTTGTGGTTTTTTTTAACTGGAGAGTCAAACATCTTAGTACTCGCATCTAAAGTTAAACAAGCACTTTGCTGTCGGTTAATTTCAACACTCAGATGAGCTGAATATGAGAGTTAGTGCATTTACCTCACATTTCAAAAGTCCTATGGAATCACGTCAAGCGTAAGATGCTGCTATCTGATATGCAAACGAGTCTGCATTTATGATTCCCCTGTTAAAACCTTGGGCTCAGTTTCCAGTTCCTCATAATCACAGCTCCATAACTGCGTGCTGAAACAATACCCTGTTATGAGCCAGATTTTAAGATTAAAGGACACCATTTTCCCAAACATTGCAGGGATCTGATTAGACCCTGATGTAAACCTGTCAGAGAGCTCTGTGCGCTGTAAGAGGACACAGGCTTTGTTCTACATTTTAAAGACCACTCTAACAGTATTTCCTATTGTTTGCCTGGATATCAGTGGAGCCAAAAAGTACAAAAGCAACCTTTAAATTGCTGAACTTTTGTTTTGAGCGGGACGTCTGTCGTGCCGTCATCCTCTGTTGAGAGGGATCTTGTGCATGAAAACCTCATACTTCTCAGCTGACTGGTCTGCCGCAGAAAGATTTAATTCAGTAGCTTTAATAGTCCAAAGAGGGAAATTGGTTTGTGGTAGTGAAAAAAAAATCTATGGCGTAATTGTTGGAATTGCAGTATTCAAACTACAAATTAAATGTTAGAAATTATTTCCTGATGGGAGATGGTCTGCGTTCCTGATGGGAGGCAGTCAGGATGTCTCTTCTCTCTCTGGATCTCATACTTTCCAACCCATCAGACGTCTGTGACGGCTCTGGACTGGCTGGAGCTTGTTGGGTGCTTGTATTGAGGAGAATTTCCTTCCTCTGAGCCTTTAAAGCTGTGAGTCACCAGGGCAACTTGCAGGGCAACGGTGCCAAGGAGTTGCCTCAGCGCTGTTGTTGCTGTAGTGTCACAGGAACTTTTTGTTGCCAGGAAATATTTTAATGGAGCTGTGACCCCTCAACTCACTCTGTTACCTGCTGCTGGGTGTGTTACTCAGACAGGCTGCACAACAGACCAGTGTTCACCATCCAAAGACTTCACCATGAGTCCACCTGATGCAGGGATTTTTGAGGCTCAATAATTATAAATATTGGGCATACACTCCAGAACTCGGACACTTACAGTGAAATCAACATTACTGTTTGTATAATAATCCTATTTAAGTAAAACTATGAACTAAACCTCGTTTAGTGCGTTTGTGTATTGAACCCTCTTGGTGTTGTTCAGCAGTATTTCAACCAATCAGTGGTTTCTTGCAGGGTAAAGTTCATCATTTTGTTCCTTGTGTGCTGGTCATCTGACCTCATTGGCTCTGGGAAGCACACCATAACTTTTTAATCTGAGGTCGTTGCAGTATGAGTTAAAGGACTTGCTCTGAAGACTTTTGCCAGTGAGACGTTGTGAGCAGCTTCAACCTATAAAGACAGTTGTATTATTATTTATTTAATATAAGATTACAGCAGCAGTTGCTATATTTCAGTTGAATGAAATATAATGAATTCTTTTCACAGCCTATGAAGTGTTTTAGTCCATGTACAGCAGGTCAGCTGAACGTCCAAATATGTAGAGCTCATCTAAATGCATGCAAACATATGGAAAAATATACTAAGAATAAAGAATGCATTTATTTAGTTTTTTTAAGAATAGAATTAAAGAGCAGATCAAATAAATAAATTAATGGGTTTTTTTGTGCTTTAATATGATATAAATCATTTTCTTAACAATACTTGTATTTGTATTATTTGTACCTGATAAATCATCTGCTGAGCACATAAAGCTGAACTTGTGAGTGAATTATTTAGTCTTCATGTCTTCATCCTGAGGAACATTGACAAAACCATGTGACTAATGAGTATTAGATTGTCCCTTCAGTGTGGAGCTTGTCTGATTTGGGAGGCTGATGAACACAGCAGCTGTTCATATTGGCAGAGGAGACAAACTCTCTCTTTTCTACAGGAAAACCTTTGAACTTTTCGGCTCATTGGAAGAATGTTTTCCAGCTGAAGTACGATGAGATGACGACTGCCATCATCTCACAACTGACCAGACATTACTGATTGTTTTTGTTTATTTTTTTTGCTTTTCTACTTTCAGATTTATTTTTGTCTGCAAATAATTATCTGATTTTTTTTCCCCAGTTTGTTTTACCAAAGCAAGACCTGCGGTTTTTGTCATCTTCACATTTTAGCTCTTCTGTTCCAGTCGTCCATAGATCTGTCTGCTACTGAAGTAAATGATCCCAAACCTCAGGCTTTCAGAGGAAAATATTAAGATAAAGTTGGCTTTTCCTGCTCCGATAATTACAGCTCTCACTTGATGTGTATTGCCTGAGGGTAAAAGACACATGATGCAAAGATCATGGCATGTTATCATGACTCATTCTTTAATAGTCCTCATGGATCCACGTCTTCCCAGAGGCCTGAGGCGTTAATGTGAAAACACGAAAGGAAATGAACTTACTCGTCAGTGTGCTGGATGTGCTGACAGTGAAAGTGGATCAGGGAATCCAGTGGAATATAATCTAGGTTCTTGTTTGGAAATGTGACTCATGCTCCGCACAGGTTGAGTATTTGCGTTCAGTGTCAACATTTGTCTAATCCTAAAAAACCTCAAGGTGTTCTGCAGTGTTCCAGATGGAAACATGAGGCTCATGTAAACTGGCCTCTGAATCACCACTCTGATTTTCTTTCTTTCTTCTTCTTTTTTTCAGCAATTCAAATAGGTCTGCTGTTGTGCTCATTGACAGCAGGTCACAGATTATGACACTATGGTCTATAAGACTTACTAATCTTGCAATTTCAGATTTGTTTTTTGTATTTGTATTGTACCAGTAACAGTGCTGTTATTGCCATAGTTATCCTTTTATCTTAGCAGTGTATGTACATGTGTTTTAATTCACATGATATAGGTGGCACTTCATAAATCAAGCAGTAATGGGAACATAGTGAAGTTTATTGTGCATCATAACATTGTTAAAAACTGTGGTTTATGATAGTTTACACGTCAAATAGCTTGTCATGTAATTTAGACATGTTGGCCAGCCGAGAGCAAAGTGAAGGGCATACTGTACTATTCAAAACATTTCTGGTATTTGTAACAAAACATTTCTTGACCTAAATTTCAAATGGTTTGACTCACTATACATCCAGTCATTGCTGTTTAAAGCAAAGTAACAATCCGTAAGTAATGAAAGAGCATTTAATGCATAACTACCCTGCTCATACTTAATCTACTCTCCCAGGGTGCAGAGGCTTTCTTTTATTCACTGTCAAAGCTGTTGTTTACCTATTAATACACTGCAGTTCAGGAATACACAGGTTGATAGTCGAGGCATAAACATAGACCTATAGTATGGTTAGATTATCCAGGAGACTGATATGGGAGGAACACTGAGGAAATCACTGAAAGAAAATTTTGAAGTGGAAATTTACAGTGTGGGGGGGGACCTCTGGAACCAGTGGTTCCTCCCACATCGCAGTTCTTTTCCGAGTTCTGGGAGAGAACTGAAGGTCAAAGGCATTTGTTTGAGTGTTCTCCCAGTAACTGTGTTTCCTCAGACCACATAGTCCACATGGATATACTCATCCTCATGAAACTCTAAAGCAAACCTTCTGCTCACCACCACCCCTGCTCAGCAGCGAATGAAACACAGCCACTGATTGTATTAGTCTCCTATGTAGTTAAGAGACAAAGCGAAATAGAGGTCACGTGGATGTAGCTCCGGTTATGAAGTATGTATATGACCCATTGTCATTACAACAAACTGAAATGACACATTTAAAGCACAATATGGAATGATCAACAACATCCTGTGTCGTAGGTGTGACATTGACGTGAAATCTGATGCTGAACTATAACACGAGACTCCCATTAGCTTCTTTCGCCAGGCGTGAATGTAAACAAAAATGTAAAGGATGCAGGAAATAAGCAGACATGTCATTACAGCTTCCATCTCTTTATCCATCAGAGGGATCACATCTCCAGCAGTGCTCTCTTTAACTTAATCCTTTTACCTTCTCTTAAACTTTTACACAAGAGCTTGAAGGGTGTATCACACATGCGACTTCATTACTCACACTCCTCTCCATGTCAGAGTTTTTATGAAAGAAGGCACTGGAAGAAACCGAGCTGAGAAATGGAACATGAAGGTGCTGAGGTTGTTAAAAATAATGTGTTGGGCTTGTGGTCTCACTTCATAGAATTCTTTCCATTTCTTTATTAGCATTTTCATTTTTACTGTGTATGGCGTAGGAATTCTTTCCACTTTAGAGAGTTTAATATCTTACTAAAGGAGACAGATGTCTTTGAATTTGAAGTCTGAACGTGTTCTGTCACCTTCATTCGTTTAAGGTGAGCCAGGTGACAGTGCAAAACAATTTACCAGACCTTACACGGTGTATTAGGGCCAGAGGGAAAGAAAATCTTACTTTTATGCAGCTTATAAAAGACACGATGGGACAGTACATTGCCATAACAGCAAAATTTGCATTTTCCATGTTCAACCTGTACGTCAGACTGTAATGTGAGAGGGTTTGTGAGAGTAATTTCTAAATATTTGAGTGTTATTCCAGTGACCTACAGCATTGGGGGAAGGTATTGAGCGGAAATTTATCTTAGACGTTTGACTTCTCTTGGCACGTTAAAAACCAGAAGCTTACCCCTTGCATTTCTGGGTATAATGAGTGAGTGTCTTTTAGTTTTTGGTTCTGTGTGAACTCCAATCACTTGGTTTTCTGGGGTTTTAAGACCACACTTGAGGAGGAGCGAACACAGGAGAAGGCTGTCGGTGAGATTTTCTGGGGGTCGATGTAATTGTTTTCCAGCCTCAGTGCCACCAGGGTGGAGTCTCCACTGTGGTTCGGGTCACAGATGCCTTCATCAGAAATACTCCTGGAAGACACAGCATCAGGAGGCAACAATGATTGTCATTACTGATTAATCTGACAATTATTTTCTCAAATAATCAATTAATAATCAATTAACCAGGAAATGGAAGATGTTCCGTTTAGTATCACATAAGACAACAAAAAAAAGTGGGAATTCTTAACTGAGAAGCTGGATTTAGGTAATGTTTGGCTTTTTATTTGAAACTGGAATGAATCGATTTCCATTACATTGGTATTGTGCTTGACTGGGTTGGCTCATACTTTTCAGGAAGAACATTGTATCAGTCTATCCAACACTTAATACTGATTGTGGAGTTGCCAAAGGAAGTGTTCTGGGTTTTCTTTATAAATGTTCCCTCTGGGAAAATGTCAGCCACCTTGATGTCAGAGACCACTGTTATGCAGATGATATACAACTGTAGATCTTAATTTATGCTCTGCAGCCACAGCTCTGTGGTTTTAGACTCTGTCTCAAAGTTTATTTGTCATCTCATCAAAGTAAAATTTGTGCTCCAAATTTGTGCTGCTTTGTGCTTCTTTATAGAAGTTCCTAATGTTTCCCACAAGAAGAGAATAAAAAAAAATGAAATCAAAGATCAATCTGTCTTTTAATTTGGGGTAACCCTGCTTTCCAGCTTTCAAGTTTTAATTCTTTGATATTTATCAATAATTATTATTTTTGCTTTTACTGCACCACATATGTTGAAAGGATGAGCAGTATTTGTGCGGAGGCTGGGGTGTTAGCCATGTTGGCAGTGGAAGATGGAGCATGGTACAGTCTGTAAATTGTAATGTTACTTTTAATATAAACCCATGCCACAACCTGGACTAACTGTGTCTGCTGTGCATGGACCTGTGAGTGGGTAATGAGGTGATTCAGGGTGACTCCCAGGTGGAAACATAAATCAACTTGTTTTGTTTCTTGTTGTCAAGACAACTCTCCCTTGGCGAGCTGTGATGAATGAGTCAGTCCTCTGGTCAGGCTCTTAATCGTTGCTGTTAAAGGACTCAATTGATTTTACACTTTTCCCTTGAGATCTGTCTTTAGTCGTCTGATTTTATTGTTTTTTTTTTTTGCTACTTGAATTGACAGTAAAATCTATTTGTTTTTAAAACTTTTGGTGTTTGTAGTTTGAAAAGAAACTTAATTCCATGCCCTGTAAATAAATAAAACATACATACAACATAGTTGTCACTGCTGGCGTAAAATCATGTTAAATTCCTGCTTAGTACTACTTGGTCTTATTTCCCTAATTTTGTCCATCATTTCCATCAGGTATGATAACATTTACTTATCAAGTTAATCACTGAACACTGTATGTTCCCAAATCTAAGGAATTTATTTATCAAGTACCATGTTATCATAACTGACAGAAATGATGGACAATACTATGAAGATAAGCTCCAAGCTTTGATAAATTGGATCCTTGAGTTATGGATACACTGTGATGGGCTGACGACCTCCACAGGGTCTAGTGTGCCTGTATACTGGCACACTAGAGTTCAGTCCCTCTGACTCTGAACAGGAAATGCAAGTTGGGAAATGGATGGATGAAAAATGCTTGTAACTGAGATCCTGGTATTTCCAGAGAATTCTCAAGAAGAATACCTACAGGAACTTGGGATTTTTAGCTTTTCTTTGTCTGTGTCCACATACTTCATTAACACTACCACTTAGCTGTTCTTGATATTGTATGGTTCAACCATGAAAGTGGTTTCAGCTGTAGCTGTTTCTTCCAGTCACTTGTGAACCAAGTGAAGCAAACAAATGTGTGCGGGCGGTCCAGCAAAGTGTCTTAATCAGACCTTAAGGCGTCCGTCCAGAATGAGAAAGCAGAGCGGCATTCAAAACTCTTCAAAACACTTGTATTGTGCATTGAAGGTTAGAACTAAATGTTCAACAAGTGTTGTTCTGGCCCTCGAACCACAGGAACAGGTTGCCAATGGCTGCATATGATGGATTTTAGCTGGCACACCTCACGGAATGAACTTCGATCAGCACTAAGATAGTCATATACTCCTAAATAACCAACTCATTTTATAATTTTATATTAAAACTTCATTTAAGGTGAGAAATTCCTGGAATCCTGGGAAAAGAGTGATGGTGGCTTCATACCTGATCCTGTTATTGTTGAGTCTGAGAAAGTGCAGATTGGTCATCTCGTTGATGCCGGATGGTACAGTGAGCAGCTGGTTGTGATCCAGACACAGTTCCACCATGGAGTGATACGTGCCGAAGAACGACTCTGGTTCGATTCCCTCCCCATCCAGTTTGTTGTAGGAGAGGTAGAGGTACTCTAAACCAGGCTCCATGTGAGCAAAGACGTAACCTGTATAGATGAAGATGAAGGGTGCGTTTTTGTACAGTCAGCAACTACTTCTTAGTGAGATTGTGCCTGTCACAAATTACTAGAGTTAAACATGACGTCTTCAGATGTCGTGTTTTGTCCAACCAATAGTCCAAAATCCAAAACTGTTCAATTTATAATAATAAAAAAACAAAGGAAAGCGGGAAATCCTCACACTGGAGAAACTGGAACTGGATTTTGTAGTTTTTGATTGAAAAATAACTGCAACACTTGGTGGTATTGCTATTTATTAAATCTCCGTCCATCAACTAATCAATTAATTGACTAATCACTCACTCATTTTGCAGTTGACAACCCAAACCTGGGGTTTTGCTTTTTTGGTTTGCCCCACTGCAGCCACTGTGACCTTTTGGTTTTTAACTGCTGACTACAGCTACACTAATGAGGGCCTGGACATGTTGGCTTGTCTAACTAACCTTCTTAATTATTCTTTTTCTTTATAGTATTGGTCGGCCTGCTGCGTGCAGATGCAGTACTAAAACTGTGATTACTTGTGTCATTTTGGTAGTTGTCCTTCCTGTTAGGTGATATCACATTAGCACAACCAGTCATGATCAACAGCGCTGCAGCCAACCCCTGACATGGATTTAGTATCATTTCCTGAGCAATTTGGTTCTTGGAGCTCGTCCGCAAAGAAGGCGGAGAGCAGTGGAAACAAAAGCAAAACCCGTGACAATGAATCCACGGTATATTAAGTTTCATTAAGTTCCTCTAGTGGAAATTGGTAAAAGTATCCCATCTATCAACTGTTACATGATGTAAAGATGCAGTCATAGCAGGTCTTCTTACCGATTATAAAATCGTAATGTCTTTGACATAAGTACAGAAAAAAGGATTTGAAATCTATCACCTACACAATTCATTCAGAGCTCTATTTGTGTCCATAAAAATATATTGGTATGCCATTCTTACTTTGTTGGGGCCTAGAGGAAATCCTCTAGGTGTCATGTCTGTGTCAATCTACCAACAGTTAGTGGTAGATGGTAGGAGTGCTCTCCCATCAGGTATGTATCATATTTATCAGCCAGGCTTTCATCAACACTGTCCACCTACCAGGTATCCTCTCTATGTTGTTTCCCACCAGCACTAGATGGACCAGAGATCTGGGCAGGTAGGATGGAACCAGGTAAAGGTCATTATGTGAAAGGTCGATGGACTCCAGATTTCTGAAGAGGGGAAGGAAGAATTAATAAGCAAATGGAAATAAGAGAGAACATAACTGTGGTTCTGTTAATGTAGTGCCAAAGCAAATGTTCTTTACTCTTTGAAACACTCATCAAGATAAGTACTAATTAAACAGAGGTAAACTGTGCTGCCGGAAAGGACACAGGATGGTACTGTAATGATTTAAAAATATCTGTATCTGTGACAGCCGACACTGACGCTAGTAAATTCCTTTGACCCTGGAGGATCATGAGTGATAGTATCATGTCTCTTGTTTTCGGACCTGTGGTTGATCCAGGCCATCGGGGCGATCCTGGTCTCATCCAGCCTGTTGTGTCTCAGAGAAACCACATTCAGACTTCTGGTCTGATTGAGAACTGTCGCTGAGATTTCTTCAATCAGGTTGTTCTCCAAGTACAGCTCCTGAACAACAGACAGACAGAAAAAGAAAACAGATGTTTGTCATCATCCAGGTTAGAACGGAAAGTGTTTCGAGAGGTGGAAACTCATGGACAATTACTGGAATTTAGTGTCAGAGTTACAGTAGGATTCCATAATGTCATCATCTTTTTTTTTTTTATGAAACCGCTATGAAAGCAATAGTTGGGGTGTTATGAGTTTGTCATTAAACGGTTTACTGAGTGTTTTTTTTTTTTTTTCTTGAGATCTTGGCAGCCAGGTCTGTGGTTTGTTGGGACTGTTTCAGGTTATAAATGTATAATCCACCCCAAAACTGAATTTACCTACAGTCTGTGTTAAAATTGGCAACCTAATGATCACCAGACCCATACTCACACATACTGGCTGTCATCTATCACGTCATTAATCCTTAAGTCATAGTCCATAGAGTCTATGCAGAGGTAAAGTGTCTAATGAATCCTGCAATCCCAGAGATAATTAGTAAAGAACTAATGTTTAAGCTGGATAACAATCTTCAAAACTAATGACAAGGACAGGATTTGATTTGAGCGCGTAGAAAGTCTCCAAAATCATAACACGATGTTGGTTTTAAGGTGGATTTACAGCAGCAGCATGTTGCTGGTGTTCTGTAGTGTTTGTGGTTAACCAGGGACCATAATTGCATTTGGGGTGGACTGGTTTCCCACAGGTAGAATCAGAGTTTACTCAGTGGAGTAGAGTCAGAGCCAAAAGGAAAATAGTGATGCATCAGCAAACCTAAGCGCAGACTGCCGCCAGTTCCTCAGAGGGCCTCTGATAATGTAACTGAATGCCCGATGGGATCTAATCAGTATGTTGCTGGTGGTTATACTTATTTCTGACAGCTGTTGTCTGAAAAGCTCATTTAGTTCCTGGGATCCTCCTAGTTCCTAAGGCTCCATTTCAGCACCATTTGCTGTTCACAGTGTCAATCACAAGTGTTTAGAGATTTTAAAATCATCCGTGGGCTTTGATTTTTATCAGACCACCAGGAAACAAATGTCTTATGACAGAATCAGAGCAGCCGTAAGGTTTGCCTGTCTGGAACTTATAGCCTGTGAATAATTTTTAGGGTTCTTTGGAGGATCCACAATGAGTCCTTCAAACTTATTGAACCACTGAGGATTGAGCTATGATGAATAGTTTCACTTAGGTTAGTTTTTCTGGTGACACCATCACACCAAAGCAGCATAATGTGGTCAGCCATAGCTTTTTAACCCAGTAGAGAGCACTGGACTTTTATAAAGGTAGTCAGAAGTCGGGCTGAGGTTTCCCAGTGTGAAGAATGAGGAGTTATGTAAACAGATATTTCTTCATACCAGCAGTGAAGCGGGAAGGCCCTGTGGTATGGTGCGGAAGTGGTTTCTTCCCAGTCTGAGGTAGGAGAGCTGGACGAGGGGAGCGAAGGCCAGAGGATCTACATTCCCCTCACTCAGCAGATTTCCCTCCAGCTCCAGAATCACCAGGCTGCTCAGATCTTAAAGATAAAACATATAAAAGCTTTCCCTCAACTGGAATCAATGTGCCAAAGAAGCATCTGTCAAAGTATGACAGTCAAACAGTTACTCAACAAAACAGCAAAACAAAATCTAATATCATTATGTACTGGATAACATACATTTATAAAATTACTGTGAAACATTAGGTGGTTGGATTGTGTCATTTTCTGACAATTAATTGGCAGGTTGGTGGGTAGTTACTGTATTTTGTGACATGACAGCTGATGCCAGTATAGAGGTGCATTATGGGATGCCGAATCAGTACCTTGGAAGCTGTTTTCATCAATCCCTCTCAGTCTGTTCTCATTGATCTTCAGCTCCTGCAGGGTCGGAGGGAGGTCAGAGGGCACGGTTTCTAGAAGGTTCCCATCCAAGTAAAGGCGTCTCAGCATCTTCAGACCCTGAGACATACACATGCTCCTAGTTTGTCATTAAATTCACTTCCAGGTCATAAAGAGCTTGAAAGGTTTATTCTGAAGGGTAGCATTGGTTTGGTGTGTCAGTGTGTCTTACTTTAAAAGCTTTAGCATCAATGCCGGCGGAGGTGAGTTTGTTTTTCTTCAGGTTGATCCATTCCAGGTTGGGGATGCCATTGAAGGCTTCTGCTGGGATGCTGCTGATGTTGTTGCCTGCAGGTCAGAACATTTTCAGTTAGTTAACACTATATGCAGGAACATCAACAGGATTTCTCTAATTGCAGTGTGTTGTTGTATGTCTTGTATGTGTTTTCAAATTGGTCACTGTGTTTCTCAGTTTGCTTCTATTTGGATTGGGTTCCAATTCTGGGTTCCACTTTTTTTCTTTTTTTTTTAAATTTTGGTTCTAGCTTTAGAAAATGCCCAGATTTGCCTAGCTGCAAGTGTGAATATTTTGTCTATCCTCACTCTTCCCCCCCAAACAATATCAGGTAGCAACTTCTATTTTTACTTGGTGATAACTGTCACTTTTGTCATTTTAAGTGACGTCAGGTTTTGTCAGCTTTAGATAATTAAAATTAATGCTGGTTAATGTCTTCAGCCAAAGATAATTTGTGAGGTAAAAGAAGCACCACTCTGTAATATCACGGTGGTGAGTGCTCTCTGGTGAAACGATTAGCCGATTACATCGGATCAGCCTGTGGAGTCAGAAGCTCCCACCAGAATCTCTCATTTCAGATCCATAATGTGGAATTTAAGTCTGTAAAGTATAAGATTCATCACTGGATGTAGGTTCAGTAAAACACTATGGAGTTGTGTTAAAGTTGTAAAGATTCTTCTTGTAGTGTGTTTCAGCTCCTTGTCTCGTTGGTGTGTTGTGGACTCACCCTCCAGACTGAGGGATTTGAGCTCAGGGATGGCCAGAGGAGGGAAGTGGATGAGTTTGGCGTTCTCACATGTCATAGTGACATCAGAGATGTCACAGCCTGGAGGGAGGCCTCCTCTGTTATCTACCACCACCACCACCTCCTCCTCCTCTGCCTCCTCCTCCTCTGCCTCCTCCACCTCTGCCTTCACTTCCTTCAGCTCGTCCTCTGTTGCAGCAGGAGGTCTTGGGATTGGAGCAGGGAGGAGGTCTGGTTCTTCAGGTTCTTTTGGAGGCATCTGAAATACGTCTCCTCTCAGCCACACCTCCTCCTCCTCTGCCTCCTCCTGCCGCTCTTCTGCCTTCTCCTGCCGCTCCTCTTCCTCCTCCACCAGAGCCAGTAGTTCTTCCCTCAGTATCTCCTCCTGCCTCCTCCTTTCCTCCTCCAGCTTCCTTTCTCTCTCCCTTGCTTCTTTCTCCGCTGCCTCCTTCCGCCTCCTGTCTTCTTCTTCCTGTCTCCTCCTCTCCTCCTCCTGCCTCCTCATCTCTTCCATCTGCCTCTTCCACTCCTCCTCCTCTTTCTCCACCTGCAGCCTCAGGGCCTCTTCCTCCTCCCTCCTCCTCTCCTCCACCATCTTTCTCTGTCTCTCCGCCTGCTCCTTCCTCTGCTTCCTCCTCTTCATCCTCGCCTCATCCTTCTTCCTCAGCCGCTCCTCCTCCTCGCGGTGTTCCTCTTCCTCTCGCCAGAGGATTCGCTGGATCTCCTCCTGGGTCAGCGGCGTCACAGGATCACTGGGGTCACTGGGAACTGGGGAGTCACCAGAAAGGTCAGGGCTGAGGTCAGGGTCTGGGGTGGGTTTAGGGTGGTGCGGGGCAGCCAATCAGATGGCAGCAGTTGGTAGGAGGCAGGGATTGGTCGAGAGGAAATAAAAAGGTGACGGTACAGAAAGAAAGAAGGAAGGAATAAAAGTTCATAGAAAGAAGAGAGGAGAGAGACAGGAGAGGAGGCAAGAAGAAGAGGAGGAAAAGGTAGAAAAAATACACTAAAAGAGAATTATACAGGGTGGAGATGAAAGATGGTGAGAACAGAAAGACAGAACAATAGTTGGACAGACAGGACAGACAGAGACGGCTGTGTTAGTGTTAGACAGACACCCACATTTGTCCAGACAAGACCAGCTTGTTAAAGCTACAGCTACTGAAGCTGCTACTGTATTAAAGTCTAAATGATTTAAACCAACTTTAGCTCAACACCTAATTCTAGTTTTATGGTCATAAAAATTATGTGGCAGCAGAAACATCCAACACATATGACATGGAAAAGACAAAAAATACATGTCTGACAGAGTTTTGTAGCCCTAACATTTTGAAGGTTTTCGGCTTGCATCATTGGTTGTGGAACATTTTCATTGGTTTGAGGAATTTTCTTCTTTCTTTCTTGAAATTCTTAATCCCGCCTACAAACCTCTGATTGGCTTGGTTGGTTTTCCAAATGGTGAAATCTGAAACACCTGAAAAATTTAACGCACTGAACCAATCAGAGATGTGAGCGGTGATTCAGAGGTCTAAACTTGAACTGATGCTAATTAGTGGGCAGAGTTTCTCCAGTTATTTTGGAGATGACGTGGGGAAACTGTATGAGGAAAGCGTTTTGAGATGATGTCTCCCACAACTTTGTCTGATATTAAATATTTTCTTTGTCAGTTGTTGGACTAAAGGTGGCTTTTAGTCTGCGGAGTTTATACACAGTGTATGTATACAGATGCTGTACATACATGTTGCTATGGTTACTGCTCTATTCATCTACATACAGTGATAAGTCGTAGACAAATTGACTTTGAGAGGTTTTCACCTACTTCACCTCCACACAGACACAAAGTGACTGTGATCACTGAGTGAGTTACTGTCAGTTCAACCTCTGCAGGTTTTTTTTTTTCTCTGTAATTTCACAGAGGTTTTGTAGACAGGTTTCCCATTTACAATAGAGGATGGATGTTCAGCAGGGAGGTGTAGAACTCACTGCCACACTGTCATGATCATCTGTATGTGGACACTTTCAGGATTTGAAAGCCAGTAAAACACATCAGTTATGTTGCTTGGCAACTCATCTATACGTCTTTGTGTTTTCTGCTGATTCACTTGTACATCCAGTCCTCGTTTTGATGAGACTGAACTGACAGTAAGGTGAAACCAACTCCGGACATGTTGGAAGCAACAGGTGGTATCTCCCAACATACAGAAATGTTAAACCGTTCACAACATGTGTGTTGACTGACCCAAAATGTGCTGACCACATTTTTAAAGCCATGATGGAAACAGAAAGCAACATGCTGAGGCCTCAGAGATGGAAACCGTTTAGTTTAATTTCCTCCGAGACTTAAAATAGTCATTTCTAAAGGATGTTCATCACATTAAACTGGAAGCCGGTAGTCTGTGTGAACACCAGTTTAACCATTTAAACCATGAAAAGAATTGTGATGTGCCCAAATGGATTTTTCCTGTTAGAGTCAAGTTAAAGTTTTTACGATGCAAAGTGTTGAATGAATGAAACCCTTCAAACACTGGTCCTGATTGTCAGAACCGTTTCCCATCTCTGTTGCCCCTGGATGTTGCACCATGGCGTTGCCACATGTTGTGTTTCTACCTTGCTCCATGCAGACGGGGCAGCACTCCCCAGCAGGGGTGAAGGGGAAGTGGCAGTGCACTGTGGGACAGGTGATCTCGTCACAAACCACCTGCCCTCGGGTACACAGACAAGTCACACAGGGCTTTGGAGACCAGATGGCCTGGTCGAACATGGTCAGACCCTGGTACACACACTGGCCCTGCTTACCTGAAACAATACAGACACATTACAGTCAGTTCAGTAGCTCATTATAGTTCACAATATATTGTTTAGTCACACAGTGACTGTGGAGGGAGTAAAAGTCATTTGGCAACTGGTAAATCATGACAGTTACCAGTTTTCGAGATAAGTCTTTTATTACAGAGTCTGTAAGCTTGAAATGGGAAAAACATTTAACATCACTAATATGGCAAAATCTGAAACACAAAATAAAATAACTCTCTTAAAGACCTTCATATACTCCCAGACCTTCAGACACAAAGGCGAGGGGAAAAAGACAGAGAGAGTGATAAAACATGCAACAACAGGGTTCATTGTGGTCTTATGAAGTGCAGCTCAACCATTTGGCTACAGTGGCGCCCCCTGGCTGCCATTTTTGTATGGTTTAGGACAAATATGTAATTCACTGTAAACCAGATTTAATCATTTTTGGTGCCAGTAGAAAAGAACAGTCTGAGGGTTATGTTGGCTGGTAATCGGACAGAATTGCCATTTCATTGACACTTTATTAATCACCCTGACATGGTGTTTATGTTTGGGATTTTAGGAGGTGTTAGGGGGTGTCCACCCTGCCAACATAACTTTCTGGCTGCTCTGAGGGGTCAAATGAAGCAGGAGCAATTAATTGACTTAATGTTTTTTTTTTTTTGTGTTGAAAGTTATTGATCCTTGTCGACTTACATCCACCTTCAAATCCTTGCTCAACTAAACAGCTCTTGATGAGTACAACACCTGGTTGTGTGAGATACTGAGCAAATCCGAGATGTGGGCAGTGACTCAGAGGTCCAGACCCAGCAACCTGCAGACTAACACATCGACCCTTTGTCGTCCTCCTCAGCAGCAGCAGGCTCTGCTGCAGTAATTGCTGTGTACGTCTAGTCGAATCTAAAGCTTGTACTTTACCATCAGAACCAGACAAAGCAGTGATTTGTAGAGTTTCCACTCCTCCCTCTGCATTAACTTCACCTTTCAACATCAGACCTGGGACAGGACGAGGCTGTGACTGGCAGTGAGTCAGTAAGAAAGACTTTAAACCACTATCATACAGCAGGAAGAGGCTCTTTGTGTCTATTTTAAGTCTGTCCTGTCTGTCATCTATCCTTTCTAATGGTATGCTCTTTGTCAAGTCTATAGGAGCACAGGTAGTTAAGAGGCTCAGGTTATTTCTCTTAAATACTGTCTCTCTATTATCTCTGTCCTCTTTACTGTGAGCAGTGAGACTGTCACCCTGTCATCTCTTCTGGAGCACACATACTTTAGAGCTTTTCTTTTCTCTTTAAAATATTGTCTTGCTGTCAGAGCTCTTGCTCTTCATCGCCTATAAATGAAGAGCAGGATTTTGTTTAAATTACAGGGTTTCTTTCAAATAATACAGCAACCATCAGACTCTGCTGTGGCACCGTCATCCTAAGGTGTTCAGTGCATATTTTTGTGTGTTTTTACAAGCTGTGAAGCACTTTGTGAAACTACTTGCTGACTGACAAACAATTTTGATAATAAATTGATCATTTTTCAAGCAAAAAACCATAATCGTGATGAGTGTCCAGCTCCTCTAATGTAATTAGCTGCATTTCTCTGTCACCATAAACTGAATATGTTTGGGTTTTGGATTATTAGTCAGACAAAGCATGACACTCGAAGCTGTCACTCAGGGATGTGAGATTTTGTTTGTTTGTTTCTTTGATTTTGTGTGCACAACATTTAACTTTGCTAAGGTACACACTTAGCGTCTAGATAAAGAGTAAGAAGTATGAAAATATATATTTCTAGAAAGTGATGCTGTAAGTGTGGGACACCAGTGTACCAGGGTTACAGAAGAGTTATTGTTTTTAACACTAAGACACTGTTCAAAATATTCAGATAACCATAGATAATGGAAACAGACTGATTTGCATTTTGTTTTACTAATGTTTTGGGAATTGACTTAAGATTTCTGCAGCACTTTGATATAAATGATAAAAACTTGACAGAATTTTCCTGTTATCATGTGGCTTAAGTTACAAACTTGACGTGGTGACACTTAAATGAACCATCTCTGAGAACCAAGCAAACTCCATTTGCAGATGAAGACTCAGATATGGTTGAAAGCTCTGAGAGAAAAAAAAAACTAGTAGGTTGACCTTGACCAATAAATGTTCGGTAGAAGTCATCTTGGTCCAACATCTATAACTTTCTGTCTTTCTGTCGTTTCATTACAGGCAGTTTGTGTCTGATGCTCTGAACAAAAAGCAGATACATTCTCATATTTCAACAACAGCTAAAAAAAAAGAAATCCTCTAAAGCTCCAAACTACAGATTGACACCATTAATTACGTGATGCTGGCTTTATTGTTTTAAACGGTTTCTTTGATTTTCATGTTTGGAGTCTCTGTCCTCAGCCCCATGTGGGATTTTTCAGGACTTGTTTTCTGACGAGCTCAGTTCCCACAGATGGTTTTCCCTTCTGTTCATGGTGGAATGTGATGATTTGTCATTAAATTACTGAGCTGTAATAACAAGCAGCTTCATTATGAGAACCGGACAAAGCCTCTCAGCTAAGCTGAGCTGCTCTCTGGCTGCACTCACATTCAGTCTGGTTAAATTGTTTTTATTCGGATTTTATTTGACTTCGTTAAGATTTTATTGACTAGAAAACTGTTATGTAATGTACCATTTAAAAGTTCTAAATGCAAAGATAAGACACTGCCTCTTTCAATATTGGTTCACACATAAACATACAAACCCTGAGACAACCAGTTTATTTATTTTGAAAACTGCCTTTAAATCTACGTTAAAGTTTAAATCTACGTTAACTTTTTGTGTATCTAAATTAAAACAGACGTTTTGAGGATTAATTTTGGATGTATCAGAGATTTGGTGTGAACATGCTTTTCCATTTGCACAGCTGTAGTAGAACTGAACCTGGATTAGCCAGTGTTGTGTTTTCATCATCACTGAAAACTGAATGTTTGGGTTTTGACTCTTGGTTGGACAAAGCAATTGATTTTAAGACTGGAAGAGAATGGACTTTTGGAAATTGTAATAGATATGTCCCCTATTTTATAGACTTATTGAAAGAATTATTGAAAAATGATTTATAAATGAGAATAACAGATCGTTGCATCACACAGTTACCCAGAACACCTTTCTCTGAGAAGATCTGTGTAAACATTAACAAGTATCTTTGCAGAAGTTTAACTCCCACATAAGAGAAGAGGTTTCGTGCCACATGGCTTCTCGTCCTGTAATGCGACCACGGAAACCAACTGAACACAATGGGACTCGTTACATCATGAGCATCGATAAATTAATGACAAAGGAAACTGATCCTCTTCAGGTTGTCAGATTTTGCGTGTGTATAAATCGTCAAAGCTGCTCTGGCATCGTTCACAGAGAAAAGATGACGCTGTAACCCAATGAAACAGACCTGGTCTCACTGACCTGGGTTAAAGCTGAGTCACTGGTCTCACTGACCTGGGATGACATTGTAGCTGGAGTGCTGTTCTTGAAGGTTCTTATAGGGCTCCAGGAGCAGAGTGTTTCCTTGGTTTTCTCTGGGTTCTACTGGCACACTGGGTCCAGGGACCAGCCTGATCTTCAGAGGTCTAGGGCGCCCCGCTCTGCCTCGCCCATGACCTGTAACACATGGTTGTATCAGTATTCACCTACATCTATCTAGAAACTTTTCTGTGATCAGACTATGGTCAACTATGAGTCCAGGACTTTTGAGATGCTGTGTGTAGTCACTGTGTCCAAATCACTTCAGCGTTAACTGCTACTAAAACTACAAAGTCTCCTTTTTACATTTCTGCTTCATTCTATCTCCAAACCTGCTCAGTGAACAAGATGCAACATGCAAATCAGATATCTTTAAAATTATTTAATGACGCAGAATCTTACCCTGTCCGTCCCTCTTCCTCTTCGCCCGGCGGGTCTCACCGTCCTGGTTGCGAGGTCTGTTCCGGGCCAGAGTATCTGGGATGGTCAGGACCACCAGCAGCCACAGACTGGCCACCATCAGCCACCACCTCATCCCTGCAGAGGATGCACAGACCGCATTCAGGTTGCCTCACTGGAACCTCTACCAACACTGATACGATACCTGTCTAGGAACTGATACCAAAGCTCTCATTCAGTAGTTCACTACCCAACCCTAGACTTCGCTGGTTCCTCAGCAGGAGTCCAGCAGGTTAACGGGGTGCATCAAAGACAAAAATATATAAATATATAAAATATAAAACAGTTAATTCTCCCAGTAGCCGTGGTTGAATATCAGAAGTTTAGACCACGAACCACATTATCCAGGCTTTGAGTCCAACCGTTCCCCATCTCTCTCCCCTCGCCCTAAATTTATTGCAGAAACCAGCAGCTAAAATAAGTGGAGCCAAACAGACAGAGCCACGTTCTTTCTCCACCTGCAGAAAAATACTCAGCAGTAAGACAGAGGTTTTTACCTGCAGCAGCTTCTCCAACAAAAAAGAGCTGTCAGTGCTGCTGCTGGTCCTCATATAGCTCTCTGCTGGGGTCCTAATCGCTGGTTCCCTGTGTGTGTGTAATGACTAGTCTATACACAGCAGTCCTGTCATTATTAAAGCAGAGATCTGACGCTAACACACACCTTCACACACCAGATAGTTTGTTTTCTGTCTGATTCCCCCGCTGAATGGAGCAGATTGAACCAGTTTGCTGCATCAACCTCAATGACAGTAATAAATGAGCTGTAGATGTGCCCTAGTGCATGATGGGAGTTGATGTTAAAGCCTCTGATTTGTTGGGATTGTGCCCAAACAGCTCTCACAGCTTTAAGTGGTTTTTGGCAGGTAGGTTGTTCTGAGCATCTTGGAGAACTTGCCAGAAGAGTGTAGAGTCGTGTGAAAGTCACCTGGATGGTTTACACCTGGATTTTATGCAGATCTCCAGTGTTAATGAGGCCTAAGATAAATCATGTTCCAGCATTTGATATCAGACTCTCAACCCTTTGTGATTCAAAGTTAAACAGTAACTGATTTGTTAACATCCAAAAAACATCTCCTTTTTTTTCCAGAGCACAGCGAACACATCATGATAAGTGAGTCTCCCTTTTCCATAATATCCACCCACACTCTCTTTTAATCATTCACTTTTTTTTTTGGATGGAACAAACTTTAAGTCTGCAGCTCCACAGACTGGAGGTCTGAACACAGAGTCCACTCTGAGACCCTCCCTCCTAAACTCTGCTCCAGCCAATTAGAAACCAGATTTCAGAGAGAGAGAGAGGCAGGAGGGAGGGAAATGGAAAATATTCTGCAGTTCAGTTTCTGGATGAACAGGCTCAGACGGAGAGACTTCCAGCAGGAACAGCAGAGGATAAAAATAACCTGGAGTGTGTGAGTGTGTGTGTGTGTGTGTGTGTGTGTGGTAATGAAACCCAGACAGTGTTTAAAGCTGAAGTTTTGCTCTTCTGCTGTTTCTTCTGTTCTGTTTTCGTTCTTCAGTATTTCACTTATTACCTGGACTTGTGGGGGGAAAAGTTAAAATTACTTAAGAATTACTTTAACTTCAAAAATCTAATTGGTTGCACTTCATCTCCAATGTGACCTTCTTTGAGACGTGTTTGATTTTTCAATATCAAAAGCTCCAGTAAATTTTCTTCTCACTAAAGTTATGACTGAAGTTTGACTCAGTGCAGCTCTGTAAATGTCATTAGTTTAAAGTGGTCTAAAAACCATCAGTCAGACTCCACTAACCAAAACAAACGTGTCTCCAAATGTCTTTTTTTTGTCTCACTGAATGTCCAAAACCTAAGCATGTCCATTTTACTATATCAAACAGGGAAAAACTCTGGGGAACCTGGTACCAGAGAATGTTTGATGTGTATTGCTTTATTAATGACTTAAACAAGTAACTAGTCATTTCCCCACTACAATTCTCCAAACACACGTTGCTGAAGTGTTAAAATGACAAAGACCAACATGCATCAAGACATCTCTAAACCAATTTGTACTCGCAGTGTGTTTCTGCCTCAGTTTATTCAATTTTTTGTCAAATTACTTGATTTCCTTAAATTAACAGAATTCAGTTTTCCTTCTTTGAACCAAGTTTGATTTTGGACTGAGGAACGTTTACGTCAGGTTTTCTTTAGACGTCTCTAAAACTTCTTTTACAGGATAATTGATTTATTCACTGTAAACATTCATCAAAGGATGAGCAGATGCAGTCGTAGTGAAATGGTTGTTAATGTTATGGTCCTTGTTGTAATGTGAGGTCACATCAGTTGTGAGTTGGTGTTATAGTGCGTTGGACTTTGAGTTTATGTTGCCTGTTAATGTGCCGTGTGATTGGATCCCAGGAAGAAAAGCCTCTCTTCTGATTAAACTAATTCATTTAATTAAATCTGCTCAGCCGCTCACACTCGACAGAAGTACCGCGAAGCCCCTGCAGGTGCCTGGGTCTGCAGTTTATTCTCACCCACTGTCCGTTGCCCAAATTTTGTTCCAGGAACTCGTCCCCAGAGTAAGTGGAGAACAGTGGAAATAAAAGAACCAGAGACAGTGGGTTCATGTTATGTTTCGTTAAGTTCCTTCAGGACTAACTGTGCCCTGGCCGACCGTGATGACCTCGAAGACTCACTTCTTCAGTTTACAGTTGCACTTTTACTATTCCATGTTCCTGATCCAGAAACCCAACCAGCTAAACAGACCAGCCTGCTATTTTCACACCACTGTAGAGTTCTGTCACCGAGCCTGGGGCCATTTTGTTCTGTAAATCACCAGATCTTTGGTCAGCTTCCTGTCTCAGATTTGGCAGTAGCAGGCGGTTTAAGTCAGGTCATGTCTTTAAAGACACAGTCGTGGGTCTCAGTTGTCAGTTTTTGTGGAACTCGGCACCACTGTGGATCAGAACAGCCTCATTTTAGTCTCCGGTGAAAAGGAAATGCAGCCGAATCAGTAAAGTTTAGCACCGTTTTGTTACATGTACATGAAGTCAAAGCCTTGTGCAGGTCGTGTTCTTGAACAAGCTCAAGTTTGTTTGACTCGTTTCTTAAACTGAGAGATTTTTTTTGTTTTTATTTTGATGAAAACCAACATTTAACTGGATCCAATGAAACCAGGGCAGAAAAAAAACTACAAGGTTACTGAAAACCAGATTCTGAAAAACCTGAGTAAAGATCTAAGGTCTGGAGGGATTTAGTTACAGCACTCGCACAACAGAACATCATCAGTGAGCTGAGGGGGAGTCTGGGGAGTGCTGCTTCAAAACCAGGAAGTGTACAGACGTGGACGTGTATCCTAAAAGTTAAAAAATGTGGCTTCTTTAGATACATGCTGGTTCAGGTCTGGGCTTCATTTAAATGGACGAGTCCTGGTTCGGTTCTCTCGTGATCCTGTAAGTCACTGTTACAAGCTTTTTTTTGTTGTTGTTGTTTTAGCTTTTGGACCTGTGAAAGAGATCATCATCTACAACAAAACCATCTGCAGCGACTGAAACAGCTGTTTACAAATCACGAAAGACAGACAGACAGAGTGAGGGGGGAGGAGCTGAGGACAGACAGACAGACAGAGACATTAACTCTACATTACCAGCAGTTTGAAGGCAGCTGCAGGACGTGAGGCCAAATTCTTCCTCCCTCTTTTCTCCTCCTCTGGTTCTGCAGGAGCTCCAGGAGAGGTGTGTGTGTGTGTGTGTGTGTGAGTGTGTGATGTCGCTGTGTGATGATCCTGGAAGTGTGTGTGTGTGAGAGTCTGTTTCTCGGCGTGTCCCAAAGCGTGGAGCAGTTGTGTAGAGCAGAGCAGGCTAATAGAGCTGTGAAGGAAAGCCAGGATTTGTACTGCAGCTGAGACAAAATGAGAGAGAGAGAGAGAGTAATAGACACAGAGAGGGAGAGAGAGACAGACAGGTCTAACATCTGTCTTCCTGTCGGAGGGAGGACACTGCCAACGTGCTTCAGACCTGCTGAAGTGAAATATCCACATGTTGGAGATTTATTAAGACAAGCTGGGACGTGAAGGCTGGTTCAGCTCTGTGGACAAGGAAAAGAAAAGACGACGTGAAGGCTTTACAGCAGGACGTGGGTCAGAGGTCAGAGGTCACACCAGACCAAACGTCCCACCTCAGCGTCAGCTAGAAAAGCTTCTGTTTAACCAAAACCCCATCTTCTGTTCTGTGTCAGCTTGATTTCAGCTCTTTAACACCAACGTTCAGTCAGCCCACATGATCAAGGAATAAAAAAAAAAAACACTACAAGTACAAGATCCTGCAAGTTCATGACACTGAGCGATCTGACGTCATTACAGGTGATTCTGTTCTGACTTGTCTGCGTTTGTACAGCCAAACTAATTTAACGTGTAGCGAGCAGCGTGTATTAACGCCTCGCAGACACTGGAGCAGCATCAACAGGCTTTTCCACCTGAGAAGTCGTCGTCTGTCTGTGTAAATCGTTAAATTACAGCTTAATAAAACTAAAATCTTCAGGGTTTCCTGTACCGACGATTATGTAATTAGAAGTACTGGAGAATGTGATATAATGAAATCGTTTCATAAGCCTGCTGCTCACAGCGTTTCCCGCTGAATATCCATGTCTGTTGTTGAATTTGTCCACAGATAAAATGAGTTTGACCGTTCAGAGTCCAGCGGTTCATCTGTGAATACACTGAACATGTTTTACATTACAGCAACATAACTTTATTTATACATCTCTCACATACATCCATGACCAACAGGCACTCAGGTTGGCAGGAAAGATAATCAATGACCCCTCACACGTCCTCCACTCAGCATTTGAGTGGCTCCCCTCCGGACGGCGACTCTGCTGCCCCGCCTGCAAAACCCAGAGGAGGAGGGCCACCTTTGTCCCCAAAGCTATCCTGCTCCTAAACTCCAACTCCTAGCACACCAACCCCCCATTGTCCCGCTCTCTGACTATTTATTAACCATACTACCTCTGCAATAATAGCGATATCATTCCTGTAAGTTTACATTTACACTGTCTGCACTTTATTGTAAATATCTGTATATATATTGTTTTCCTTCCTTGTTTAATGCCTCCCTCTATCTCATGCTGCTCAATGTGCCTTAAATTGCCTTAAAGTTTTCTGAAAAACACACAAGACAAACATCAACAACATTTACTGTGAAAATCTGCTCAGAAACAAAAAAACCCAGTTGAGGAAAATAAAGATCTGGTTCTGGGAGTAGAAACCTACAGATACCTGGTTCTGATTACAGACAACACACACACACACACATATCTAAATGCCTCTCAGGCTGAGTCACCTGAACACCCCTCACCTGTTGGACAAACCCCTAATGACGTACTTGAAAATACTTTGTGTGTGTGTGTGTGTGTGTGTGTGTGTGTGTGTGTGAGATCTTCTGTGAGTGGAGGCAGTAAAACAAATCAAATTGAACACTTTCACTCCAGAATCAACAGAATCTCGTTTTGTGGTCTCGTTAAAATCAGCATCCCTGAACACAAATGACTCATTTCATCGAGTTCGTGGGTCATAAAGTTCATAAATGTTCTCTTTTCGTTTCATGATGAAAAACAAACTGGAGATGTTTAGTGGGAAATAAAGAGACTTTCATTTATCAACATTTCAGCTGTAAAGTTGGAGAAACAACACAACTTCACTCTCACTCATCTGGTTTCCTCATGACTCGTCGTTACAGTTCAGTGTTTTATCTGTACAAAGTTCTCCGTGTTTGACGAATGAGACCCAGAGTTCAGGTTATTAAACAGAGGTTTTAGCGCCGCCCACAGGACGACTGATGCAGCCTTAAGAAAATACGGAAAACGGCTGCTTTCTTTCTGCGACGCTGCAGATACAGGCCACGAAATGACTCACACTCACTGGGTAATTTGTTTTTTTTCTGAAATATTACAGAAATATTTTAGTCTGTAACATTTGAAGATATAGAAAATAATGAGACTGGAAGAAGCTGCACACTTTCTTTCCAACTCGTGTGAGCGTGAAGAACCAGCAGAGACACAATAATTCACTCAATACTTTATATGCAGTTTGTGCAAATACTCCACAGAACAATGTGATAACTGTAACAGAACAGAACTGGGTGGAAATAAAGTGTAAATAAAGAGAACAGGTTGTTAATGCTGATCAGACTCGGGTCATGAGTAAAACACAGTAAAGTCTGTGATAAACCTGTTTTTATCAAACTGCTAAAAGTAAAAGTTTGGACTTCACATTGTTTGAACTGGTCTTAAAACACGGACAGATGACTGATACCAAAAACTATATAATAAACATCTGGAGCTGAGAGTCGTGAGTAAGGCAAACTGGTGAATCCGTCCTTTAGTTAACACCAGGCTGAAAGGTTTGAAGTCATTCATTCTGATTTCTTTCACATGATTTCAGCTTGAATAATCATGTCATCATGACACAATGTTCAAACTTTATACATTTATGATAATACGATTAAAACTCTGTCTTTGTCTCTGTAGAACAAGTATCCAGCCGTCGTGTCTCTTCCTGGAGGCTGCAGGTCAGAGGTCATGACCCTGAATCATCCTGAGCTTCCTGGGTAACTAATCATCTGTATACACACGGTGGAAATCAGTCATATGTTATACTTATATTCTGTGTACAGTGGAATGTATTTAACGTTTTCACAAATCCACTTTCATTCAGCCATAAATGAAACCAGTCACTGTTTATTCCGTGCTGATAACATATCAATAACATTTTAATTCTCTTGAAAAACTGGCACAGTTGAACCTGTTAGTTGACCCCCTTCTGCACCAAGTCAGTGTTACAGTCCTGCCTTCAGTCTTTATTCACATTTTTTTTTACTGTATCTGTAAATTGGTCTTTTAATTATCCTTTATTCTCACCCTTTTTTTTTTTATTAATCTGAATCGAGGGTTTAAGGACAGAAGGTGTCGTATTTGCTGTGCAAACTAAAACCCTTGAGACAAATTTGTGATTGTGGGCTGTAAAATAAAAAAAAAATAAAAAAAGTTATTATGATAATAAAATGATCTTGACCTGACTCAGTCATCTGACCTTCTACCGTCCGTGTTTTTGTTTTTAGCTGCGTCTTGTTCGTTCATTGGTCAGTTGACGTGTCCAGAGAAGGCGGAGTCACTCCAAAAATCAACCTGCTGACAAAGATCCCAGAGAAAGGTGAGACGTTTACCTGGACTCCACGGACAAAAACACACACACGGTTTACTGTGATGTAGGTTTGAGTTTAGAAGTGGTGACACAGTAAAGTCAGTCAAACAAACAAACAAACATAGAAACTTTTAATTAATTCATCCCTAATTTCATTTAGTTTTGACTGAAAATCAAATGTTTGACTAATGTTTAATGGTTTCTTCATTTGATTTTCATTTTTGTTGGAAAAATTATTAAAACAATCAAAACAGATACCCAATTAATTTTCTGTTGATAGACTAATCGAACTGTTGACTGATCAATGAAGCTTTTGGAACAGTTATTTAAAATGAGTTACCTGGAAACATACAAAGTGAACACCAACTCTGTTTTCCCTCTAATTTGTGCCAAATATCTAGATTCATTTTTGGTTCTTTCCAAGAAACTTGTTGTAAATTATTAAAAGTTTTATGTCATCAAACTATGACAAACGGTCTGTGGAGAGTTTGAACTGTTCAGCAGAAAATGATGCCGGTGATTTGATGATCTGACTTTTGTTCCTCTGTGTCTCTGCAGCGCTGCAGCTGTTTCCCTCTCAGGCTTTAGGCGGCGCTGCTGAGGCTTTTCAGAGCCTGCTGAGGATTCTGGGACCTGAAGCCGCCTTGGAGTCGGTCATCGGGGCGGTCGGCCTCTCACAGGACACGTAGCTCACATCAGTTAAAATGTGCTCATGAACTATCTGATGTCCCGGACATTTACAGAGTTTTTGAGATCTGCAGCACATGCAATATATAATAATAATATTCATATTTTAGACATTTTTTTTTTCTAACCTTCTCTATCCAGTTATGTGCACATAAGAGTAAACACACAGATCAGTAAACACACAGCTATGGTTTAGTCTCTTAGAAATCTTTATTCAATAGAAAGAGCACGACTGTGAGGGCTGTAACAGCAGAGCTCATTGGTCAAAATCTACAAAAATAAATAATTTAAATACAAAATGCCAGACAGCAGTGTCGCCTTTGTATTTTCAAATAGTTTTCTTCTCTCAGCTATTTACACACACGCAGTTATTAGGAGTCTGTAAGTATCACAGTGCTGTGATGTTTCCGCAGGCCGACGCTCGGGCAGCAGGTGGAGGCAGAGGCAGCCGACCAATCGGACTCCAGCTCACCTGTCCGAGCTTCGAGTCTCGGACAGGTGAGGACAGAGGTCTGGACGAAGTTTGTTTGGTTTTTTTTTTTCCTCTATACGACAAAAAGGTTTTCTATGGCCTTAGTTTGTGTCGTGAATCGTTAGGAAATTTTTGACAAGGTTGTTTACCAAAACTCTGAAGAGATTTACAGAATCTCTGAAGTGTTTTTTAATCTGGATGAAAGAAACAACTCAAGGTTCACTTACTCCGTTGTTCTGCTGCTTTTGAAAATAACAGTCATTATCAGAGTGGAAATGTAAATGTTCAAAGTTTCCTCTGAGCAGCTCCAGGACCTCTCATCCATGTTGACACTTCACTCTCGGCCTCAGACCGAGCAGCTGACAAAACAATCTCCACTCTCACGCTCTGCCTGAGGGTTTTCACCTCCTGATGAGGGTCAGCAGCTTTAGTTTACTTGTTTACTGACAGCTTTTAAATCAACACAGGTGAAGAAGTCCAGGAGGAGCCGAGATGGACAGAACGCTTGATATTTACATTTCAGCAGCAGAGTTTCAGAAAACATGAATCTTCTGTTTTCTTGTGTCTGGATTAGGAAATGAGTTAAAAATCTTTTGTTTATCGCAAACAGTTTTCATCCAGACTGTCGGAGGAGTCTCAGTAAATGATGGAGACACTAACAGAACTGTTGTTTACGTGTTGATAAACAACCTTCTGGGTTTTTCAAAGATTGTTGGTGATTCGTCTTTCCGAAAAACAGATGTGTCAAACACGTTTATGTCATGTGGGATGTTACTGGGATGAAAACATACCTACACCACTTTCTTGTAGAGCTGCAGCAATTAATCGATTAGTCGACTGACAGAAGAATAATCAGCAGCTATTTTGATAATCAAACGTTTTTAACATTTCTCAAAAGTTACTCGCGTCTGATTTGATGTTTTTCTTTGTCACATTACAGAAAACTGAATTATGTTTGTTTGATCAAATACAACAAGCAATCACCTGCTTTTCTGAGACTTTATAGACAAAATAATGAATCAATATTGAAAATAATCTACTGTCATTTTTGTAATTCTTCTGTCGTTCTACACGGACGTCACGATGTTTCCGTCTGAGGAAAGACAGATTATCGTTTCCCCAGCAGCTGAAAAGAACTGAACAGTTTACAAACGTTTCCAAACCTAGAAACTTCGCTCCGATCTGCTGTACAGAATAATACAGTACTACATTAAAATAAATAAATACAGATGCCTGTCGATCAAGACAAATAAAGGCTACTTTAGTGTTTAGTGTTCTAATGTTAATTCACAGTATTTTTTAACCCACACTCTGCAGTGAAACCTCCATTTCTGCCCCACATGACATAAACGCAGCTTCAGCTCTGTGAATCAAACGTAATGAGAAAACACGAGACACAAACCGCAGCTGCGTTTTCTCAAAAGATGAAAAGTTAAAAAAATCCGGTTCTGGCTTCTTTTACAGCAAAGACACAGAAAGACATTTTAATGAGAAACTTCTCCATGTTTCAAAACCAGTCGAATGACTGCTGTTTAAATGCGTCCAGACCTCGACCGTCTCACTCGGAGACCCCACCCGCCTCCCTCCGACTCCCATGAGCCTCTGGTGCCTCGTCATGCTGCCTGTTGCGTCTTCATTTCAACGTTTAGAACGATCAGTCAGTGGTTGGTTCAGTTCACTGCCGTTCACTCTCCAGCCTTTCACTCCCCCCCCCCCCCAAAAAAAAAAGAGTGTGGTGAAATTGGTTAAAGGTGAAACAGTGCAGAATAACAAGCGTTAGATGGCGTTTTCCTTCTGATTGAATCTCTCAATTTAAACCTTTTTTAGCGTTTGGATTTGACCACATCACCCTGCTCATGTTGCGGTGACGTCGACCTGCCGCAGATTAAAAACGCAGCAGCAGTCGTTCAGCATCCGCTGACAGGTTTCCAGAAAAGGAGCCTGATGCTGGGAGAGTGGAGAGTGAGAAGGATTTTATGTCGTCTGAAGTGTCAGTCTTGTAGTGTGATTTGTTTTCAGGCGTTTGATTGGATGATGGAGGTCGTGGGGGCCGGAGAGCAACGCACAGTTCAACTGAAGTCAAGTGTTACCAGTTTATCTGAAGCCTCTGTGAAGCGCTGCTGGTTTAAGAGGACGACGAGATCACAAAGGTCACAAAGACCTGCGACACTCTGGACCTGAAAAGACTCAAGTCCACAAAAAGGCCGTCAACACTCGTCTGCCGTCCTCCGAAACCTCCCAGCGCCCACAAACACATTGCTGAACTTCGGTTCGGATCGTCAGGAGTTTGAGGTACTGAGAGTTCACGGCTGCGTCCACAGCAGCTCCGAAACTGACCTGATGTCAGTGTGAACAGAGACGAGCCGCCTCAGATGTCAGCTGTGAACGCAGCCTGTAACAAAGTGAGTTTTGTCAACACACACGCACACACCACCATCGTCGTCGTCATCACTGTCATCCACCACCACCGTTTACTCCTACCACAACACTTAGGCACATGGACACAACACACACACACACAACAAGCCACTTATGGCACAAAAACCAGCAGAGCAGCAGCACAGAAGCTCAGCCTTTCTGAAGAGGACTGCTCTCTGTTACCCAGCAGCCCTTGCTCAGGTGGGTCAGACAGATGTACGACAGACTGGACACGCTGATGTCCGGTTAGGACACAGAAGCCGTCCTTTTCATCTCTCTCATGTTAGTTTCACCTGCTTCACATTCAGATCCTCTGCTCTGTAAATGTACGGCATCGTGGTCACGGTCTCTGAGACGACGCGTCTCTGAGACGACGCGTCTCTGACCGCGTGAAATCACCCATCAAAGCCGAGTCTGGCATCAGAAGCGAAACGTCACCGTACCTTTACAGAGCCACGTGTCACCAGGTTAGTCAGCGAGGGAGCGTTAGACAACTACTGAAAAGCCACGGGGTTCCAGCCTCTAACAGAGACGGCTGAATCTGGTTCTGACGACAGGAAGAGTTAAAATAAAGGACTTCCTTCAACACAAGGAAGAGAGACGCCTGCGGGACACAAAGGTTCACGCTTTATGAGAGCTGCTTCACCAGAGGTCTCGGCTTAAAGGGTCAGTTTACTCAGGAAGTTTGTTAGTTACCATTGTTGTGTTCCTTTTATTTAACCTTCCCTCGCTCGTATAAACGGTGTGAGGGAAATAACAAACATTTCAGTATAACTGAATCAGCACCTCTCTGACAGCTGTCGACAGAGAGTGTCCAGGATTGGATTATACAGGTGTACCTAATAAAATGGCTATTTTCTCTCTTCCCTCTAGTGCTGTTTACCAGCAGCCTCTCTTCTCAGAAACCTGTGTTCACTGAAACGATTTTCTGCCCAAGAAATAGTTCCTGGATCATCTGATTTACAAGGTTTCTGAAAAGAGATGTTAAAAAATTAAATTCAGTGAATCTCACAAACTCTCGGACACATTTCTAAAAACCTAAAATAAAATTAAACCAAAACTATCAGACTGGAGAGATTTCACGAGTTGTAAGAGAGAAACCTGCATTTGGTTAAACTGACCCTTTAATCGTTACAGTCTCGAGTTGATTAGTGTGAAACCAGAACTGAAAACCTCTGACATCGAATAAAGGCAAAGAAAATTATAGGTACAAGAAACACCCCAGCTAGCTGAGACTGTTCAGCGATCAGATCCGCCGTGTTGGCTTCACCCCTCCTCCGTATCTGAAGCTACGATAACTAGGGCTTCTGTTACCATGGTGATGCTTCAGCCAAAAACCTGGATAGACATACTGCGCCCCTCACCCCCACCTACATTCAGGAAATGACAACATACGTACATCCCCGCCCGCCAACCGTTTTTTTCTTTTTTTTTTCCTTTGTCAGCAGCGTTGCCGTGGAGAATTAGAAGAATCAGGGACTGTTGCCACGACAACTGCATCAGTCCTCATCAGGAGGTTAAAGGACAGGTTCACGGTTTTTAAAGTGTGTCTTAAAACAACACTCTGGCGTTGACATGAACAGGCTGTAATCATCCGGCCTGCTCGTAAAGTCCATTAAGAGATCTGGTCTCGGTGTGGGACAAAATCCAACTCTTGAAATTAAATCAAATCAGAGGAGATACTGAACCGAAGAGACAAACCAGCGTGGAATGTGCTGTGGGTTTTCTTCCCTCATCACTTACATTAAAAGTGCTTTAGGAAGAGAGATGTTTACAACAAGAAGAACCCGTTACAGTGAACCTCCGGGCGTCTGACTGTTGTTCTAAGACTGTGAACCTGTTCTTCAATCTCTACTTTTGTCACCAAAGGAACGAACACAACTGTCAATGTTGGGATTCACCTCCAGATAGGAGCGAGGTGTCGGGCCGCCACGACAACACAAAAGCTCTAGAATCAGTAACAGAAATGATCTGGAAGTCGTTTGCATGTCATGTGATTTAGTGGTGACTTCCTGGAGTTTGCTGAGCAGCAGCAGGAATCAGAGAGTGATACCTGTCAACATGAGCCGAGTGAGGAGGAGAAAATGCTGCAGTGAATAAACAGCTGTGGCCTGAAGTGATTCTAGACCTGTGGGATCAACATGGCATCTCTCCTCTCTGTTTGAGGCATCAGCGTGGCGGCGGTTAGTCCTCATCGTCAGGGTCGTCCGGGTCTGCCTGGGCTTTCACACTGGGTGGAAGAGCAGCGTGCAGTCCTCTCTCTCTGCGGCCGTGAAGATGGTTGGGAGCTGCGCCAGGGAGCCCTTTGGCAAGGTACCACCAGTCCTCAAGTAGCAGGAGACGATCCTCTGGTCCAGGCGCAGTTGGCGGGGGATGCTGTCGAAAGGCTTCGGGTCCAGATCCAGGATGGAGACCGAGTACGAGAAAGCAAGAGGTCTGGACAGGATGTCTCTGAGCCGCCTCTGACTGGAGAGACTGGAGGAGGAGGAGGAGGAGAGGAGAAAGGTTAATGAACAAGAAGAGGGTCTCTGACTTTAAACATGTGGAGCTGTTGTCTGGCGCCACCTGCTGGATTTCACCAGGTACAACATGAACCAGTTATGAGACTTTGCTGCTTTTCTCTGTCTTATGTGATAATAAACATCAAATCTTTGGTTGGACAAAACAATTCAGGCAATCTGAGTAATCAATTACTTGAGAAAATCGAAAATGAAAATAATAATTAGCTGCGACCGGACTCATAAAGGTGTCTCCTTCAGAGGACTTGAGACCAGACTAAACCAGGAATTTGTCCTCAAATTGCCAATAAATAGTGATCGGGGACCAGATCTATCTCTTTTAAACTTCAACACATAATGGACAGGTTAAAGGTGTCACAGCTAATAAATGTCCACATATAACCTGAGTTTTTCTGTGAAACCATGTAAAGGGTAATGTAATGTCCAGGCTGCAGACAAGAACAGAGTTGTTAGTTCAAACTTTCCATTATTTTTGTGTTTTAATCAACAAAGAAAAAGAAAAATGCTCCCAAAGAAATACGAACAATGCAGGTTTCAAATGCAAAAATCTGTTCTGCAAATGTTCCTACATGAAATTAGGTGCATGTGTTTGTCAGCTGAGGACACAGTGCCTTTCGTGAGAGACACTGGACATAAACAAAGCTCTTTTTAGTTTACAGAAAACCTCCATGGGGCACCGTTAAGTCTCTGGCAGTTAATGAGACTCTTCCTTCCGAGCGATCGACATCAAAGGCAAAACTCTTACCCTTCATCCTCCTCCTCTTCCTCAGTGCTGGGCACCAGGGCCACCATGATGGAGCAGTCCTTGGCTGTCATGGCGACGCGGTACTGATGAACCTGAAGTCAAAACATACAGCAGTTAGACGCACTTCCCATGAGCCTCTGCAGCCACAGCTATGGAGAAGACTCCAACCAGAGCTGTAACATCAGACAATAAGAGTATGTATACTCTTATTGTCTTTGCACCACAGCTGCTGAACTGAAAACCACACACTTCTGCTTTTCAGATGAAGCTGTTATGGACACAGCCTTGGTTTTATTTTCAGTGATGCAGATTTTTTTTTTCCATCCAAATCACAGATTTACTGTTTCTATCCGTGCAGCTGTCGACACAGTTGTTCTATCACGTTTGTGTGTCTGTACCTTTAGTTCAGTTTTCACTGCGTTTTTTGTTTTTTCGCACAAATTGTAAATGTGCTTAAAGACAGGTGGATGGAAACCCACCTAGTGTTTGTACTGATTATTTAAGCAGTGTTAAAATGCTCCAACAGACAGTCAGCTGACACCGTGGAGGAAATGTTACAGCAGGAAACCTGGACCAGAGACAGTTTCCAGCAGTCTAACCTTGGCCACAGCGTACTCCACAGAGCCGTCATCCTCGGGCGGACACTTCTGCAGCTTCTCCAGGAAGGCCTCGTTGTACGGCCCATCTATCTGAAGGCGGGTTCTGACACAGACACAGAGAGGAAGTGATGTCAGAGACCAGGTGATCAGCGGGGTCAATGTACACAGCTTTCCTCTGGTGTTTGTTACCTCTCCTTGGGGAAGTTCTGCAGGTGTTGCTCCACTCGGCGGTACAAAGGATGAAGTCCTTCAATGTCCAACGTGTCCAGCATCTGAGTCTGAAGGATGCTGAACAAAACACTGTCTCTGGGTAAACCCTGAGAGCCTGCACAGACAGAGACGGACAGACAGGTGTTCAGGAGGTCATATTGTCTGTTCTCATCAAACAGTTTCAGGTCAGAATTAAACATCTCGCTCAGCATCAAAAACAAGCACAAACATTTAAGTCAGGTTTTCAGTTTCACACATTTACATAATCAGATTCAGATGTCATGAGCTAAATGTTTGTGCAGAAAAGACACAAATGCTTCTTTCAACCACAAACATTTCTGCAGGAGGTTTGCAGCACAAGAAAAACCTTTGTAAGAGCGGAAAGGGACAAACAAGCTGCACACAGATCTGTTAGACTGGTAAACAGTTTGTTAGAATTCACACCAGAAAAAAAAAAGTGTGAGCGAGGGCGAAGACAGAGAAAAGGAAGCAGGAACAAAACCTGAATACAGTATTCTGAATACAGAATTATTCAGTTTACAAAACCAAGAAAACCAGCGAATAATTAGAGAATTTTGGATTTTTTAGTTTGTTTATTTTTTGGAAAGCAGTTAATTGAGTTTCAAAATAGTTGCCAATTAATGTTCTGTCGATCAACTAATCGATTTATCGTTGCAGCTCTAATGAGGACATTAAATAAACTAGTGGCAATGATGTCGTATTTGCTTAACGTCTACTCATGTTTAATTTAGTGCCATCCTGATTTACTGATCTACTGCATGTCTATCCTGGAAGAGGGATTCCTCCTCTTACTGACGTTTTTTATACTGCACAAACTGTAAAACCCCCAGAGGATCATTTGTGATACTGGGCTTTATAAATATAACTGACTTGACTAGTAATTTGAAAGTCTTAGTGAGTTTCCAGATCCTTTCAGCTGCAGCTGAGCAGAGTTTAAAACACTCAGTGAAATGAAGCAGACGGGTGAACAGGCAGGTGCCTACCGTGGCGAATCCTGTCCTTGTTGAAAAGACTGGCTTCACAGAAGCTCCGCCCTTCTCCTCGTCTGTCCGTCACCACCCCTTCATCTCCTCCTCCACTACACAGCAGGGCGTTCACCAGGACCTACAGACAGAGAGAGAGGGTTTCTCTGTGAGGCCCAATCACAGTAAGAGTCCGAAACGTTCAGTAGATTCAGTAAAACCTGGCTAACGTGCTTTCTGGAGCCTGGTGTCTGTACAAAGAAGGTCCACTCTAAATATGTCACACCAGGTTTCCCAGTTCATCTTTCATTGTTACCATGTCAATGACTGAAGCTGATTAGGAACCCCCAGTATTTGGATCAAGTAACTTAAAAGCTGTTTATAATTTAACTTCCAAAAATATAAAACTTGCATAAATGCAACATGAGATCTTAAGGATAAAGATTCAGCAAATTTCTGTCAGAGCAGCTGGTAACTATCTCAGAGTCCAGCTGATAAATATCCAACTTCAAACCTGCAGTGAGTGTCTCACCACACATCTCCACCTGACTGAGCAGTTTTACTCTGACATTTCATGCCTGAAAAAACAAAAACAACAAACAAACACCTGTTTGTCCCTAAAACTGCAACACGAGCTGAATTTGATCCGATGCCGACAACTGACGTCGCTATAGGTACGTTTTTAGTTTACTGCCCATCCTCACAACACCGTCACACAATCATGTACTGATTTTTGGATTTACCTGGATGAAGTCGTTCAGGACAGCTTTGCTGGTCATGTGACTGTTGATTCTGTTGTTTCCGTACATGAAGTACGGTCTGAGATGATGCAGCAGAGAGTTCAGGTCCAACGAGTCGTCACTGCCCTCTTTACTGCTGTAAATACACTGACCGCCCTAAAATAAAAAGAGTATACATAATAAGTATAGATCCTAAACTATACTTTTTACTATCATCATTATTTGATTTTATTCTATTTTGTCTGATGAACATTTTATAATCATTTTATCATGTGTAGTATTTCATGAGTGATTTTTATTGACCACATTCATTTTATTATTGTTTGGTTGTGCATTAGTTTGTCAGTTTCTTTGAGGTTTGTCACTTTGAATTGCGTTTTATTTCTTTGAGAGGCGCTGTATAAATTTAAGTTAAATCGGTTCTTCAGCACATTGTTACGTGAGCAGAGTGGAGCGCCCTGAGTTCACACTTCCTGCTCGTAACAGTCTAAGTTTTCCCTCTCGTTGCTTTTGAGTTGATCGATGAATCAATCGTTAATCATCATCATCATCATCAATTACCACACTCATGTTTACACTGTTTAACTTGAAGAGGCGGTCTTTCACTGGAAACAGGTTTTGCTTGCTGTAATCACTCTTCCTGTCCACACTGACTACTTGACACATCCCTTCCTGTAGGTGAAGGGGGACAAAATCCTCAAATCCTTGTCCTCATTCTGCTCTCACGTTCTTCTGAAGCAGGTATGACACTTCAGCAGTCTGAGCAAAGCCAAATAAACTTGGCATCTTGTAAAATCACAGTCTCTGTGGTACAAAATTCAGCTTTACACAACACTGGGGAAAAAAAAAACTGCCTCTGTGACTTTAGTTCAATGCGTCTTCTACTCATTCTGACTTTTCTGTACTGGACAGTAACCTCTTTATTTTGGGAACATCATATTCTGACTGTGTGGGCGTTACCAGGTTAACGCCCAGTATGAACCCATATGATCATACACAAACACAAAGGCTTCACATCATACACCGGAGGACTGAGACAGACAGCTGTGGCTGTGGCTGTGGCTGTGTCTCACCTTGAAGATTTTGAAGTTGTTCTGAGGTTCTTCTATCAGGTGCCTGATGGCAAAGTGCATTCTCTGTCTGTTCCTGAGACAGAGAGAAAACAGGGAACATCACGTTTTATTATCAGTCGGATGAATCTTTCAGCTGTAGTTTGAATGTAATGGACTGAATTATCCTGCGAGGTGTTTCTAATCTTCTGTTCACTCGTTTATTGTCTCAAACAGCTACTATCATTTTTAAGCTGCCGTTTCCCTCAGTGTGTTTTGATGTTCATGTGAGTTCCACTTGTATTAAATGCAGTACTGTTGATGATCTGTTGATCTCACCCTGAGAACAGATCCAGAGGACAGTACAGACTGCGTCTCTTCCACTTCCCATTGGCCACCTGAGGAAATGTCAAAGAGACATAAGTTATAAAGTGATAGAAACAACAACAAAAAAAGTTTTAGTACTCTTCAGTGCTCCTAAATATGACACACATGGATGTAAGTCCTCAGGCTTAAACTACTGATATGATATGAATGACTGATATGATATGGAGAAAAGACCCTTCACTCTGTTGAGTTTGTTGAAAGCTTCTTCCCCCGCAAATGATGTTTGATCGAGTACAGATGTTGTTGTAGTTACCTTGTAGTGCTGGTGCATGCAGAAGCGACACACTTTGGTCTTGATGTCTTTGCTGACATGTTTGGAGGACGGCAGGAATCCACATTTAGGCTGGAAACAAAACACACACAGTCACACAGTCACACTCATGTGATTCCTTGTTTTAGCTCAGTATTTCTGGGTGAGTGATGACATTCACAGGCGAAGATTTCTGAGACTGTGGCAGAGGAAGAACATCATTTCTTTAAACAATTACGAGATGTGAAACCAAAATCGGTTTAAAAACTGACTCAAATTAAATTAAAAACACACTGAACACTTCGTCATTAGGAGTTAATGTTTTCTCCTTTTCTGAAACAACATGTTTTTAAAAATAAGAAGAAAAAAACACATTTTAGGCCAGTTCTAAAAACACAACCATGGCTGGTTGGTTGTGTGTGTGTGTGTACCTTGATCTCGATGCAGAGTGGAGGAGTGTGTGTTGGCTGGTGGAGGGTTGGAGATGTCAGGTTGGGCAGACAGAGAGCACAGCCGCTGTAGATGTCCATCACCTTATCACAGCGCCACACTGACACGCACGCACGCACGCACACACACACACACACACACAGGATGTCTGCTGAGTAAGGATGGTGAGTTTACTTTCCGTTTGGATCGATAAATGCAGTTTTTGCACCTTTTGTGTTTGCTGACCAGCTACAGACCTGTGTCTCACACTGATCTGCGTTTAGTTCCACTTTATTTTATTTACATCGCCAGATTTTGTATTTTATGCGTGTGCATGAATTATTGGTGTATATTTGTGTTTGCAAACTTGCTTGCCTTGAATTGCCCCATCTTATAATAGTATCAGTGTTCACAGAGACTAAGAAATGCTTCCTCCTAAACAGCACTAACCATTATATTCACTAACAATTAACTTACAAATTATTTTCTTGATTGTTTTGTCTAAAAATCCGTTTATTTGTGAGTCTTGTTTAACCCAGCTGTAGCTTCTTATGCACCACACCAACAGGAGAGTGGTATCAATCCTCTTATTTCATTCTTGGACAGAAAGCTAATAATCACATTTCCCAAAATGTCAAACTAAACACTGAACAGATTTAAATTCCACATGCTTCCCACAGAAATGCTTAAAAACACTCACCTGGTCTTTGATGCTGAACCTTGATTGACAGCTGTCGTACAAACTCTAGCGGCAGTTTGACCACTTCCTGTAGAGAAAATAGTCACATTCATCATTAAGCACCAAATACTCATTTAAAACTTTATACTCATTTAAAATTTAATTACTGCCGCATGCCTGCAGACAGACCACATGTTAGGAACGTGGGTGATGCTCTAAAATTCAGCTGAATTTAATTTAGAGTTAGATCTAATTTAAGGCCCATTCTGACTCAGAGCATGTTGTTCATGTGCTAACAACCCTCCAGGCTTCGAAACTGTAACTCATTGTTTGTGGGGATTTGTGACGCTAGAAAACTGTCACCCAGCTCTGAGTGGATTACATCTTCCAGCTGGATCACACTTTGCACTGATGGGGGTTTTTTTTTAAGTGCTACCAGAATTTTACCAACAACCCCTATTATTTTTGTCAGTGGGGGTAAAATAAGTCCATCCAGTTTTGACTGGGATGCTGGAATCTCTAACAGCAGCATCAGTCCTGTGCTTACTCAGGGTTTATCAGTGACTAAGCAAAGCTGCCACCGTGGCAGCAAAAAGACCGAAGCTCATGATCTTGTGACTGTGATTCAAATGGAAAGGACGTGTTTCTGGAACTGAAACTAAGTGCAACACGCCGGCCGTCACAGAGGGCTGAATCACAATCTGAATTTTTGACTCTGACTCAACAGTTTAGGCCAAATATTTGATTTCTCAACATTTCTGCATTTTACTTTGTCATGTGTTTGCGACTCCTGCTTTTTTTCCCCTAATCTGTAGATATTTTTTCACTTTCAGAGTTCTTCTTCCATGGACCTTATCTAAATTATGAAGTTTTCTTTTAAAACAATCCATCATTCCCATCCAACATCATTATGGGAATGTAATGCTGAAACAGCAGAGTACTACTTTTCATGTTTTGCAAGGTAAAACTTGGATAAAGACCAAAGTGATAAATTATGTAAAAATAAAAAAAAAAAACATTGAATGAAAGCAAACATTGGCTAACCCCGCTGTGGATGAACTTCTCTCCCAGCAGGCTGCTCATCACGTAGGAGCTGAAGTCAACAATGTTCTGGATCTGCCTGAATGCCTGCTCTGCTGTCTGGAGGACAAACGGACAGAAACACAGACACGCAGGTAAACACACAGGTAAACAACAGATTACAACCCGTTTTGTCAACATTTGACATCACATGTTGACAGAACAGTGGAGTTCCTTTTCTACCCCGTCCACTAAAACAGAAATAACACGTGGTTCTGGATGAAATGTCTCACAGAGCTGATCACCATTCGACCCTGTTCCCTCTGAGCACTGTTCCAGACCTCAACCACAATCTCTGATATCTGCAGTGATAGACAGAGCTGCTGCTGTGCTCACTGACAGACAGTCAAACACTCGGGGCTTTGTAGGCAGGATTGAGAATATAGCCGCCATCTTCCAACATAATGAGCTCACTTCCTCGCTAAGTTCACGGAAAAGAGCAAAAGACAAATGGGCCACGATACAAAAAGTGTGCATGAGGTGATAATCTTTATTTATAGAGCACTTCTCTAAACCCACCTTACAAGGTGATTCACAGATGGACGCAGCAGTTCAGGTTGTATCTTTGAGTCATTTTAGATAAACCTCACACGATTTAAATACGGGATTCAAAAAGATTTAGATTCCAGACGTGGATTTGAATCTGGATTTGAATTCAGATAAATGCTATCAAACTCCATCCCTGACCTCACATCCTTGACCTCATGCACATAACAGGAGTGATGACGACCTAACAGTGTGATTTTGAACTAAACTCGGGGTCCTGTGGTGGTAAAATGTACTCGCTACCAGTCACCACAGGTGTCCCCGATTGAACCCATGTGTTTTTTGTCCACGCGGGGATCCTGTAGAAATGGTGACTCAATTTTTCCTCTGACTGGTGAGGAGGTGGTGCTTTCATATGTTTTGAACAAAAACTGCACCCTGCCAACAGTTACCATGGCAACAGCACTCAGCTGACAGTTTATTAGGCACACCCGAGGCCGTGTAACACAACAGCCCTGCAACAAATCCTCCCTTCATGAGGGTTATAAAGTTCAGTTTTTGCTTTGTATGGTTCTACTCTATGGTCTACCCCGGTTGAGACAAATGGAGTATGAAGCAAAATAATAGAAACACCTGTCAGTACAATGCAATATAGTTCAAGAGCACTACAAAATGACTACACAGTTGGATGAGAAGATGTACCTAATAAAGAGGTGCTTGAGTGTGTCTTTGTGAGAAAAATCCAGGGTCACGCCCAAAGTTAGGGGATTAATACTGCTTTGTAAAATGGGCCCTCAAACCTGTTTTCCTGCTGTATCCACAAGTAAAACGTTTAAAAACAAACCCTTAAGTGCATCAGAAAACATGAACAATTCAGATTAAGCTGTTGTCTACAGTTAGTCCAGGTATCACAAGTCCTGTCGATCAAATTCAGAGAGATGACAGCTGATGAGCAGACAGTAAATTTGAATTTTGAAGGATGGGTGAGGCTACAATTTGGTTTACATCTGGATCAGGGCCTGTGCCTTCAGGCCTCTAATCTGACCAGGATGTAAGATCAACTGCTGACAATAAATTGAGCCCTAAGTAAATGGAGCCTTGTACTGCTGCACTCAGCCATTACACCAAGTATTTCTACTGCAGCCCTGCTAAGAGATATGAACCAGAACTTACACCAGTTCCCCTATGGGATGAATAAAGTATCTATGTGACAGTCCTTATTTTCACTCATTCATCAAGTCGAGCTTTTACATCATATGACCCTGGCTTTAAACCAGTTTAAAGCCATCACCTGTCTGTGTACACAGGCACTGCACTGGAACACCCTGGAGCCATAAGACTGTTTTAAGTCAGTTTTATTTGACATAGTAAGGTGTTATTTTATTACATAAAAAGTTGATGACTTCACAGATAAATATCTGTGCAGGTGTTGTTTGATGATTTGATAAAGGCACAGTTATAAAGCTGTGGGCTTTTTTTTTTTTAACCTGTAACATGATTTTAGCTTTTTGGTCAACACTGAACCCAAATCAGTTCTGACCATTGACAATTCAGATAAAGTTTTGCTCAAACAAAATGGCTGCATCCACAAAAATGTTGACAAAAAAACCCAAAGGAATGCAGCTTAGCCTTGTACAACTGTGCTAACAACTTGTGCTTAGACGTAGGTGGTGGAAGCTCAGTTGACTCAAGTTAGCCACAATATGTAAAATACCAAACTGTCATGTCATCATCTGCCGCTTATCTGGGTCCAGGCCCAGGTCGCGAGGGCGACTCCCGCCCAGTCCACAAAGCACCGAAGTCCTACAGCACCTCCCACAGGTGATGAGCCCATGGGAGGTGGTGCCGTCCGGAGTGGGGCTCAAACCCACGACCCCGAGAGTGAGTCTCGTGCTCTACCAACTGAGCTAACCGGGCGGCAAAATACCACACTGATAATGCCAAATAAATTTAATTTCAGATGGTGATGGATATTTTGACAGCAGCCATGTGGGACACCAGATTGCTGAAGTGCTCAAATTGGAGACCCAAAATTCCCAATTCTAAAATTAGTGGGAGCCAAGATCAGGCTTAATCTGTACAGTGTGCATCCACCGTATTAATTCAAAAATGTAAACATGTTCGGGATCAAGATGTTTTTACTGAGAAGTCATTTGGACGAGGCTTTAGCGTCAAACACAGAGAGACTCATGCTTACCTGTGGTGGGTTTTCAGAGTCCTCTGCTGGATACTTGAGCAGACGTAAAACTCTGGAAAGCTGTAAGTACAGAAGAGAAGCTCAGTTAAGATCAGTGGAGCCCCATTAAAACACAGGATAGGCTTGGAGTCACATCCGAACAACTGAACAGGGTCAATCCAAGAATATCTCCAGCAGAGTCTTAGGGTGATTTGAAAATACTGATAGTTTTCCCACAGTCCATCAGGAACAGCAAATCCATTCTGCAAAGTCTGGGGCAAGTCAGGAAAAACCTGGCTGAAAACATTTGTGTCAGACTGCAAGTTAGGACACATGTCTCTGTCAGAAGAACATTCAAATATGATATACTGTAGTAACGGTTACATTACACAACAATAACAATGTCTGACAACAGCAGGTTGGGGAGGAAGTAAAAACATCCAGAGAGTGAGAGTGTACTTAACTCCATTTATGATGTATCTATCATTATTATTTTTATTATTGTTGTTGTATCAGTGTCCTATGTTGGTATTTTCCTTATGGAAATATGATTATTACAGAGATGTTGTGGTATTTCCCCCCTTGTTATGTCTCTGGTTGCATGAAGCTGTCGTGGTTAATGTTGCAAATCAAAAATCAGGACAAACCCTATGCTTTAATGTTGTTTGGAGCGGTTTTGCTATTCAATTTACAGATTTTCAAATAGAAAAAAAAAAGCTGTGATAAACATCACCAAGAGAGCCCGACAGTTCCTGAGCTGGTTACAACACTGCTGATGTGATGCCGTGCCCTCTTAACTTTACTCACGGATTGCTCAATGACAAAATGATCAGACAGGTCCAGTGAATCAGGCTTTCCCATGGTCGGTCGTACACAGAAGGAGTAGGGTGGAGGAGGGGGGCCTGTCAGTGAACGCACCACCCTGCCCAAGTCAGTCCAGCAGCTGCCAGCACGAATTAACCTGTATGGAAGTTAACTCGGGGTAGACTAGACCAGCAGCCGAGTATGACGTTTCTCTCGCCTGTATGGGAAACCTGCTAACGGCTAAATTAGCTCCCCACTAGCCGATCAGGAATTTAGCCCGTATGACTTAAAACGGCAAAGTCACTTTGTGACTCAGTATGGACATTAATCTACGTGTAATTTACAATCATTTACGGGGTTTTGTGAACGTTGTTGCCCCAGTGTAACGACATTTTTCATTGGATGAACTAATCTGAGCTCTTAGCTGCTCACTAGCAAAGGCGGCTAAGGTAGCAAACACAAGCTAATGGTAACGACGGTAAATAAAATACTGGCAGATGACATTTTGGTGTTTTGTTTTTTTTTAAATCAGATATTTAACACAAAGTTTCCACCGGCAGCAGCACCGAGCTAAAGTTTATTTAGCGTTAGGAAAGCGTGAGGCGGACCGCGGGTGTCCTCCTGATTTCTGGATTAGCTTCATGTTAGCCTAGCCGGCTCACCTGTACGTGGGAGACCACCAGACTCTTGTTTCCCTCTCCGTGATACTTCCAGTCGTTTTCGTCCATTTTGTCCAGCTCCATCACGCCAGCGACGACAAATCAAGCTCCCGTTAACGACCAGAGAGTTAAAAAGAACGGCACGGCAGCATGCAAGAACTCCAACTGGCACTTCCAGCAGTAATTCAGAAGCCGTACTGCTCCGACCACCCCTGCTGGCCGGCCCCGGATGACAAAGGTAGATACCAAAATACTACTTCCGATGATTACTTCAAAGGAAAAGTCCCATTAAGCGGACACTGAAACCGAGAGGCTGTAAAATGTTGTAATGATGTAATTCATTGGATCCTGAATTTTTTATATCAGGGTTGTGCCCAGAATATCACATATTTAACGAAATGTTGTGGCTAGGTCCTACACACTGCTTGAATCTTATAATTTCTTTGCGACATGTTCTTATATGTTCACAATTTTATAGTCTCTGTTGATTCTTAATCATTTAATTGTGGAGACAGATGACCTCAAGAGTAATGAGCTTTTTTCATGAGGAAGGACCTTTTATTGAGAATTAAGTTATGGCAATACAAAGCAAACGAAAGAGAAAGTGAAGGGTCGACAAAACAGCTTTATTCATGTAATACTATCAGTTTTGTTTTTCTTTTACTAAAGATCAATGGGCTTAATCAATCAGAATAACACAGTTGCCAAATAAAACTTGCGATAACACCGCTGGGGGGAAAATGTTTTTAGTTTTAGTGCTTTTATTTTGAAGCTCTTTCCAGATTTATTCTAGTTAACTCTACCAAACTTGATTGGCTCTCTGATTGACAGGCTGACGAACCGCTCCCCATTACACCCATCCGTTGATGTCACGCCTGCTCCTCTGTGATTGGTCAGAACAGGTAGACCCAGGATTGGACAGGTGGGGGTGGAGGGTGGAGGGTGCTTCTATGGATTTTTGAGGACGTGACAGTTCAACTGAAGTGAGAGGGTCCACAAGCGGAAACGTCCACAATATCACATGATTCACGATTAGGACCTGCGCGTATATGAGAAAAATCCGAGAAAATCGCAATTTAATGTTGTAATTTGATTATAATTTGCTCCAACTACCTGTGAACAACTTGAGCGTTTTCATTTTATGCTACTTTATCCTTATACTCCACTACAATTCAGAGGGAAATATATGTAATATTTACTCCATTACATATATTAAACAGCTTTGATGAGAAAACTTTCTTATCTGGATGTTGTGCATTGATCAGCTTCATCATAAGAAGTGGTGGACCACCAGTGGAGAGAGTCCTGAAAATATTGGCTGATAAATCATTAAGAAACTTTTTTCAGATTTCAAAAACCAGCCTCTGCCTCAGAAATTCATCAAATGTCAGCATCTACAGACGAGTTCAGGCCTGAAAACAAAACCAAACAGCAGCTTGGTATTTATAAATCAAAATGTTTTAATACGTATAAAAACAAGAAAGACACCACACACACACACACACACTATCAGAACACAGGCATTCTATACAAGACAAATCCTACAGAGACAGAGGACATGTGAAATCTACTATGACGACTCGGCTGCTTCACGCTCTCCTTGTCGGCCCGTGTGTGATCCAGGCTCAGGGCTTTCCCTGTGACGCGGTGTTGTGGTTGGGGGAGGAAACGGTCTGTACAACAAACCGGCTGCTCACTCACAGTCTGTACATGACATCAGGATTTGTCTCTTTGTTTGAGCCTATTTTGACTCCTCCACAAGTGTACTCAGCACTGATCAGTCCATCCCCCCGATGTCATGCTGTTTGTACGACTGTGAGACCAGACTCCCTGCAAAAAACCACAAATACTGTTACACTGACACATCGTGAGCAATAAGAGGCTGCTTACACAATATTCTCCTTGGATTAAACTACTGTAAATTATCAAATAAATAGCAGAAATAAAGAAACGGTGTACTCTAATGTCTCGTGATAAATCCAGTGCAATGTAAATTTCAATAACAATAACAGAGTAATGTCATACTCATCACTCTCCTTCAAATACACTTTCCTCCCGGACAGAAATAGTTTTGATTCCTTCCTGCAAATGTTTCAAGCCACTGGAAGGCTTTTAATGTGAAACATGCAGGAAGTGCTGAGTTTCACTGAGCAGCAGGTGCAGATTAACAGCGACAGAAAGGGCAGCGAAGTAGAAGTGACTGAAATCAATGGTTAAAAACAGTATTCATGTTAAAGTAGAGAAAGTAAGACCACCAGAATGGTGAGTGTGTCTCTGTTGTTGTGCTTACTGAATTAGTGAAGCAGAAATATGCATAATACTGAATTTATCAAGACACCAGATAAACATGGAGGAAATGTTGACTTTGTATCAACAAGATCTGAAAACAACTAAAATTCATTCAAATATACTAGAAAACAGAGGAAATAAGAAATAAAGACCTGGTTCCCTGCAGTTGAGAGTTTATGGTATTTTGATTTGTTGGATAAATTTCCAGTTTTGACATAAACAAGCCTGCAGACTAGACATGGAATTAATTACATATTTTTTAATATAATAGCAAATTTTACACCTGAGTTTCAGTATCAGTTTCAAAACAACACTTTAATATTTCCTAATGTAAACGTGTCTTTCAACAAAACTCTTTTTCTATCAGCAGGTATCAGTAACAACAAGGCCCAAAAGTCATTTTCAGAACTGGTAATCAGCTTGACAAACTCAGGTTTTAATCATCTGTCATAAGACAAAGGTGCTTAAGGAAAAACAGTACACTGAATCAGTAATTCAACATTTTGGGAAATGGTCATTTTCTCTTTCTGTCTGAGAGTGATGTGTGAAGACAAATATTAGTCATGTCTGTGTGTTAGCCTGGCTCAAAATACACCTATCAACACATCTAAAGCTCACAAATAAACACATATTGTGTTTGTTTAATTCTTACACAAACAGACATGTAAAAATGGCAGTCTGACAAACAACTGCACCGACTGTGTGCAGTTTCCTGAAGCCTTGTCATCACAGTGAGGTTGCCAGCTTTGGTACAGTTGTACCTGCACAGGGACTCAAACCGAAGCTTGTGCTCATTGACCGTATCTGACAGTCCGTGCCACAGCCAGCGCCGCTGCACAGAAGCAAAGGGTGAATGGACACAGAGTTGTTTGTCAAGAAATAGTTTGTTAGTAAATTCCCCTTAAACAAATTTCAGCTTTGAAGCGCACTTCCCAAAATGTTGAATTAATCCTTTAAGAATGTTTTAAGTGAGATGTCAGCTTCATTTTTCTTCTTTTTCCTTTCTTCCTGTCTTCACATGGCAGTCCTGCACAAAATGGCCTATTAATTTTAAGCTGCACGTCTTGAATTTTGGGGAAAATCAAAATTTGTACTTCACACCTGCAGGGTCACGTAGCTGCTGAGTGAAAGAACTCAGAAGCTCGGAAGCTCACAGTAGGACGAGTTCAGACATTAATGCCGACAGCATAAACGTACACGGTCAGCACATCTCTCTCCGACACACACAGAAACAGAAAAGGCAGGACCTGAGCAGCGCCGCTGCAGACAAACGTTTATGTCACATGGCAAGCCCAAGGAGTGAGGTGGGAGTGGGAGCAGGAGGGTCAAAGGCCAAGCAGGAAGTAGGTGTAGACTAGCCAGCTAGCCTGCAGGGAAACAAGCTGCACCATCCCACTGTTAGCCACATAACCAACCACAGTACAACTTCACCAAAATTTAAATGACGGCAAATTAGTCAGTGAGGCTGAGGTTAGCAAGAGGTTAAACAGTCATAAAGCCACAGTCTGGGAGGGCTAAAGCTATGTAGATACAAGAGTCACTGTAAATTCAGATACTGTGAAACTACACCTAACTGCATGTTTCTTATCTAGTCTACTACTTTTTTGGTGTTTCATAGATGCAGATTTGTGTTGGAATATGTGGTAATATTTTAGTAGAATAACAATTACACTTCAGGGATCAGTCTGGTGTTTTTAAATTTTTTATCTGTCAACACATCCCACGAAAACAACAAGAACGATTAATCAGTCTGTGTCGCAGTACTTTCTGACTTCCCTAATTTGTCTGTGCCTGTCGGCTCAAAACTCACTGTTTCCCACTGAAGGGACATTTTATTTCTTTAAAAAGGCTCAGTAATTTCCTAAAATTACTGAGGTCAACTGTGTCACTACTATCAAATGTTACTCAAACAGGATGCAACAGCTCATTCGTTGGGAACAATTCAGTAGAAGACTAATATACAGTGGGTGCTCTGGTGAGTATTTCCCAGTGTGTGTGGGCGACTGAGTCAAAATTAACTACAGTGTTTTTGTCATCTCATGGGATTTGTGGACAGTAAGAAAAATAGAAATTATTTCTGGACAAATCCTTTAATGGTCATGATCTTGTGGAAAGTGGAAAAAACCTGAACCTCAGATCAGGGTACATCCTCTGATCAGTTTTAATATATCTCAGTGATTCAGTAGGAGTGCCGGCACATCTTTACTGTGTTTGGTGGTTTTGTGTTTACAGCTTTTTGTAAAAGAACATTCAGTCAAAAGGCCAAACTGTAATCTACTCTTTTTAGCATGAAACGTGGCTGGAGAAAGCATGAGCAGCTGGGAGGCTGAACCAGTTGTATCACTATTCTTGCTTTATGTCAAGGTTGGAATTTAGCTATGACGGAGTGGGCGTGTTAATTCTGAGAAGGTGTCTTAGTTTTAGTGCACACAGGGGACTTCAGAACACAAACAAACAGGCCCATGCATTCCAGTTCTAGTGCATTCCTGGTATCCAACCCACAGCATAACCTCGTAGAACCAAGAAGAAAACAGATACCATCTGTGTGGTAAGATAGAGAATAACTGTATATATCATTACTTTGCAAGAATTAGTATTTAGTAAGAACATCAATCTGAACTGGATTAAGACTCAACCAAACAACAAGAACAATTAATCAATCTGTGTCTCAGTACTTTCTGACTTCCCCTTTGTCTGTGTCACGGAGTGGGTGTGTTAATTCTGAGAAGGCGTCTTAGTTTTATTGCACACAGGAGACTTCTGTCCTTCTGTCACATCTGTCCGGTAGATGGTAAGAATAACTCTATATATCATTGCTTTGCAAGAATCAGAATTAGTATTTAGTAAGAACGTCAATCTGAACTGGATTAAGACTCAATAAAAATCTATAGCTACACAGAAACATTAATGCAGACAGCAGGGCAGATCGAATAAATCGAATGCACCTCAGACCAAGTCCACCGGAGTCCACTTGGCAGCAGAGTGAGAACTTTTCACGTGGCCTCGGTTGCTTAATTATCATCAGAGTTCAACTGACAGAATTCTCACTGGTTTTAAACCAAACAAACCAAAGGGGCAAATGCACCACTATGATTCTTAGGGTGTTGTCAGACCTAACCGGTTTGGTTCAGTTATAACGTTTGGTTTGTTTTGGCTGGTGTGAAACCTCTCAGTTGGATTTTTGATGAGATCAAAGCAGCCCGACCACAGGACTGTGTGAGAGTGGATACGTGATGTTTTTGAATATGAATTTAAAATCCGATCTCTTATAATATCCATTAGTTGACTGTGGGAGCTGTCAAGAAAGCAATCACTATCTGAAATCTTTATCGTCATAAAAGATCATCTGGAAACTCTGTAAAGTTGTGCCACATCATACTGTTTATGTTTACATATTTACATCATGACTATGTGCAGCAATAATAGCACGGCCGGAAGCAACAGTGACACTGCTGCTTGCTCCACTGCAGCTTTTCCAAGTTTGGAAAAACTCACAGCACAAGCAGAGAACTGCCTTTTTGTTCATGTATCATAAATATTGTTATTGCAAACATTACAGTATCTTGCAATATGCTTATATTATATCGCCATGCCGCCCATAACCACGGCGATATGTATGTGAAAAGGGATTTAAAAAGAAGCCTGTTGAGTATTTCTGTAGCTCCTTATTAGACAGAAGCGTAGCGCCCACACAGTAACTTTTTTCGCGTAAAGTTACGGTAAAAGAAAACTGTCATCGTCATCGTCATCGTTTATGACAGATGAGCTCCAGTTACTGGACTAATAACCTATTTATAATTTCCTGGTGATAAAAGGTCAAACTGTGTAATATTAGTCTTCTCAAAGAGGATCAGATGTAATTCAGTGAAACACTGGTGTCGTGTTTGTTTTGTGTTCTGAGATCCAGACTGCGGTTTTACAACAAGTGGGGGTCAGTCAGCGAGCTGTGTGGTTGGGAGGAACGGGAGTGGGCGGGTTGGGGTGGGGTGGGGTGGGGTTGGTGTTGGGTGGAAGCAGTACAGGGAGCGGGGTGGAGGGCGGGGTTGCTTTGGAGACAGACCGGGGTGGTGAGGTGTCAGTCAGACTAGCAGGGTAGCAGGACTAGCAGAGCTCCCAGACTCAGCAGCAGCAGGAGCAGGGGCGGTGGCATGCTTACCTGTGGCCAGGCCCCCCTCTGCCCTGCCCTTCATCCCTCCTCCTCCTCCTCCTCCAACTCCCGGGCCAGAGCTGCCCAAGGCCTCCATGGGGAAGGAGGGCCGTTCGCCCCTGTAAGGCTTGGGCCTGAAGGGGAAGTCTTTGTCTTTACCTTTGGAGCCTTTGGGCCGACCTGCTGTCTTCTTCTTGGACTTGCCATCCCCCTTCACACCCAGAAGGGGGTGCACCTCTGATAGGAGAGAGAGGACAGACAGACCCAGGGTCAGACTTGTCACAATAAAACAAATGTCAGATAATTTTCATTTGCTAATACACATATGACAATCATGAAACACTGGTATGCAATCGCCTCTGTCAATATTATATTGTATTATATTGTACATTTCTACAGCACTAATTCCATTAGTACAGCAACAGAGTAAGTAAAGGTTCTGTCCAGAATCTGAAAAGCTATGCAATATAAACACTAGAGAATGTTGTCTGTGTTGTGTTCTTCTCTCTCACCGTCACTGGGCACCCCCTGCAGTTCAATGGTGGTGGTGCGGGCTTTCTTTTTGGCTGGGCCTCCTTCAGATGAAGGCTGCCGCTGCTTCTTGTCACCTCCTGCCAACGCATCCTCTGGGCCAGAAGCCTGGACGGAGGCGTCCGGTGGAGGACCGAAGGGGTTTTCCTCTGGATCCTCAACCTCGGGTGCAATGGGCAGGTACAGCAGGGCCTTATAGTCCTCCAGCTCTTCATCGCTACAGGAAACAAACACAGACAGGACTCTCAGTATTTGAAGAGTTAATTCAGGCAGGCCTGAACTGGCGTTACATGGTGAGATAAGAAACCTAAGGAATGTTGAACTGTTGTGACAACAGGAATAATGTTTATTAGTCAGTTTTGTCAACATTCAACTGCAAACAGTTCTGGCCCATCCATCGCTTGATGTCATGAAGATACTCATGAAGTACTGATAGTCCGCTAAGATCATTAGGAACAAAAGAAAGGTACAACTGGCACAGGAACTTCCTTTAAGTTATAATTTTTAAAACCTTTTACCAAGAAAGGCAAAGTTTTGTATGACAAAATATGGATGATATTACCTGATGCATTAATTGATACATGATAATGAAAGTCAAAGTCAGCTGCTCTTGCTCTGTCATCTCACTTTTTTTAAAAGTCCACTTACCTCCTTCCTCATTAGGAGATGGAACTTTCTGAGAGCAAAGTCTTTAAGGTGTGATTGATAGCTCTGGTAAAAGCTTGTGGATTTACCTTTAGTTAAGATTTATTTAAGTGAGCTGGCAAACTGCAGTGTGGAGCTGCTGCTGTGGTTTTGTGAAGACACTGTTGGCAAGTGCTGAACTAACACCAAGCTGGTTTTCAGTTACAATACTTAGGACTAAGAGGTTTTGATGATTCAGGGATGAGCACTGATGCAGTAGCTTGTCTTGTTCTTTCTCACCTGCTGCAAAAAGCAACTATGGGGTCAACAGTGGTGACATCCACCTCTTCATCCTCTGCAGCGTCAGCACCTGCAAAGCGAGAATAAGATCATGTCAGAGACATCCAGAGAGAACCAGTGAAACTAGTTAGACCAGTGCATCTGACAACAGAGCAGGTGGTGGTCTACCTACAGTCAGCAGGCGCCCGTCTTATGGGATTAATTCAAATGTATGTGATATTGAGGTTGTGTCAAATGCACAAAGTAACAGGCTTATCTTATCTTATCAACCAACATAATAATAAAAATAATTCAGGAAGGAGTGTACAAAAAACAATGGTCTTGAACTAGCAGGAAATACCAATAATCATCAGTCAAAGTGTGACTTTAGATTACCCCTGGAAAATAACAAGGAGAAAGCTACTAATTTTTAATACTATTTGTTTAGCTGAGATGTTCCTGGAGCTGTTTAAGCAGCCTCCATAATTTGTATGAATTCTTTCCAACTTATGCTAAATCTCCTTTGTCCATTGCACTGGGGGTGTGTACGGGTGTGCACTGGCTGTAGTGCGTACATGTTTTACCTGTCTGCTCAGGTTCACTCTTGTCTTCATCCTCGATGTCGAACTCAGACTCTCGCTCCTCGTACTCCACATTCTCATCCAGTTCTTTGAAGTCTGGAGCAAAAGCGCTCCAGTTTTCCTGCAGACAAATAAGCGTTCACACATGAATTACACCACGATACCACCCCAAATTTTTGACCAATCACATGAAGCCAAATTTGTAATTCTGAGTATGAGAAACATGAAAGAATCAACACTGAAATAATCTGTGACACTGTTCATTCATGTAAATCCAGCCTTCACTATAACTGTCTACTTACCACTTGGTTCTGAGCCCAGATGGACACCACTCCACTGGAGATGGAGGCAATAATTGGACGGACAGGATGCCACTGTACAGAGGTCAAAGGTTAGATGGATAAATTATCTTATAATAAGCAAAACAGCGTTTCAATATAAGGGAAAATACAGTAATAGAGGTGATGTCAATAGTTAAATCACTACACTGTGCTCTAACAAGCCTGAATTTCAGTTCTGACATCCTTACAGCCACATCCAGCAACAGCTCTCCTCTGGTTCCATGCAGGATCTTCACCAGGTTTCCAATGCTCTTCTCCCAGATGTAGAGGGCGTGCTGCCTGGCTGAACCGGCCACGATGTACTCGCCATCCCCGGAGAAACAGCAGCGTTTCCACGGAGTCCTGAAAACAATGGAGGATGACATGAACAAACAGAGGCCAGAGGAAGAGACAGATGCAGTGCGGCAAAATGTGACACTTTGCCTTGGAAAGCTTGATCTCAGGCACTGGAATTCAGCCAAGCCGTGCAATACTATATTTTTAATATTCAACACACATAAATATTCCATAGCAACAAATGTCTTGTTGTGTGATGGAACGGCATCCTGCGGTGACATACCTGTTTACCAGGTCCTGTAGTTTCTGCATGGGTTCAGGTTCACCATCTCGGCCACAGGTCAGTATCTCCCTGCCGTCATACACTCTGATGATCCGGTCTGCCGTGTTTATCAGGAAGCAGCTGCGCAGAAAACAGGACAGGTGGACAAAGAACGGGTAAAATTAGAGACAGAGGAAACGAAAGCACAAGTAGAACAGCTGGGCCTTTTGAAAAGAGCTTCTTTGTGTCCTGTGATCTTGTCTATACACAGTAACATGGATCTGTTCCTCAATCCACATGAAATCAGTTAGACTGTCACAGAAGACAGAATTAAACTCAGTGTTTAGAATGTGTCGTGTTCATTCGTCCTGATACAGAAAGACCTCCTGCTGCCTCTCACCTGCCCTTGCGTGCAAATTCGATAGATTTGATGGCAGTGGTGTTGCTGGTGCCAGTGGTTACTCTGAAGGATGCCACCAGCTCCTGCGTGTTTGTGTTCAACACCAGGATCTGCAACAACAGACAGAGGGAGACACCAAAGTCAGAAATGTTGCTATTTTACACACAAACTTGAAGCACTGAAAATTTTCCCAATCAAATTCTTATCCACATGCACTGTCTGAGATGCAGCGGTGTACCGCACATAAACAGTCTGACTGATAGAGAGGCTGACCTTTCCTTTGGCATTGCCAGTATAGATGTATTCGCCCCGTCTATCGAAAGCTGCCACCACATTCAAGTCCGAGTCATCGTCCACAGGCAGGACAACATGTTTGGAGTCTGACAGGGTCAGCAGGACCGGGGCTGACTTCATGGGACACACCAGCACCTTATCCCTAAAACAAAACAGAATTTGTTAGTTTAAAACAGGAAAGTAAATTAACTTATCACCGATCAACACATCTGGAAAAAATCCACTATGGGATTTCACTGATGTTCATGGTGTACCTGACAAACAGCTGAATCTCCGATCACCTCACATGTAACATGTATAGACAGATGCTGTTCAGTCACTCACATGTCTCTGGGGTGGTACTGCAGTTTCAGGATCGGTGAGGGGAATCGGAATCGCTGGTCACAGTCTCCAGTCAGGACGTCCCACTGTGAGACAATGTTGTCTGTGGAGGCACTCACCAGCTTGTGGCCGTCTCGACTCCAGCTGCACATCCGCACGCACGTACACACACACACAAAAATTTTTGTGAATGAGCATTCCATTGTTAAAAAGTTATTTATGGTATCTGTCACATCTAGCTCTCTCTTATCTCACATTTTAAATGCCAACATTGCTGATAGCACAACACAGCTTTTGTCATTAACTTGTATCGATGCTGATTTATTCAGATGACACCACAATCATAAGACAATGATTTTATATGATGTATCTCACCATAAAGAGCAGACTGGGTGGATGTGTGCGCTGATGATTTTGGCAATGCCCCGTGTGAGAAAGTCCCAGATGACAATGCGACCGTCGTTGCAACCCACAGCCAGCAGGGTGCCCCAGCGGTTGAAGGTGCAGGTGAGGGCCATACTGATACAGTCCAGAGTGCCATCTGCCTCCTAACAATACACACGACAACAATGAAACCACAGACAGAAATTGTATCGTCACAGAAGCGTTCCAGGAGTAGCTTAACATATGACTGTGGCCTAACATTAAACTCCATCTGTATACATGTTTGGATGATATTCAGTCGACGAATATTAACCAGGACTTCTATCAAGCTCATGTGCACATTAGGAGCTGGTGGCTTACCTCTGGATAGTTCTGCCCAAACGATTCTAGGAGGGAAATAATAAAGGGACAGAGATGAGAAACACTTTTGCAAAATAAAGTAACATTCAAACATAAAGTGACAGCTGGCTCAGAGACACAATACAGCCTTCCACTTCTTTCATTCTCATAAGCATGGACAGACAAACTGTGACAGAGCAGAGTAACTGGGCCTTGAAAGAACAACATGCATACTTTATCCTTTGGATTTGTGAAACCTTTAGTCTATTTTCAAAAACAGAAAAAACTTTTTTTTTCCTCAAACAGACAAACATAATCAGGCCCAACTCTGCAGCACCACACTGCAAGAACTTTGGAAGATATTTGCAAATAAAATGGTGAAGGTGGTGGTGAAGGAGACGCGCCTCCCCTGCCTTTGCGACCATGGCTGTGGTGCCCCTGAGCA
>JBBMJY010000018.1:23558976-23604006 GCA_037833715.1 Toxotes lorentzi
GTTTCATTCGCTTGGTGTGGGTAAAATGCAGAGAGTAATTTCCCCAGGAGGGATCAATAAAGTAATAGAAAAAAAAAGAAAAAAAATAGTTCTGAAAACGGAAACAAGTATGATCTCGGTTGCTTTTCCTCAATCAACACTTTTACAAACTAGCTTTCGATCAAAAACCACTATATTTAGACTTGTCAAACCCGGACTACATTAACATGAATACGTACTATTTAATACCTCTCTTTTGTGAACTCTTTACTCTTTTTTGAGGACAACTGCAATTTCAGTGTTTTTCCTCTATTCTGCACAGTAATTGATTCGTAATGTATGTATACTTTTCTTCTTCACGTTATCCCCTGTCATATGGACCAGCAGTGTACTGTTTTTACCTCCCCGTGGTCATACTAATGTTATGAGAATCAGGAAAGAAGAAATTACCGATAAAACGTATGGCAATGCCTCATTAAGAATCATTCAATTAAAATACGTTACGAGACAATGTATGGAGGCTAACGTTAGCTAACTGACACCATATATGCTAATAACAAACGTTTACATATACGTATTTATCAGACTCCGATAATAGGTTGGGAGCCATTCAAAGTAAAAAGTTTAACAGAAAGTTATTGGTGTGGTTCTCACAATTGATGTGACTTTATTTTAACTCGCATCGGTTGGTGTTAACGTGCTAGGCTAACTAACGATGCTAACCATAACAAGAACACAGCGAAACAGGAACGATGCAGAAAACAAAGAAAGGGTTTTTTTCTTAGTTACCGAGCAGTTCTAGATTCATCGCTGGACGACGGAAGGTCCAAAGTTCCCTAACAGCTGGCTTTCAATTAATATTTCACTGATTTTCACTCCTATTGACTTCTGCAGCGACAGCCGGGAGACTGGCGCCGACCCTCAACTGAGGACCCCAAACAATGCGACGTAGAATATGCCTGAACCAAATTCATTCCGCCTCGTTTTGGTTTAGTGGCACTTTAATAAAATTCATTTTCCTGAATTGTTTATATTGGTAATAAAATAAATATCTCAACAGTTAACAATAAACATTGTTCCTATTATTGTTTTTCTTTTCTTCTTCCTCTTTTCATTATCATTCTTACTTATTAAGCATTTATTATTAGCAGTAGTAGTAGTAGTAGCAATAGTCATTTTTTTCTCCCAACTAGTCTGTAAATATCTTGATGATATTAATCAAGTACTATATGTTCGTGGTAATTTGTGTGTCAAGTTCTTGTACCAGATTAAAAAAAAACACAATCTGAGTGAGTGATAATGTGAATACTTTTACTACTCATGTCATTTTGGTTGCTACTCAGTACTTTACAAATAATGTAATAAGGTGGGTGTCATTTGATGTTATTGCTGATTTTAATGTAGGTTTGTCAAGGCTGATTTACCAACGAGGCAAAGTGGACAGGTCTTCTGAATGCTGACTGCCACAAAAGTCCTCAGTTCACTGCAGAAAAGGATGGTTTTGGCAATTTGCTTAATTGTATATTTTTCAGAGAATTTGCATGACTAAAGTACAGAATCAACTAAGGCAGATTGCTGTATGTAACTGATATGTTATTATTATTATTATTATTATTATTATTATTATTATTATTATTATTATTAACTCAGAAATAAGGACAGTAGGATAGGAAAGGGTCAAAGCCATTTCTCCCCAGGCATATCCTATCCAGATTAACCACAATGTTTGTGTCCCCACTGGTGACAGGTTTGTAAAGTCTATTGTGTTCTATTCTATTCTATTGTGAGTGAATGAAAGTGGCTTACAACATCACCGTGCAGCACTTGACCCTTGACTCACATCTCTACATTATCTTTAACTTCATGGCTTCAGTCTACATGTGACTGACCCGCGTGTTAATCCATATGTGAGCAGCACGTCTCAGTTTACTTGTGAGTTTTCTTCAAAAATCAGACACGTTCACAGGGACAAAACACACAGTCCTTCCTGCTAAAACAACTGGTTGCAGCTGACGATGATGCAGGATCCGGTGATGGATCCGGAGCTGGAGCCGTAGCAACCGCCCACAAGAGACTTCCTGTCTTCACAATAAAGGCTCAAAATAAAGTGAGCCATGTTACCAAAAAATGATGAAAACAGTGTGGCATTATTTACTATGGAATCCAAAACCAATCATTAAACTGAAGAATATGGATCAAATGTATTTATTATTATTGTTATTGTTATTTATTATGAAAAAATACTCTGCCAAACAATAAAGGAGATTTTAAACTCTCTCACTCTCAAGTTACACCTCTGTCTCCAAATAAATTCAAAGATGCAAGCCTGCGAGTTACCTGGACAGGTAACAGAGTCGCAACTTGAAAATCTTTTTTTATCCTGAAGTGGACAGAACTTTTTTTTTTTTTCATCTAGATGGTTAGAAGAGTCTTTGAGGATTCTGGATCCTTCTGGTTGTTTTTTGTCTTTTTTTTTCAGAAATCGGCAGTTAATTACCTTAAATGTATGCTTTTACAGAAGGTAGAAACTGGAGCTAGTGCCAACTTTATTCTTATTTGCTCCTGGTTCCTGGCTTTCACACTCACTTCGAAGTGGTCCTTCTTGTCGCCTATGAGGGCTTTAATTTGAAGGTTCTGAGCGGAAGCCCAGTGCGTTGCAGTGTGTAGTTTGACTGTGTGTGTATGTGTGTGTATGTGTGTGTATGTGTGTGTGTGTGGTGGAGGCGCCACGTCGGCAGAACCATCAGGGTGAAAAGAGAGCTGCGTAGCTCTGCCCGTGGCTGTGAGTGAGGAGAAGTTAGGAAGCTGCAGGTTAAAGCGATAAATCCGTGAAAACCGGGAGGAACAAGGCCGTTTGGAGCCACAGCGGCAGGTTTCACCGAGAAAGAAAGCCACTAAATTACAGCAGAGTTTGGCTCCGAGGCTGAAACAGAAGCTGCTCCAGGCTCAAGTTTCTCTGCCAGGTGTGTTTGTGGGAGAAACACAGGGAACAATGGTGAAGGTAAGGACTCACCAGCATCTTTAATTTAACGGCACAATGTGTGAAAATGGGCTTCACGAAAAGCTTGTGAGGGATGGGATTTTAACAGCGTGCAAGTTGCGTGACAGCAGTTTTATAGCAGTCGGTTGTGTGAGTGATGATGTGGAATTTGGATTAATGACCTTTTTACTTTTCTTGAGGGGAAAAAAAAAAGTGTGATTTTCTGTCTAGCAGCTCTGAACGGAGGCTTCACAGATTCCTGCAAACCTCAAAATCTGATCCAGCAGTGCCAAAACCTAATGTAAAAAAAAAAAAAAGCCCACATTTTTACATAAGGTTTGGCTTCCAGATTCAACAGTGGAAACATTGAGAAACTGATAACCTGCTGCTGTAGCTCCTAACCTTGGGATATCTGGGCCCCTTGTGTGGGTCACAAGAAAAAATAAATAAATGGGGGATGGGGTGAGGATGGTTTGTAAGATGATTCATATCAAAGGAAATGAAATTTCTATTTTTGCATCAAGTGTGTGAAACATGGCATGTGACATTTTATGATCGAAGAGCAATGGTTTAGATGTAGTTTTCACTTCACATACACTCACCTGTGATGAGAGGGAGGCGTCTCTTAATTCCAGTGACCTGCAGCACAACCATGAGTCTGCTGGACCTCCTGCAAGTGTTCAGTGGTGCAACCGCCTGTTAAATTGTCCTTATATTTAATCTGATTAGATTTTATCAAGAAAAAGGTAAAACGTGAGCAAAAAGGCGTTCATGGCAGATTTTCATGACAAGAGCACAAACCGTGAGAGAGGCCACCAGTCTGTGTTTTACATGTAGGATATAATTAAAAGGCCTTTGCCTTCAGCTGACTGAGCACAGAGGTATGTATGAGTTTGTTCTGTTCTGGCCAACTTTCCTGAGAAGAGTTAAACTGACATATTGGAGGTTTATTGGTGTCATGTTAGAGCTGAAGCAATTATTTTATTAATTAATTTTCACATCAACAGAAAATGAATCAGTAACAATTTAGAGGATTCACTGATTGTTCAGGTAGTTTTTTTTTTTTTTTTCAGTGGTTCCAGTTCCTCAAATGTGAGTTTGTGCTGGTTTTTGGTTTTTATCAGCCTTTCAGCTGAATATCTTTGGGTTTTGTACTGTTGGTATAAATCAACAAAATACTGCATGTGACTGGATATTTGATGCCAGATTTCAGTATGTGACAGTTTTTTTTATGCTCTCTGGTCACTCTCTGAAGTATTGAGATTTGATCCTCAGCCCTGTAAGGATTAGAGGTAGAGAAGCACTGTGAAGCTTGGTTTATAAGCTTGGGGTTTTCCTCTGTTTTCCAGAATGTGAACAGCGTTAACGTGGAGCCCCAGCCTGGGACCAGCGTGGCCACAGACGAAGCTGAACCGGCCTACAGCCAGTCTACAGAGGGTAAGTAGCAGGGCGCCCCCCCCCCCCCGCCTCGCGCGCCGCCCCAGGGTGCGACTAAGCACTGAAACATCAGCAGGGAATATGGTGCAATCTGTACTCACATGTTGCCTGCTGCTATTTCAGAAACCACTGGTTTGTCAGGGGAATATGTTTGTTTGTGTAACAGTGGCTGCAGCTCCAACCTGCTATTTGTGTCCCAACACTGAGACGCTTTGGATCTGTTTAGTCCCCTGCGTTGCCCTCAGTCAACATCACTGCTGTTATTGGATGAAGCTTGATTCTGATTTCAGCATTCTTATCAGCTCTGATGACCGTTTACTCAGCAGGTGAATTGCAGAGTTCAGACCATCAGGGGGTTTGTTGAAAAACCCCAGATTTAAAGATACAGCCCTGGGTTTGTTAAAGCACCTACAGAACTGCCAAGTTCTAGAAATTATCTCAGCTCACTGTTTTTTAGCCATGCCAACAACATGGCTCTGGGGATGGCAAGGTCTGTGTGCCTTGAAACTTGGTAAACACTTTCATGGTTCCCAGAGGAATAATCCTAAAGTCTTTGGTGTTTACTTCACTTTTTCTTCAGCGCCACCAACAGGTCGAAGTTTTCACTTATCCAGCGATATATTCCGACATCTACTGGATGGATTTTTTTGTCCAGACATTCAGCCCTTCTATCCTAATTACTCTGGTGAACCTGACTTGATCAGGTCAAATATTTGATTTGTCCAGTACTGTGGTTTACGACCAGTCACCTGCAGAACTGATGATATTACCTTCAGCCTCAGCTGCACTGTGTGTTAACTAAACATGCTAAGATGTTGAACATGATGAACATCACACCCAGTTACCTTCAGCACGTTAGGATTGTAGGTGTGAGCATGTTAGCACGCTGGTGTTAGCGTTTATCTCAAACCACTGCTGCACCTAAGTACATCCTCACACAGCCACCATCATGACTATAGACTTTTAGTCTTGTGAAATTTAGCACAATGCCCACCTGAGTTTCACAGCCTCAGCAGTGAGCTGGGGAAACCTTCGTATTGTCGGGTGTAGGGTTGGGTAGGATGCTATTTGTATAAGCTTTAGGCTGATTGATTTCATACCAGATATCAGACAACTGTGTCACACTGGGGACATTAATGCTCAGTCTACACTGACTAGAACCTCAGTGTCCCTGTCCTCAGAGCCAGCTGACCTCCCAGCATCACAGACAGTGGGCAAACAAAGTGTCAGAGATTCATTGGATGAGTCTGCTGATATTCTGTATTTACGTTTGACAACAAACCAACAATGAATTGATCGACTAACGGGTGTTGTGTATGTATCCAAATTCTGATATATATCTTATGTCTGCACTGTAGAGCTCAATTGTTGTAAAAAAAAAAAAAGACATCTTTTAAAAATACATCAGTTAGCCACACTGTTGCACTGGGGAACATGTGCCCATGTTACCATGAACACACACACTGTAAGAAATAATCACTAGAGCAAAACTTGTTTGATTTGTTTACAGACTCTGGTAAGGACCATGTGGCGCCCCCCCCTGGCATGATGTGGCGGGTGACCGGTGGCCTCTTCAATGTCACCAAAGGCGTTGTTGGCGCCGCAGTGGGCGGAGTGGCCTGGGTGGGAGGCAAGAGCCTGGAGATCACCAAGTCGGCCGTGACCACAGTGCCTTCAGTGGGTGTGGGGCTGGTGAAGGGCGGGGTGTCTGCCGTGGCCGGCGGCGTCTCCACAGTGGGTTCGACGGTAGCCAGTAAAGTCCCCTTCACATCCAAGAGGAAAGACAAGGCTGAGTGAAGAGGAGGAGGAGGAGGATGGTGATAGATGATGATGATAACGGTGATGATTGATGATGGACTTGCCCCGCCCTGAGCCAACAGAGAGAGGCCGCCAGCTGACCTCTGTCTGCCAATCAGACTCCACAGTGCCTTCTGATGCCTTTCTTGGTTCAGTTCCAAAACGTTCAGTAGTACTACGATACCATGGCGACCCAGAATTACCAGCAAGAAATGCTGAGTCACAGAAATGCTTCATACAATCCTTGCCTGATCTGGAGTGGGGTTTGTACGTCTGGAACTGAATATCTGTTTCCAGGCAGACTACATGGACTGGAATCCGCTTCAGCAAGTGGTGAACTTCTTGATGCTGTTGAATATTTTTATCTGTTTACAATCCAGACTGAGGCTCTATCTTTTCTTCCCTCTTTCCAGTCTACACACATTTGGTGAAATGTTTGTTTTCTGAATTAAGATGCTGATTTTTAGTCTTTTTCTTTTCTTTTTCTTTTTTTTTTTTTTGCAATGGTATTGAAGTTATATTGGAATCTGTGTGACAAGAATAGTGTGTGTTGAGAAAAAATAAAATATTTCAACGTTGGAAACGAGGGATCAGCAACTTTCTTCAGTCTACATCCTTCACTGCGTTTGACCTTTATCCAGTGGAAGACCACGGTGCGGTGTTTTACCCAGCAGCCTCAGATCTGCAAGTAGGGACACTTCTCTGCATGTCTGAAGACTGCAGACACAATCACAAGTACCAACGCTGGGCTCAAGTCTTTTCCGCAGCTATATTATTGTTGATATGTTTTGTTTTCAGTACGTCTGAAATGTTAAAATGCTGCGCTGGACCTTGACCTTGACCTTGACTTTATTTTGAAAGATTTCATAAGAAAACATTCAGCAGCATATGATTCATTGACGACTGTGTGAGAGGAAAAGCGCACAATGTTGTCTGAAGTTGTCAGAAAAGGTTGAACTGTACCTTTCAGTCAGAAGGTGAACACTGTACTTTAGTGCAGGCAACATTTGTGAACGTTTATATGCAATATCAGCATTTCAATGCAACATTAGGAGTGAGAACGAGCAGTTGCTGATGGGACTTGTATGCGTTAGTTTTTTTTGTTTGTTTGTTTTGTTCAATATATCAATAAAGTAGTTTGGAAGGTTAAATACATCTAACATACAAACTGGAATCTGTCCTGCTGTCTCAGTTTCTCTCTGTGTGTGTGTGTGTGTGTGTGTGTGTGTGTGTGTGTGTGTGTGTGTGTGTGTGTGTGTCTTTGCATATGTGGTAAATTTAAGGTTAAGGTATCCAGTAGAGCTTTGGAGTAAACAGATTTTGTTTAAATTCAGTGTTCCTCACTTTTACACCTTGTGTGAATCCTTAAGATCTTGAAAAAAAGGATGAACTTCCTCTTTGAACGTTTCCAAAGCAGATTTTCATTAGCTCAAGACATGGCAGTGTCAGTCAGTCCACCGCTTTGGTCCAGGCTGAAACATCTCATCTGTAAATTTGGGTTTTTTTTAATTTTTTGTGATATTCATGATCCCCAGATGATGGCTCCTATTGGCTCCTGTTTTCTAGTTTACTTCCAGTGCCACTGTGGTGTTTATATTCATGTCCCCATCAGGATGAACTCTCATAAGTTTGGTGATCCTCTGACTTTTCTTCTAACGCCATGATCGGGTAAAAATTTAAATTAGTCCAGTTCTTTGGTTTATGACCCAGTAGCTGGTGTATTTTCTATTTAGCTAACACGCTAAACCAAGATTGAGAATTGTAAACGTAAAAACGTTTACAGGTTCCCACAAACACTCGAAAATCCCGGCACTAAACCAGAGACCACATGTAGCTAACACTAGGGGGCAGTAAGACCCAGCCAGGACCGTGTAACCTGCCGAAAACAAGAAAACGAAGAAGAAGAAGCAGGAAGTTAACCCGGAATTTGAGCTTCAGTCCGCGTGTGCGCTGAGACTGTACACATGATGATTTCGTGTTAGCAGAGGATTATAAAAGAGGTAAAACAGCGAAATGAGAATTGGACACGTCCTATAGCCAGTGAAAGGTAAATGTATATCAGATGGTACTTATTTTAATAATTCATCACTAAGAGCAAACATTGAGCATGTTGAAGAGTTTAGCTAACGGTTTTTGTTAACCTCACAGAAAGTGTAGTTTTAATGGAAACTTCACCCTTATGTGTGAAAAGTGTCAGTGTAACTCAAATTTAGCTGCTGTGTCTAACATGGTATTTAGGAAACTACCTCAGAAAATGTACTTTCATGCCAAAAAGTAAACAGCAACCAGGATGGAGCCGTAGTAAACATAATGATTTTTTATTTACGTCTTCTTTTTATTAATGTTATTGTTATGGCAGTTTTTTTTTTTTAGATAAACAGGAGATGAACCTTTGCTGTTTTATGACACAGTAGTTTGTAATAACAGTGTGAAATGTTAAGCTAATCACAGCCTAAACATGGTACATGCACTGTAACAAATAACATTAATATTTCATATGGAGCCTAGTTTATGTATCTGCATTATATATTAACACCTGCAGAACCCAGTAGACACCAGAGTTGCTCAAATAACAGCAGGTATAATAACAGCTATAAGTCCTAAATATGATTATAATACGTCAAATTGCTGATGATCTCTACATACTTCGCCTGACAGGTTATCTGTTTATCGTTGATGCTATAATGATAACTATCATTTGTTTATTATCATTATGACTAATCATTAATTAGTCATAAATTTTGAGTTCATGATTTGAGTTTGTTCTCTTTGTGATACTTTAGTACATGTTATGATATCTGAGCCATTTTTCTGCATAAAGAATATTTTTACTTCACATACTTTAAGAATGTTTGTTGTTAATACTTCTGTACTTTAACTATAGTAAGATTACAAATGCAGGGCTTCTACTTGTAATGGTGTATTTTTACATTATTTTATTGGTAAATATGCAACTTATTAGTCTGTAAAATCCACACAGTAAAGTCCATTTACTCTTGATATGTTAAATGTACTATTATGGTTTTCTTTAATGTTGTTTCTAACATGTTTTACTGTTTTCAGATCAGCCAGTGAGGCTGTTAGTGAGTGTATCAGTGGCGTATTTCACTGTTGTGGGACATGATGTTTGATTGGGATGTTGTTGCTGTTTATCAGACACAGTTAGAAGATGCTGAGTGAGTCTGAGGCTGCTGAGCTGCTTTCCTTCCTGAGCCCTGGTACACGTCCTGATGTCAAAGCTCGGGCCACAGAGTACATCCTCGGACTGTCTGGACACAGGTAGGATGATGAAGAGGAGCAAGAGGATGTTGGATATGAATAGCACTGGAGCTCTCATAATTATTGGGAATTAAAGTTTTTTGCTGAAAATGCATCATTAATAATGTGTAATACTTTGGTAACACTTTATTTCAAGTTCCCTTATTTAACATTTGTAGCCTGTATATAAAAATGTGATAAATGCTTTATAGCAAACTAGTTGTATAACAAATGTAGTTGTAAGCACATCTAAGAGTGTATGAATGTGTTTGTCAACAACTGTAACTCCTCCTGTGGACACCCATTAGTGGAGGCTCCTGTATAAAAAGATAATGAATGACAATATAGTGAAACACAGTTTCATTAAGTATATTAATAAGCACTTAAACACCTTCTGCTAATAACTACATTATAGTGGGTTATAAACCCTTTATCATGTGTTGTTTGCTTACAAATTCCTAATAGGAGGAAGAAACAGGTTTTTTTTAGAGCATGAGCGTGTGTTTGTTTTCAGGGATGGCTGCCGATTCCTCCGCTCTAAACCTGACTTGCTTGCTGCCCTGTTTGCGTTGACCTCTGACCCCTCTGTTGCCATAGTGAAGGACTGTTACCACATCCTCATCAACCTGTCAGCTGATGAGACTCTGCACCAGGTTAGGTTTAAATGAACTCTTGGTGATGAATTTTTAATTATTAAGGATTATCTGTGAATGTCCGTTGTGTATAACGAATGGTTGACATTTGACAAATAGAACAAAACAAAAAGAAGCTTACAGCTCCCAGAGATGTTGAGGAGTCAGTGCTGATTTCCTCTTTGAAGACAAATAGATGTGCATTCTTGGTTGTGTCTCACCCAGGTTTTGGTGGCAGATGTTAAAGTCCTTCCATTGCTGCTAAAGAAACTTCTGGATCCAGAGTACCTGTTCTCTGATCAGACCTGCACCATCCTGTCCAACCTGACCCGCCATGAGAAGACCTGCAAGACTGTGTTCAAGGTGGGTCGCAGTGCTGAATGTACACATTTTACGTGGGATAGATGGATTGACAGATAGATAGATCAAAGCCATATGCAGCTTGACTCCATCATATATCAGTGAGCTGCTGATCCACAAAACCTCAAAGTGCTGAATAACAAGAGATAGAATGTTCATTTGCTGTTTCAGGTCCTCCAGGAGGAGGTTGGTCTGGCTCAGCTTGTGGAGATCTTCTGTACTGAAGGTTACAACAAAAAGGCAAAGCTCCACTACCTGGGTCCTCTGATGTCCAACCTTACACAGCTACCTGAGGCCAGAAACTACATGATGGACAAGGACAGGTGACTGATAACACTGCAGGACAAGAGCTGATGGTCAGGCAGAGCAGGGGGATCTGTGTCAGTCATGTCTGTTTTGTTTATTTAGCTACCTAGCTAGCAGAACTTGGCCAAATGTGCACAGTTGTGAACTTCCCTTTGTGTGTGTGTGTGTGTGTGTGTTGCAGGTGTGTTGTCCAGAGGTTGCTGCCCTTCACTCAGTACCAGGCATCAGCTGTGAGGAGGGGAGGAGTCATAGGCACTCTGCGCAACTGTTGCTTCGACCACAGTGAGAAACCCCCATATGCCTCATTATCACATAAGCTGAGGTTATACTAGACACAATGCATTAACAGGAGTCCCTCCACAGATTCTCTCCAGTCTAGGTTTTGATTTATAGTTTATCAGCATTGGATTTCACTTGTACATATCACCACCACAATGCTAGACAGGTGTGAGATCAGGCCTGTAACTGAGTTTACTTTCTGTCATTCACTCCGGTCAGTCTCTACCAATATCAGAAACGAGTTCTTGCAGTCTCCATGTGGTATCACCGCAGCCCCAATCTGTTGTTACACGTCAGCTGCGGTGTAGCACTGGAGCCTTTAGCTGCCACAGGTGTGGCATAACATGGAAGTAAATCCAGCTTCATTTAATGTGTCTTTGGTGGAGCGATGGGCTGTGGGATATAATAGTTAAGTGTAAATGCATCCAAGAAGCATTTGAGATGTACTGTAGTCTAATCGCATTCTAGTCAGATATTGAAAAGGCACAAATGCCCCGTCTCTTCAAGATGCACACGTAAGCTTAACTCCTCCCAGCTGTAGCCACGTAGCTTCTACAGGATCTGTCCCTTGTGATAACACAAGCTGAGGTGACTCTGAAATCAGACCTTTGACTGAGAGCTAAAAACGTAGTGATTAGACAGAAAGAACAATAATAAGTCGACAGAAAGAGAAGCTTGAGAGACGCTACACCAGGTATTCCAGTGACCTGATCCTGACCTCACCCTGTCCAGCACATCATGAGTGGCTGCTGAGTGATGCTGTGGATATCCTGCCCTTCCTCCTGCTGCCGCTGGCCGGTCCGGAGGAGCTGTCGGAGGAAGAAAATGAAGGTCAGACAGTGTTTCACAGTGTCACAGAGGGATTAATCCACAGCATTCATGAAGTGTCTCTACCATAATGCTTACTCTGCATCAATACTAACACTCTGCACAACAGGAATGAGGAAACGTACTAATACTTTAACAAGCTGTCAGTTACAGATGCTCTCTGAATTAGCCAAAGTAAATTTAAAGGGACATGTTTAATGCATGAGGATCAGTTTACTCACCATGCTTAGTGCTACTCAGCCTCAGACTCCTTTTATTTCTAGCAGGCTGGATTATTGTAATACACAGATCTCAGGCCTCTTTAAACAAACAACAGATCTCCTCACCAAAACTAAATGCAGATAATGCAGCGCTCCTGTTTTAAAGGTCCTTCACTGGCTCCCCATTTCTGTTAGTACTCAATTTAAGATTTAGCTTTTTGTTTTTACATGCTGGTTAGGCACACTGCACCCTTAAAACCCTGAGATCCTCAAACTCTGGTCCTGTGGGTGTTGCCCAGACCTGAACTAAGACCTACGGTAAAGCCACACTTTGTTTCATAGGCTCTCACCTCTGGATTAGGCTTTCAGCTATAATCATACAATACATTAAAGCTCACTGAGTCTCAAATGGCGGTTTTGGGAGCTTTTCCCAAAACTGCCCAGAACAGCAAGTACACAGTTCTTTGAAGATTTCTGCCCACAAGAGCTCACCTGCCACGGACACAAATCTACAAACCTACTCAGATTCTTTTCCGAACAAAATGTTTTTTAGTTTATCTCGGCCCAGATGAGCCCAGGCACAGTTCCCGTGTTTCTGACTCTCAGAAATTGATGTGATGTTCAGGTCTGCCTGTGGACTTGCAGTACCTCCCAGAGGACAAGAAGAGAGAAGAAGACCCCGACATCAGAAAGATGCTGCTGGAAACACTCTTACTGGTACAAACACAAAAAGAAAGAAAGACTAACAACAAACACACTCAGACAGACGTTTTCGTGTTGAGCTTTTCCCTGTTTGTCTCTTGTGCAGCTGACAGCAACCAAAGCCGGCCGGCAGACACTAAAAGAGAAGAACGTTTATCCGATCATGCGAGAGTTTCACCGGTGGGAGAAGGACGTCCACGTTACAGCAGCCTGTGAAAAACTGGTCCAGGTAAGAAGGATCTAATCACCAAACAGATCTACAGAGGTTTTAAGTGGTATATATATGAACTAGAGAACAAAACACCAAATAATTTGTAATCTCTTGAGATGTTATTCTCTGTGCTTTTATTGTCATGGTTGATTTTTATATTTGTAAAGTTGTATCAACACCTGTCTAAAACAAAACCTGGACATTATAACTTTCATGAATGGAGGATTTATTGCAGGACTGTTGTATTAGACCTCACTAGCTTCAGCCAGGTGTACCTAATAAACTGGCAGATGTATGTTTACATCGTGCACTGATCCTGATCCTTTCCTCTTTGCATCCATGGCCTCCCTCCAGGTGCTGATAGGCGACGAGCCGGATCAGGGGATGGAGAACCTAATGGAGGTGGAGATTCCTGAGGACGTGGAGGAGAAACTGAAGGAGGCCGATGCCAAAGAACAGCAGGAGCTGGAGAAAGAACAGGCGAAGGCAGAGGAAGAGGAGGAGGAAGCGAAGAACAATGATAATACAGAGCGGACAAACAGAGAACAGGAGAGCGGACTCATACAATAAAACCTGATTTAGACTCGTAACATTTCTGGCTTCAGTTTGAGCTTCTGTCTAGCTTCTGCTTACAGAAGCAGACACAGTGCTCTGTGATATTTGTCAGCTGGTCCACGGAGGGGGTGCTGAGTTGAAAAGTAAAAGTACGTGATGGTAAGAGAGAAGAGTGTCTTTTTTGCTGTTGAAGCCTTAATTAATGACCGTTGAGGCCATTTAATCATGTCCTTTTTCTCTCCTTATTCCCTCTTCTCACACCATAAAGGGAAAAAAAGAACTTTTGTAGACTGATCTACAAAAGCCATGTGTTTTTATGACTGCTTTGTGCCATTAAATGGAAATATTCTGCACGTCTGCTGCACATTTCCTCAAACTGGAAACTTTGAGATCCCTGTTGGAATTTAAAATAAACCTCTGTGGGTTTGAACAGTGTTTAGTTGTACAGCATGAGTTTATAATAACTGTTTTGTGGGTTTGAGGAGGTTAAACACTGTTGGTGACAATATAATCTGGTATCATTAGACTGTGAGAGAATGTTATCCCTTGCTAAATCAAACTACTGTTCATGTATAATCCTTAGTGCTATGAAATGAGATACAAGAGTAATTTGTGACCTCACCACTGTGCAGCCTCATCCTCTTACATATGGAGTCTGGAATGTGCCACCAGAATAATCATAGACGTTTTCATTATACTATTCTTAGACTTGACAAAGCTCCTCTATTGCAACTGAAGACAATACACAGCTGTTTTTACAGGCTGAGTTTGACCAATAATGACCAGTTAGCTGTGTTTACAGAGAAAAAAAAAAAGGTATTGTAAACTGATCACTTACATCCAAATGATGGAGTGAAAAAACTGTTTAAAATATTTTAACAATTAATGATCCAGTTTTCTTATTCTGTCTTTAGATCACGAATTAATTACTACATTTTAAAAAAATGTTAAATAATTTTAAAGGCTTTTCAATTTACTAATGTGTCTGTCTCGAAATATATGAGCTTCCCTCTGAAACATTTCCAGTTTTCATTTCCTAATTGCTTTTTTGCCTCCTGAAAACCTGATTTCTGGTCAGATTTTCACCAAGAGTCAAGAAAGTAGTTTTTAAAGGACACAGGCTGACCAGAAGGGGGCGTCAGAGCGTTTACAGTTTTTGTCATTTCTCTGCACTGACACTGATCTAAAACCTCTGCTTGCCTTCCTCTGCGGAAGTTTAGCTTGCGAACAAACAGACCAAAAAAGTGCATCAAATTTAAAACTCATGAGTATCTCACAGAATGATCCAACAGTAAGTTAAAACTACTAAACTTAAATCAATGTAAGAAGTTCAAACCATGTTGTAACTTAATAATTTTGTAATTATGACTTATTATGTCAGAACTCTGATACTCAGTGTAAGAACTGCAAGTATCGAGCCACTGCAGTAAACTTTAACACTCACATGAACTGAATGAGACCAGATCCAATGAGAAACCAAAACACCACTGCCCTCAGCTCTCTGTGTGTGTGTGTACCTTGTTCTTATGTCTTTGTAGGAAGTTTGAGATTAAACCCTTTAAAATGAAGATGTTTCTGAAAAGTAAAGAAAGTGAGAAAACGTGAGAACATTTTGGGAAAGTGAGAATTTAAAGTAAGGCCCTAGTTTGGACATTCGTTGGGAGTGAGGACATTTTTGAAAACTTGTGAAGTGTGGACAGTTTGGGAAAGAGGCTCCATTTTGGGAAAGCAAGCGCACTTTTGAAAGTGGGGACATTTTGCCTGGTCATCACTTCTTCAAAAGCTTGATTGAGGGTTCAGACTTGGTTTAAGGGTTAAACGTAGAAACAGGTTCAGGTTATGTGCCTGAGAATAGGTTCTGATTCGTCAGAGGTACAGGGGTGCAAACATTTAGATGAGTATTAGTATACCTAGTGATGGAGGAGCAGAGGAGAGGAGTAGACTTTCCAGTTGCTGATATACTTGCTATAAGGTTGAAACAGGACACTATTACACAACAAGCATTTGTGTGCATGTGTGGCTGCTGACCAGGTGTGTCTTTATCAGTGTCTTTGTGAGTTTTTCCATCTCAGAACAAGGTCAGGTTCAAACAGTGGATGTACAGCATGTTGTCACTTACATGGAGAAAAGGAAAAATATCTTTCTAAAGTTATTTTTATATATCATGTTATTATACATTAACTTCAGTAAGAAGTTATTCTTCATTCTATCTAACCCGTGGTCAAGTTAAAAAGAGGACAGGGTCAAAAATCAGGCACCTCCTCAATCAGCCGTAATTCCTCCACAGTTACTGAGCAGAGCTATGGCAAATGAACAGCTTTTAACATTAGATGCAGTGTTTTTACTTATGCAAAGTCTTATCTTCTGGGTTAGAGGTTCTCAGCCCACACTAAGCATACTTTAAATTTATCTTGTTGTACTGTTGTTGTCAGTTCTTAGATTACATCTATCTGATCAACTATCTCTATGCAGCCATCAGTAGAAGGAGATTTTTTTTTTGTGTTAGTTTGATGTAGAGCCTCTGCCAGTAGAGCTGCTCGTGAATTAGAGTACATGTTGAGACCGAACACACTGCTGCATTTTTGCTCACTGGAAGGTGACGACAGGAAGGAAAAGAAAGCCAACTCGTGTTGAACGAGGGGCTTTAGAGTCTCTGTGTTGTTGTGAAACTAGGCAGGGCTGTGTGTCCCAGCCAGCCAATCAGCTGCTGAGGTTTCTTGTTTCACTTCCCTGTGTGAGTAAACACAAATGGTACGTGTCAGACATGTCCTACACACCAACGGTCGCATTGTTAGATGGTACATCTGACACACTTTAATCACAGCTGGATGTTAAGTGAGTCAATGTGGTGCAGCACTGTTATTGCTCATGTATCTGCCAGCTGGAGACTCTTCTTACTGTATAATAAGCTTTTATAAGCAACCAGCCAATGATAAGCTCATGGGATATGATGCAAATCTTACTACATTTTATTTATCAATAACTTTGCATCCTTCAACAATCATCCTTCAACTTCATTTTCATGCTGCTAACACAGGCTGTCTGCAGACACAAGACTCTTTACCCACAAACTGAAGTGACTTTTTCTATCTATTCATCAAATTCCCAAAGTGCACGCTCACAGTACTGCTTCATGTGTGGTGTCTATTTGTAGTAGCTCTTATTCTCTCACTTGGCAGATTATTAGGTACACCAAGCCAAAACTGATGCAGACCAACACAACTGTCCTGCAGTAAATCCTCCCCTCATGAGGGCTATAATGTTCAGTTGTTATTGAAATTATTTTAAATGATCTACGATCATTTTGAAGGCTGCAGTTTGTGGTGCTGTTGTTGTTGTTGTTTGTGGTACTGTTGAATTGTATTGCATTATAGGGAGAGGTGTTTTTATTATATTGTTTACCCTGTCCAGTCAACAAGGGAAGTTTAATACCTGTGTACATTTGCTAAAGTAAAATAATAATAATACTTTAAGTTGAGTAAAGGATGTAAATGCTGCTTTCACCTCTGTGGAAAATGTTATTCCATGTACTTATTCACTGTGTAATTTATTTTAGGATGGTTCTTGGTTTGAAGGGAGGGAATATTAAAAGAAAAAGTACATAAAATGCACAGTACTGAAGCTACAATAACTCACATCAGGTGGTTTACTGCGTTTCTGATTATCCCATGGCCACTTATCACTGATCACAAGTATCTGGACTATGTGCTGATCTCTGTGAGGCAGATGAAAATCATCACGGTAAAGCTCCAACCAGCAGGAGGAGCTGTGACCTCTACCAGCTGGAACCATCAGCATGCACATACCAGGATTCATTTAGAAAATGGATGAAATGAAATACACAGCAGCCAGCCAATCAGCACTGAGTGTGTTCAAACATGACACCAGAACTCCTCTCTTCATGTCAATCTAACAGGAATCTTACAGTCTGCTACTGAGTGTGTGTCAGTCGTCCTGCCCTCTCAATCCAAGTTAATCACATTCAGCGAGTGTGTGTGTGTGTGTGTGTGTGTGTGTGTGTGTGTGTGTGTGTGTGTGTGTGTGTGTGTGTGTGTGTGTGTGTGAGTTTGTCAGTCCCGTGAAACATTCACCACACTGCTGAAGGTGAGCTCATGCTACCAGAATAACTCCCTCTCTCTCCTCTTGAATTGAACTCCTCTAGATGTGTGTGTGTGTGTGTGTGTGTGTGTGTGTGTGTGTGTGTGTGTGTGTGTGTGTGTGTTGTAGAAGCTGCTAGGTCAGTGGAGCATCTGGAAACAGATCACACACTGATCAGGCTCGCAGACTGTCCGTGACATGTTGAAGCTCTGGAGACTGGTTTGTCAAAATGTACAAAAAACACACATCTGTGAATGAGGAATGTGTGTTTTTCTATGGTAGGAAGATCAATACCCATCTCAGGTCTCTGTGCTCAATAGCTGAGCTGGGGAGTTAGGATCTTGTTAGCCTAGCGTAGCATAAATATTGGAAGTGGAAATAGCCAGCCTGGCACTGTCCAAAGTTCAGAAACACACTTAGAAACACCTGGCATCTAGTTTGTTTAATCAGTACACAAACAAATATAAAAACAACAGACTCGGTATCATCTGATAATCTGTAATACATTTGTAAAAATAAAAAAATGTAAATCTGTCATTTGTTTCGAAACTAAAAGTTTTTTTTGTAAGCCTGGAGCTGCACTGGCAGAGGTGCACCCCCTTTGAGCAGATGGTCAATAATGATTCTAGTTGCTTGTTTTCCTTAAGAAGACCACCAGAAATGTGCAAAAATGAACCTTTGATTAAAATTTATTGATTAAAATAAAGCATTCCTTTAATAAAGAAAACATCCCCCAACACTTGTGGTACCTATAGATCTGCAAGTGTAAATGCCGTAAAGTTTTTTTTCACATTAACTCCTGTTTCACTTCAGAGTAGAAACTTTGAGACCGAAGCTTCTCATCAGAACCAGAAGACCAGAGTCTACATGGAGGCAGAGTTCAGAGTTGGAACTCCACTGTTGGTTTGTCGTGCCGCTGAGCACTGCTGTCAATCAGTGTGTTTTTCTGTGCTCCGATTGGCCGGTTTGTGTACTCAAGAGAGAAGTCTCCACCTCTGCTGTACTTTTCCACTCCAAACTGAGTTTACTAACCAACTCCATCTCCTCCTCCTCCTCCTGCTCCTCCTCCCTCCTTCACTTCGTCTATTCATAACACACACACCCCCTACCCAATCACACACACACACACACACACACACTGAGGTAATGGAGGGGTCTTTGGTTGTATATAGAACCACAAGGACTGAGGCTACTCTCTGATTGGTTAAGAGTTCTGGTAGGAAAAAACAACAACCCAGCATTCTCTGGTTCAGTGTGCTGCTTTCACTGTTTTCTGAAACGTGACTATTTCCACCATTTGGTTTTGTATTCGTTTTCTGGAGATCTGTCCTGTCATGTTACTTCCTGTGGGGAAACACCAGGGACGACCATGACTCATCTTTCCATGCATCCAAAAAACTCGCAAAGATCATGATTTCCATCCTGATACATGTGCACAGGCTGCATAGGCCTCACTTCTGCTGATTAGCAGCAATTCATATATTCTCACAGGGTTGCAGACATCATTACAGGTCTTAGTGAGTCCACTTGGTTACAACTAAACAAGACCCAGCTTTGGATCCAGGTTGGGGAATTCTTGAGTATTAAGTCCAATAGTGTTTCCTCACGTGTTCCCCACAGTGTTCCCCTCAGTGTGTTTTCTTAAATAAGATTCAGTCTGATCGAGTCTGCTACAGTCCAGGTGTGGAGCGCTGCAGGTGTCAGATCAGCATGACTGATGTGTGAGTATGTGTAATACTGTCTGTCAATCATCACAGAGATTTATTTTTGTATTTCCACCTCTGTTTTACAGCCGTTAGTAGGAAACAAGGAGAGCGGGAAAAGTGTGTATAGAGAGCCAAAGCTCCCACGTCACCTCCATACTAGTCTCTGTTACTCAGTGTCTCTCATTCAGCGTGTCTTTCATCAGTATTTCTGAATTTAAGTTGCATGTTCCATATTCTAGGAGGACAAAGGATGAGCACCGCTGTCTAAAAACATTAGGCCTACAATGTTCAGTGCACTTTGTCCTGCTGTTATTGCAAACCTTGACTCCTTGGCTGCCTCTTTTGATGAGCCTTGGCTTAAATCAGCAAAAACCTTGGGCTTGTGGGAAATGTTCCTTGTCCAAGGCCACCCCCATCAAAAAAAAAAAAAAACACAAAAAAAACACAGAAATGTTGAATAACCAAAGATGTTAGATCAAAAATTAGCAAAGATGATAAAAAGGTAAGCTTTCTTATCTGAACACATGGCGTGAACCACATCAATGGGCTTTGTCAGTTGAAGATTAACAAATGCCCCTTTGGGGCATTTTGACTGGCTATGCTGGCCGTTAATCATGGACATCAGTTACTCAGAAATGTTGTCATGGGTACATCCCCATACTTTACATGCTCAATATTAATTTGACAGTTGAAAGGCTCTGAAATTCACATCTTATCAGTAATTACTCCATAGGGTATGATGTCAACATATATTATGCTCGATGTTACATGATATATTTAAGGGTTTCCACATGGATTAGGGGTTGAGACACTGATAATGAACCACAACATCCCCAGTTCAGATTTGGCAGGGGACCTTTATTATATCGCTCTCTTCCTGGTTTAAGTCAGTATCTAATAAAAGGCATGAAAAAAAAAATAAAATAAAAAACAACAATATGTCAAAATGTACTGATTGCTCTCAAATTGTTATCTGAAATTCTTTATTAGCACACAGTGACATGATTCTGGATTATAAAAGACAAAAGATAATCATTCACATCTAAAATGTTTAACTTTATTTAAACTCACAACAGGAAGTCTCGCAGATTTCAACAGCTAGTTGGGCATTAAAGTGAGAGTGCATGGGTGTGTCAGTGATCTTTCTAACCGTTGTTCCTACGGCAACTCTGTCTGTACTTGTTGTTGGACGACTGCCCCTTCACCAACAATTCACATTTGTGCGCATGCTCTTGTACGTTTGTATGTCTTTGAGAGGACCTGTAAGTTTTGGATCTTGACAGTGAGGAAATTTTTATAACTTGATTAAAAAAAAAGAAAAAAAAAGAAAAAGAAATAAACGTTTCTGGAAACTGGACACATTTCGTTTGATCCTCACTTGGAAGTTAAAAGTCCGTTTGGGCTCAGAATTAGCTTTAAATTGAAGGTTTAAGTTAGGAAACAGATTATGTCAATGAGGGTCCAGTCAAGTACAGTCAGCAGATTAGCTTTAGCACAGCTAGCAGAGGAAGTGTTTGCAGGGTACTGATCTACTTTCCATAATCTGCCACACACATCTCCTTACTGCCATGGTTTCCTTTGTGTGTGTGTGTGTGTGTGTGTGTGTGTGTGTGTGTGTGTGTGTGTGTGTGTGTGTGTGTGTGTGTGTGTGTGAGCGCGTTCATGTGTGTGTCAGCCAGCCAGCTCTCTTTCTCTTCCTGTTTGGTAGTGTCAGCTGACCAATCAGAGGGAATATTGCGCAACAACGACTCAAACTGGAAGCTGCTGTTGACTGTGACAACAAGGGCAGCAGAAAGTAGAGACAGGAGCTACAGAGGATACAATAGAGACAAAACAGCTGTGACCTGCTGCAGGGTCCCTGAGCAAGGCACTGAGCTTTCAGTGTGCGTGATAAGATAAGGAACAGTGCAAACACAGCATAGGTCAGTGTGACTGTGTCTGTGTGCGTGTTCTTGGTTAACACACCCTCAGAATGGATTTCACCCAGTGCCAAATGAGCTGCTCAGCTGATCTCCAGGTCAAAGGTCAGTCTGAGGGGGTTAGAACTACTGCCAGCATGAAGCTGCTTCTTATCATCTATGTCTCCTGTCTTCATAGGTCGGCCTTTGTCATGACATTTAGGATTTTTATTACTATATTGTTTGAGTTACTCAATGATGTGAATGGATCAAATCATCCAAAGCCAGATTACCCACCGTAACATAAAGAGGGTAACTGCTCCAACACTCCCAACACTCCAGGGCACCCTGAAAGCTGCAGACTCCAGTGCACCATTTAATGAACATAATGAAATCTGCAGCAACTCTAACTCTAATAACATCAAAAGATTTAAAGGCAAGGCTCTATGGCCTGCTGGAAATATAGGGGTGCTGACGATACACTAGTACATGCACTGCAAACATGCCCCCAAAGCCTTTGAAGATGAGAGATTCACTGTAATTAAATGTGAATGTCACAGGTCTAAAAGTTTATATTTTAGGAATTAACTGTTTTTCCATAATAACTGAAGGGGTGGGTCGGGACAACAGCAATGATTGGAGGTGCCTGGAAATGTGGCCAAGTTTGGGTGGAAAACAAAAAAGAAGAGAGTTTGGCAACAGACTGTATTTTATTTCTAGTTCATGCTTTTGTTTGATCTGTTGTTTGATCTGTCTTGTGGTGCTTGCACAATGCCTATTCCTGAATGACTGTGTGCTAAATCAAATCACTACGAACTGGTTACTAATTACAAACTAAAACACTGAATTGCACACAGATTTGTAGAAACAAGGGGACCCTGCAGCAAATTTTAAAAGCTTTTCACATTTTCAAACTGAAGTATTATTGTACAATGCAAATCCTCTTCAGTCAATGTAAATCTAATGAACTGAAACCTGCTTAACTGTCCATTTATAACAGTCCAATGAAATATAACATGTAAGTCTTCTACCAAGCCAAAATAAAGTTGTTTTTTACCAGCTCAGACCCAGGTAGGTTAACTCACCTTCACTGAAACCTGTCTAAGGCCAGGCACAGTATCTGCTCTTTGTACAGTCTATGCCACTGGTGTAGTAACCAGACCCAAAATGCAAAAAGAGAAGGAATTGCAACCCTTTTGTATGAGTTTGCTTATCAGCTGGAAAAGGTTAAATGCGTTTCACATTTTCACTGGTTCTGTAGCAATACTGCAGAAGCTACTTTGAAGGTTTAGAGCTTTGCAAGCTACAAGTTATTTCACACTGGAAGAACCTGAACTACAGCAAAGCTACACTAGAAGGAAATCTAGTTATAACACAAAAAAGTCACACGCCAGCAAAAAATGCCACTCCCTTGAGTTTACTACAGTTTGTGCCTACGTATCAACTAAAATATCCCAGAATTCATGGGAAAGTTGTTCTGTGTACAATAATTGCTTAAGTACGGCCACGGTGACTCTTCCTCAGGCTGAGATCTGGGAGGTTTATCCACGATGACGTTGTGTGAGCACTGACCAACACCCTCCCTTGTCTTTTGCACGTGCACTACACAAAGGTCAACTGTGTGATGGTGACTGCCTGACGAATGCATTGCCTGGGCATGCCTCCACAGTGGTCAAAAAAAAATAAATCCTTCTTTTTATGGCCCAAAATTGTTCATAGTTTCACTACACAAAAAACTACTACGTGAATCACAAATCATTGGAATATGAATGTTGTTAAACTACCAGTGAGCTACTGCAAAATGTAGTTTAATTGCATGTAGTTCAGTGTAGTTCCTCAACACTGTTCTGTAGTCGCTGCTCACTGAATAGCAGATCATGCGGAGAAATCAAAGAACATCTATAGCCCGCCTGTTCCTCTCAGTTTGACCCGTTGCCATTATTAGTTTATGACACACAAACACAAAGAGGCTTACACCTCCTTGGCCGTCCTGAGTGGGTGTGACCAGCCCACTTCACTTTATATAATCCACTTCAACTGCTCTGTATGCAGGAACAATGACCCTACATCCTCCCAGCTTCGATTTCCGTCTGAAATTTATGAATAGACAAATAAAACACTAATAATGATGGTTACAACACAATATGGCTATGACACAATCAAGAATCAACTGTACATTTCTGTTACCACAGACTGTCTAAGACGCAACATATAACACTTGTACAAACTAACATGATAAGTAACATTTTCAATTGCAATAAACTAACTTATTTAAATGTAGAGGATTTAAAATCATTAAAATGGTTAAATATTGCTAGTAGGGTTAAGTATTTAGTGACAGGGAATGTATGTGGATGCCTAACTAGCTGCGTAACACAGACTATTTATAGGCGTTTTAGTGTCCTGTTTCAATGTTATATTTCAGTTACAGCTTGTTTGTGTTACATGTTATTTGAAGTTTGTTTTATTGAGGTTTTTTTTTTTCTTTGATTGTCCGTGTCTCATATTAGATTGAATCTGTTTTTGTTTTCTTCTCTTCTTTTTCCAGGTCTTGTAAATATCTGTGTTTGTCTGCATTTTTGTCTTACTTCAAAATGAAATGAATTCAAATTTACATCATCTGTTCATCATCCAGGCACCGAAAAAAATGTGTTTAAATTTTGATTTCTGCACTTGTATTTTTGTTGTTATATTGAATTGTGTTTTTCTTTACTGCTCAGCATGTGACCTGTTATTAAGACACATGTGATCAACACTAAATTTGTATTTTTACGTGGTTTTACTTTGCCTTATTCACCCGGAGCTACTCAGATGACTCAGTGACACACTTTAGGACTTTTAGAAAACCTCATACACACTCATTTATATCCACAAAAAACAAATACTCAGCCCATGTTACATCAATCAGATATTTATTTCTGTTTTTTTTTCTTTTCTTTTTATTCAGAACAGTTAAAGGTTTTTTGTTAATGACAGTCTGCATCGCCCAATCCTCTGCAGCCTAATCCAGGCAGCTCGATTCTGATTGGCTGTTTGGGCTCACTCCCACCACCTAGCCCATCTCCCTTTGTGTGCAACAACAACAGAAAGGCAGCACTTTACAGCATCCGGACACACTGCACATGACCAAACACGAACCAAACATCAGTTAAAAAACATCCGTCTTAATAATGTCATTTAATCTTGCATTCAGTCAAAGTTATTTCTTAAACCTATAAAAAAGCCAACAGTGTGAGATAATTCCACTTTCTCTCTAAACATCAGTGTCAGTGTCTTAAAAAAGACATTAGCCTGATCACTGAAGAAATGTTGAGAAAATTACACTTAATTAAAAGAATTTTTTTTTTTTATTTTGTTCCTGCTGGAAACTAATGGAATAATCTCAGCCTGTGAGCAGGTTTTTCAACTTTTAAGGCTAAATGACTTAATAAGGTGGAGATTTTTCTTTTTTTCTGAGAACATGATGCAGAACAAACCTGTCCCGTTCAGTCTGAGGTTTGAGTCTCACACTGCTGGGAACAAAATGGCTCCCTCAAAGTTTCTCTTCAGGATGTAAGGATGTCACAGAACTCAACAAAGTCCCTCTGCATGAAATTCTGACTCTGCATCAGGTCATCTTCCGAGGGGAAATACTGCATGCTGTCCTCTTGCAGACGCAGACTGTCCCCGTGCAGGTGTAGGCTGTCCTCGTGCAGTACCAGGATCTGTCCTGGTGGCGTTGTTGAGCCGTGTGGGTTGGGACTGTCCAGGAGGGCTCCTCTGGCATTCTCCAGGACGCCCAGGTATGAGTCCATGTCCGTAAGCTCCATGTCACTGTCGGAGCTGCTGCCACTGTCGCTCCCCACAGAGTCGGAGCGCATGTGCAGCATCTGGTACTTCTCGTGCATCAGAAACTGGTTTGTGTTCTTGGGGGCCCGCATCCCCCTCGCTCTGTTTCCCTTGACGTTAACGGGCCGAAGAGACATCACCATCTTCTGGAGGTGTCGGGGATGATGTTGATGAGGATGATGACGTTGAGGGTGTTGATGGTGGTGATTGCGCCCTCTCGGCCACCCTCCTGTCCTCCGCCCCTGCAGACGCCCCCTGCAGCTCTTGGACCAGCAGTGCTTCCTGCGGCTGGCAGCGTCCCTCTGTGGAGCCTCTTTTCCATCTTGCTGCTGATGGCAGCTCCTCCTGCACATCATCTCTGAGAGCATTTTCTTGTCTTTCTTGCAGTCGCCTCCCTTCCTCCCTGCTGCTCTCCTTCACATCCTCCTCTCCACACGGAGGCCCACACAACAAAGAGAGGCTGGTTTCTGTTTTTCTGGCTCAGATCACAAATGACCCCCCTCTCTCTCAGAGTCTACCTTTTCACTATTCTTTCGCTTTTTTTCTTGACCTCTTGCTTTGGCTGGTGCATAGCCTGCTCTTCCTCCCCTTGCAGTAGCAGCTTGCCTGCTCCGTTGGCTGTCTCTCACGCCCTCCTCTGTTTCTCTAATCTCTCTTCTTCACCTCTCTGAAAGTCAAATCAGCTCCTTACAGCTCTGATTAGTGAAGTGAAGTGAGCTGCTGAGGGGTGTTCAGCGTTTTCTGGCAGATTTCAAGCTGTTATGTTTTTTTGTTTTTTTTTTCTTCTCAGTTTTAGGCCAGTGACTGTAGTGCACTCAGCTCTGACCAGCACTGACTGTAGCTCTGCCTGCCCCTCAGAGCCAGGATAAAGAGCTGGGAGAATCCATTCCTGGGTTTACCAAAAGAAGGGGGTGGGGCAGTGTTTTCAGGTTTATCCACTGCCTATTAATAACAATGCAAAATAACATAATTCTATGAAATATTACTTCTACACGCGAGTAAAAGCTGTTTTAACACACGCGTCAGCCTGTAGGTGCCTCGGGTTTTGTGCTGTGTTTGTTATAAGCAGAAAGCTGCTCCCTGCAGCAGGATGGTTCACTCCGCTTCAGTTTTAGCAGCTGAAATCTGATCCACTGCTGCTGCTGTTACTGCCCCCCCCCCCACCACCACCAACACCTCTGACAACAGACACAGTATACAGCAACAACAACCACCAACACTGTGCAGGACGGCTGTGTTGGTTATCACAATAGCAGTAACAGTTATTGGTTTGTTATTGTGTCATGCAAAAATGTGATTTTAAAATACCATTGCAGAGGTGGAACTTTTGTCCTGGTTTCTTACATAAAACGTCACATTGCAAACAAAGAACTTCTGTCATCTTCTGTCCCAAACTTTACAAACAAAATCTGGGGCTCTCTCTCTGAAGCACAACTCAGCACAACACAACTGTGCATGGCGATGTTTGACAGTTACACCGCCACTGTGACGCCGAACTGAAGTATCTCGACAAGTATGACATTTTTTTCACAGGCATTTATGGTCCAGAAACAGTGCACCTGACTTTAATGATCTCCAGACTCTTCATCTTGTTCTGCTCTAAGGTTTGCATTTCTGGTTTTAGTGAAATATCTAAACAACGATTCAGTAGATTGACATGAAATTTGGTTCAGTGACATTCATGTTGGCCTCATCATAAATTATAATAGCTTTGGTGATCTCTTGGGTTTTCCTCTAGTGCCATCATCAGGTCAAGAATTTAATTTTTCCAATACTCTTTTTATGATCAAATACCTACCACACTTATAGCATTCCCATCACCCTCAGTTTTACTTTGTGTTTAGTGTGATCTTAGCTGGTAAACATGGAAAGCATTATTCTTGCTAAACATCGGCATGTTTGCATTGTTATTATATAATGAAAACATGAACATCTCTAGTGTCACCTATATCACACAACAAAGCCTTTCCTTCTTAAAGAGGCCTTTAAACCTAGTACTTGTTCCTGCAGCAACTATCAGCACAACTACCCCTGCAATTCAGTTCAGGTAAGATTTATTTAAATATTTTTTATTCAGTTTCAACAAACCAAAGACCATGAAAAGCCTGTAAATTTGCACTACACTACTGACCCCATGTGGCTGTAACATGTATACTACACAGAACAGCCAAAGCAGGAGGATGGGGTCCCTCCATCCAGCAAAATTGTTGGATAGATTACAAGACATTGCTTTGCTATACTCAGATCCTTACCACCAGTGTATCATAAAATGGTGTAGTATAGAACATAGATTTGGATTTGATTGATTATTGTAATGGAGCTCTGAATCAGCTACAGAACAGAGGGTAGAGGATGATCACATCAGGCAACAATAAGCTACTGTTAAGCTTGCTAATGACACATGCAGTGTGCTATGCACTGAGTATTCAGCCTGCTTTGATACGAGAAGTCATCAATACGTCTTCATAATCCTGCTAATATTTGTTGCCTTAGCAAGTTGGAATTTATTCGACACACAGCAGCACATCACCTCGTTATATATGGGTCAAATGTTAAGGCACAAAAAGTACAATAAATATGACAAAAATTAAACACAAATTAAAATGATAAAATACAACAACTGTTATTACATTCAGACGGCTATTATTGACACAGTTTATATGCCTTCACAGCTTGTTTTTGTTCTTTGACGAAGAGATACGAGTGAATATAGTTATAAAAAAAAATTAACGTTCTTTTACTCCATTACAAACTCAAAATGTATCACCAGTCAACCACATTTTATTCTAGTTCAGTTCCCCGCTAAGGGAAGCCCTGAAATAAATTAATTTACATCTCCTATTTCTGATGTATTTATTTGAGTTTTCTCTCTATAAAATTCTCCAAGAAGTATAAGTTTCTACGTCCGGATGTTTGTTTCGTACATCTATGACCTCATGTTATATCTTTGTTTACCACCGTCAGCGTTGTCACCAGAGATGTTGTTAATAAAGACAGATGGTTGTATTTTCTGTCGTTTTATTCTGTCTTTCCGTTTTATTTGCCCTTTTTGCACTAGTAAACTAACTACTTAGTCTGACTGCCCATGCACCGTTCGTATGTTTGATATAAACGTTTAACATAAAACAGATTGCAAAAATACGGCGTGTGGTAATTGTCACGAAGTGACTGTAAATAAAGTTGTTGTTTTTTTTTTTGAGTCACCTGCTTCGTTCAGCATCACAACAAACATGGCGGCGGCAGACGGTTAGAAGAGGAAAACCGCTACACAGCCTCCAAACCAGTTTTAGTTAGACTTTTTTTTTTTTTTTTTAACTTAATAACAGTTAATATTTGCTCGCACCGATCTCAAGATGGAGTCCGCCCCTTTTCCAGAGGAGGTTTCGGAGAAGAAAGTTTGTGTTGTTGGGTCGGAGCTGGTGGAAAACTACACTGTAAGCAACGTCCGGCTTAATATCAGTTAGCTTAGCATGTAGCTAGCCAAGCCTCAGGTCTGTCAAAGTGACAGCGAGTTGATGTTGAAGAAGATTCCCTAACAATACGTTCAAAAGCTGTACTTCTTTTTTTTATGTTAGCCCTGATGTCTTTATCCTCCCGGAGTAAAAAAAGAACGACAGGACTGATAAGCTAACAGCTAACTGCCGTGCTAACTGTAACAGACATTTTCAGAATGTTTGCATCTTTTCCTCTGATGTTCACAGACCCCACAGACTACTACAGCGTTTACTCTCTCTATCGGGGATTATATTTAACGTCTGTGTGGTGTGACGATCTGTACCGTTAGGTTTGACAGACTGCCAGCTGGCTTTATCAGCCACCGACACGGCTGGAAAATAAAAATCATAATCGTTCACCAGAGGCGGACCATAAGTTAAACTGAGTCTCTTTGGATTTGATAAAATCAATGACATTCTCAGTCGAAATTCTGACTGCAGAGGAGACGAAGTTATGAGATGATTGAGTCAAACTTTGACTTTCTAAGTTAAATGACAATGGTAAGGTAATAAGTCATAATTATGAGCTGAGCTGCAGTGAAGCTGCTTTCAAAAATAATGCTATTAATTGTTTTTATATATCATTTGGGTGTGACCAACCTTTGCCTATAAAACACCACTAATTCTACTTGCACTTGCTATTAAATTATTAGAGCGTCATTGCAGATCAGAAAGCAGTTGGACCACAGCAGTTTTTAAATCAGTCAGGTTGCAATCACTGAGTGTCCTGCTGCGATGTTTCAGGTCTACATCATTGATGTGATGGATGGAGAGCATAGATGGACTGTGAAGCACCGCTACAGTGACTTCCACGACCTCCATGAAAAGGTAAGAGACTCCAAACATCATGTGTGTTGAATTCAGTTTGGTGTTGTGATGCAGAGATCAGTGTTTACTGATTGAGTGTTGAAAAAGTATATTTTTTATGCTGCAGAACACTAAAAAACTTGACAATCAAATGTATCTAAATGCAAAGTATCAGAGTATATTAAATTCATTTATTTGCTCCTGTGACATAATTATTCTTAACTCTGATTTCAACTCCACAGTTGTTGTAATGAAAGGCTCCATGTTATTAGATGTAACTGTTGGCTGAAATTCCATTATGGGAACAATAGTTAATAATTCATATTTCTCGGATTTCTCATTTGATTTATCAGAGGATAATAGCTTAGCCACTTACATATTGTACATCCCTACACATTACCAACCATAATGCAATACTGCATCGCAATCATTGCTGGAGTGCATTGTTGAATGCTTGGCTAAATGTGCACTGTTGGAATGACAGTATGGCCCTTATAAACACTCAGGAGTTTAAAACTGAAACAGAACAGGAAGCAGGTGTTTCAGACTGTGGAGAAAATATCTATGGGTTTATACTTTCCTTAGACAGAAATGGAGAGAGATTTTTTAATGAATCAATAAATCTTTATGGTGAAAATGGTTAATCCAAGGTGTATTGTTTTGTGTGACTAACAGCCCAACAGTTATCTAAGCTATGTTTAAGTTATCATGAAATGAATTATTGTTTTAATAATCGTGATGTGTGTTTCCCTCCAGCTGACTGCAGAGAAGAAGGTTGACCGACGACTTCTTCCTCCTAAGAAGATTTTGGGAAAGAATTCAAAGAGTCTGGTGGAGCGGCGGCAGAAGGAGCTGGAGCTCTACCTGCAGACGCTGCTGCAGCAGTTCCCACATGCCACGCCCGCTCCGCTCGCCTGCTTCCTACACTTTCACCTCTATGTGAGTATTGAGGCTATTGTGAGGCTATCAATACCTAAAACTTCAGAACATGTACCACAACCTGTTTAGGTGCTTCATCCTTCTAGTGCTACACCTGCACTCAAGTCTGCTGCTGCTTCAGTCACAATGGCATGTGCTTGAGTATTGCTTGGATATTGGAGCCAGAAAGCACACAACATGGTCACAAGTATGAAGACACTCAAAAAATGTTTTTGTTTGTTTTGATGTTCAGTAAATTGGGATTATTACCCTGGATTAGAAGCGCTGTTAAAGGTTTAAAGGAAACAGTAGCTTCAGGCTTTGTGATGTCGGTGACTGTGGTCACATGATGAAGACGGTACAACAGACCAGTGTTGACTCTCTGACTCCTCAAAGATTTGCAGAGTAAACAGCTAATAGAAAAGCCTTCTCATGTGATGCGAGATGAACACATGATCACAGACAAGGTCTGAATGATCACAAACAACTGTTGTATTGTTGTTTGTTATTCAGCTGCATTAACACTGTATTACCACATAACTGTAACATAGCTTTGAAGAAAAAAATTTAAGTGATGTTCACTGTCTGAAGTGAGGCTCAAGCCTCTGCAGGTGTTGCTCTGTATCCTGCTCTGTGTGTTGTGGTCAGAGGTTTGATTTGTTGATCCTGGATGAAGTTATCTTCAAAAACAGTGCATTGAAAAACATTAGTTGAGAAAGGCAGCATGGTTAAAGAGTTGAAACCATGATCAGCTTTTTGTTGAGCAGTTAAGAAATAAGATGACTGAATTGAGTCTGCAAGCTTAACTGTTTGTTATTTTCAATTGAGTCCAGGTTTTAACAGACTGTTAATCTCTTTCAGGAAATAAATGGCATCACAGCAGCACTGGCTGAGGAGTTGTTCCATAAAGGTTGGCTTCCTTTGACCTCACTTTCCTTTGACCCCTTTTGTCTCATCTAGTTAACAATTAATGAAACTCATTCAGTGGAGTGGTGTGTCTCCTCTCTGTGAAGCAGCAGAGGCTCTCTCCCTGCAGCTTTTACTGACAACTGTTTTAAAACAACAACTTGTTCACTTGTTCAGTTAAGAGATAAAGTGCAGTTACCCAGAATGCTCTGACACAATCTACTGTACTTAATTCATTTATTTATTCATGTATCAGGGACAATACATTTTAATTGACACAATTTGGGTTTAAGTTTGGCAGACATAGTCAAACGGCTGGTTTTCAAAAATCTTTAAAACTTTGCTGACTCTGCTTGCACAATGGCATGGTGTGATACTGCAGTCTGCAGAAATAGCAGTTGAGAAACAGAAGTTAAGTTTAATGTGTTTCTCCATATTAGACTCTGCACTTGTTTTTGTTTTTTGGTTGCGTAGAACCCCGAAATATTTACAGTTTTGATAGCTTATGATCTGTTGCAGCTGAATCATGTTACTAAGATGAGAGGAGATTCTCTCCTTGGTTCTGTAAATTTCATGTTTATACAAATATAACTTGACTGCTATATAAAAAACACTGATAAATGTTGCAGGTGTTGCTAACACCTGGCTTGTAGAAACAGCAGCTGTGAAAATTAACTGACTGACCTACAAAAATATAAACTGCTCAGTCGGTCGGACTGCTGTGAGTTTATTTTTTTGTTTGTTTGTTTGCTGTAGGTGAACAGCTGCTGCAGGCTGGCGAGGTGTTTTCCCTGCATCCTCTGCAGCTTTACTCAGTCTCCCAGCAGCTCCGTCTGGCCAAGCCGACCTGCTGTAACGGAGATGCCAGAACTGACCTTGGACATATCCTCGACTTCACCTGCAGGCTGCGATACCTCAAGGTCACAAAAATCTAATTTAATTTAATTTAAATCTACATCGCACAGTTTACTGTTTTCTCCCAACTTCTCTTCTAGCAGCAGAGGTGATACATTTTCCTTACTGGTTTTATCTCTGTTGGTCAGATCTCTGGTACCAGAGGTCCAGTAGGAACCAGTAACATCGAGGAGAGCAGTCTCCCCTTCGACCTGGCCATTTTCAAGTCATTGCTGCAGATAGAGGTAACTGTCTGTATGTTTGTCCTCACCAAACCTTATGTTTGATATGGGCTTATGAACATCAGTTCTCCCTATATTTTGTCTATTTATTCCAGATTATTGTCCCAGTTTAGTACCCAGGTTCAGGATGTGCCTAATTTCAGTTGTGGGTGGACACAAAGAGGAAAGCTGTACTGGTTCTCAAGTTCTCACAAGTCAGGGTTACGTAAAATTGGATGGTGCAATATAGCTGACTTCTCAATTTTCAATTCTCTCACGCTCTCAGATGAAAGCGTTATTGTTGAAAACATACATATGGCATATTGTAGAGGAGTTGTTTGACTTGTTTTATTGTTATGATTGTTTAAAATGTTTTTCCTCTTGATTGAGGTGGAGAAGTTGGTGATAGATAAAGAAAATGTGATAGGCTGATGGAAACAAACTTTAATCAATAAACATTGATGTTGTAGCAGCTGAGCAGCTCTGCCTCATCAGAAGATAGTAAGAAAGATACAGGACAAAGGGGGTGGAGGAAGTAAGGTGACCCAGTGATTGATTAAAAACACTATCAGACTGAACAAATGTATGTTATCATAATAACACAAATGCGAGCTAAGATGATCAGCAACAATGAAATGCCATGATGTCTCAGAGGTATTGGTGCTCAACTAATAACAATACTATGTAATCATGTTTTCTTGAGTATATTCATGTAACAGGAGGTGATGAGAAAACACTGATGGAGGTGAAAAGCTGCCAAAATCTGGACAGAAAGATAAATTCTGTCCCTCTGTCTTCAGATCAGTGAGTGCAGCTCTCAGCAGATTCAGGGTTTGTCGTCTCTGAGGTCGAGTCTGGTGACTATGAGTATCCACCGCACCACAGAAACTATGATGGTAATGTTGACATTGAATACTGTAGTATAAATGTTCATTCAGTATATTGTGTATTGTATATCAATGTGTATATTGTGACGTTTACGGCGTTCTCCAGTCGATCCTGGTCCCAGAGGCGAGTGAGTTCTCGCAGTGGGAGCCTGAGGGGGCGGAGTCTGGCTGTCCCGTCACCGCCGTTATCCCTGTGTGGAGAAACCTGACGACACTGGACATGAGCCACAACTGCATTGGCACCATTGACAGCTCAGTGGTGAGACACTCACCCACTAAACCACAGACAAACTTCACCCAGAGTTCGGTTCATAACAGTATTTAAACGTCAACAGAGGAATTTCATTTTTTTTCCTCTCAGAAGAACTCTGTCCATTTCACACAATATTGTAATTTAATAATTTCTTTAGGTAATACATTTTTGTTTTGATTTTTGTCATGTTTAGTGCCACAATATAATTAGAACATGAAATCTGTGGAGTGAGAGGAAACACACTACCTCTACCTGTTTAGACGAACAAAAAGTGAAAAATACAAAGACAAGGCAAAGGGATTTCCTGAAATCACTTGCATCACTGCTCTGGTTGGTTGAAAATGCATGAGATTAAGTTTTCAAGGCCTGGAAAAGCTGTTTAAAAATTGATAGAAAAAAACATATTTGTAAAACATTTTCCCGTAACAAAATTTGACAAGTCAGCTAAAACTCCACTATTAGTATCAACCAAAGTTACTGTAACTTCTGCAACATACAAAGCAGTTGTGCCAGTTTTTTTTTTTTGTTTCATATTTCAAGTTCAATTAAAGATATGCGATGGTCAATAAAAATATATCAGTACAAACCTTTGCCAGCACCCCTTCTCACACTGAGTGGTCCACTAGCCGATGTAGCAGAAAGTCAGGGCACATTGTCCTTGATATCACCCGTTATCTTTACACTTGGCTAAAAATGGCAGGGTATGTAAATAAAGGAATTGAGAAATTTTCACACGTCATCTATCAGTTCCTATGTACTGACCTTGAATTTTTTCTGTTGTAGAAACTGATTCGCAAGGTGGAGTTTCTGGATCTGAGTTACAACCAGCTTTCCTCAGTGGAAAACCTCCAGGTATGTGGAAAGCAGCAAATCCTCACACTGGAGAGTGTTTGCCAACTGTTGGTAACTTTATGCTCCATTCACTTGAGATGGAGTCAGGTGTTGACTTCAGAATGTTTCACCAAGATGGGAGATTTTAAAATAAAGACACTCCTACAGATATGTTGTTTGTCATTAACAGTACAAAACTAGTTGTTTTGTGGTTGCAGCACCTGTACAACCTGGTCCACTTGGATCTGTCCTATAACAACCTGCGGGTCCTTGAGGCTGCTCACACTCGTCTGGGCAACATAAAAACCCTTAGCCTGTCTGGTAACCAGCTGGACCGACTCACCGGCCTCACCAAGCTCTACTCTCTTGTCAACCTGGACCTCAGCCACAACCAGCTGGCCCAGGTAACCACTCAGAGGATGTCCTGATGGCCCTGGTGGTCCAAATGACATAGATGCATACGGAAAATCAAAATCTTTTATTTCTTTAATACTTTATTGTAAATTTGCTGCACAGTTTTGGCATTTTCACAATTCTGTCTATGTTTGTATGTTTCCAGTTGGAGGAGATCAGGAACATCGGCTCTCTGCCCTGTCTGGAGAAACTCAACCTGTCCAGTAACCCCATGTGCATCATCCCAGACTACAGAACCAAAGTCCTGGCCCAGTTTGGAGATCGTGCAGCAGAGGTACACCACCAAAACCACTACACTGTTCATATTACTCCTGGTCTACTACTACTACAGAGGTTCACAGCCAACAGTAACAGGATACTTTACTCTCTGTACTATTACTGTTGCATGTACTGCTGATATCACTACTGCACAGGTAAACAGCCAACACCACCACGCTGTTCCTCTCTCTCTCTCTCTCTCTCTGCGTTGCTGATGTTTGCTGCTAATGTTGATATTACTGTCACTACAAATGCCACTAATACAGAAACTGCTCATACTAATACAACTAGTATATCTTCATTAGTACTCTCTTAATACTACTGTTACAAGTATTTATTCTACTTCAGCTGTTGTTATTATTACTATTAATGCTACAGCTTTTTAAGTAACAGAGAACGCAGCTGCGTTTGTGTGTTGACAGATGTTTGTTTATCCTCTATCTCTGCATTAGGTTTGTCTAGACAGTAAAGTTACGACAGAGAAGGAGCTGGACACAGTGGAGGTGTTAAAAGCCATTCAGAAAGCCAAAGAAGTCAAAGACAGGATGAGCAGCAGCGACAAGAAGGTACACTCCGTCACACTGATGCATGCTGTCATCATTTATTATAGAATTTTTAGATTTATATTTTGCCTATGCTCTTTTTCACAAGTTTACTGTGCGTTGTATATAATGTTTCATAGTGTGGGACAATTGTCTTTTTCTGTTGATGTTGTTTGTATTTATACTTGGATTCTGCCCTGTGGGCCAATTTTAACCTCAATGAGATTTTTTGCCTGGTTAAAAAAAATGCAGCAGGAGTCAGTACTAGACCTGTTAATATTAGCTTATATGGTCACATGGTCAATGCTTGTGTCCGTTATATTGACATACAGTTTGCACATGAAAGATTATTGAATAGTTTAGAAATGTTCAGTGTTTAAATAATTAATTGATACATTTCTTTGGTAATTTTTGAATGTCTTTTAGGACTGTGAGACAGCAGAGCCAGGAGGATTTTACCTGACAGCACTGAATGTTATATTTTAACACTAACACTAAATGAAATTAATCGTAATCATTATCTTGAAACTCAAATTGCTGTTAAATTGTTAAATTTTTGTGGTTATGCTCTATTATTGTAACTTTCAGACTAATTAACTATGAAACCTGCTGTGGTGGTTTCTAACCTCATCATAGACCAGTCAGAGCTCGCCATCAGCGTGTTTGTTGGGGTCCGAACAGCTTCACATCAATGATTAGACCTTTTTAGATTAGAAAGACTGTGCACATCAGCAGCAGAGTTAATATGTAATGAAAATAATGCCAATTAGTCAAACAAGTATGGGCTTAAAAACATGTCTGATTAGGTGTGTGAGGTCGAAATTGGACTTGGAAACTTGTAATCCTCCAATGTAAACTGATCTGTGAAAATCAATAGCTAAAGCTGTGTGTATTTAAACAGGTCTAACATAGCCTGCAGAATTGTGTTACATGCATCTATACACATCAGATAAATGGCAGTTTTATATGTTCTGAACACAAATCTTTACAATGAGAAATCCACTGACCACAGATGTTTTCAGTGGTTCACAACAGAAAAATACCGAATGCGGCTTGATCACAGATTTCTTCACATTTATGTAGTTAAAGAAAATGATGAAACCTGTGTTTGTTGTGTTTAAACTTGTACTGTAATTGTACGAGAGCAGTAGTTGTCTTTTGTTTCCATAAAAAAAAGCAGGCCTGCATCTTTAAATAGGCTAAACACCAGTCTTAACATGTCTTAAGAAAGTGTGGCCGATTGTTGCTCTGCTGCTGATGGAGCTGCAGGTTTTTACAGTGTGATCTCTGAAGGCTTCCTCCTCTCTGTCCTCTCGTCAGATCAGTGAGGAGACCAGGCTGTCTGCTGCTGCACCTCCTCACCTCTCCTTCCCCTCTCCCCCCTCCTCCTCCTCCACCTGCTGCTCCTCCGCTGTCGCTCCTCCTACCGTCACCTCCTCCTCCTCCTCCTCTTCCTCCTCTTCTTCTTCCTGTCCGGCCCAGCAGGCTGCCTGCCCCAGCCAAGGTAATCATGTATGTATCAGGCTGTGTGGGCTGAGGGAGGGTGGGGGTGGCTGTGGTTTTTATTGTTGCTTTGAGGCGGCAGCCCGATAGGAAAATCTGAAACGGTTCCTCTGCTCTTTGTCTGGAATCTGAAATGGGTTTTCAAAAACAGCAGTTGGATCACTCCTAAACACTGAAGTAGATATTTGACCAAGTAAAAACTGACTGTGCTTGCTGGTTTTTAAACCAACAGTTATTTTGACAATTAATCTGCAAGTTGTTTAGTCAAAAAAAAAACAAACAAAAAAAACTCCGGTTGACAGTTTCCCTCAGTTTAAGGTGACATCTTCATGTCTTGTTTTGTCCAACCAACAGTCCAAAACCCAGACATCTTGAATTTTACATTCAACAACTCTAGCATCTTCTGTTTAGACTAAAATGGAAGACATTAATTCTAATTCTAATGTAAAATAATCAACTAAAAATTACATTGACAGGACAGAAACATCAGTCTCTTAAAGCTAAACCCCCCCCTCCCTTCTTCCCAGACAGAAAACATGTCAGACTGAAGAATGCGGAGAAACAAAATGTAGTCTGATTATCAGACCATAGGTAGAGCCAACTGTTAAGACTGATAACCAACAGACAAATCTTGGCTTTCCCCCATCAATACATCTGCACATCCAGTATTATTGAAAAATTGTGTGTCAGCTGATAATTAACAGGACTTATCAGTACAGAAATGTCAAAGATTTGTTTGAGGTCATTTAGAAACAGTGTCTCCTGTCTATCAGAAAGCAATGACTAGTTTATCTCTGAGCAGACCGAGTGATGGATTAACAAACAGCTGGTAGAGGCGGACCGGAGAATTATTAATCAGTGACTGATACTCACTAATCTTTTGCTATAGCTCGTGTGACAACCTTCTAATGCTTACTAACCTCCTTTTGATAGACTGTTGACTCTAATAATGTTTGTTGTGGCTTAGTGAAGGCTTCAAACTGTGTGACTAAATCTGCATATTGTTTTTAAATGAAGTTTGTATCTGATTCAATCAAACTGTGCATGATCCCTGTTTCAGAAATGACGAGCAGAGAAGCAGCCGCAGTCCCCCCCAGTGTTCTCCCTCCTGTGGACGCGGCACCTCCCCCCGAAAGCTTTAACACCAACACACACCTCCTGTCTGCTGAACCCGCCCAGGTCTTCAAATACGCACACACACACCTGAAACACCAGTGAGGGGAGGGGTCTGTTACCACGACAACCATTAAAGACATCAGTTTAGGAAGAGAGAGGCAGTTTGATTGTTCTGTGATCTGAACCTGTGAGGATTTTTAAATGAGGAATTAGAAATTACCCCAAATTAAATTAATCAAGTAGATTCGGGCTTTAACATGGTGACATATGTCTTGATACAAAAATGTGACAATACGTGTTAGCACGCAAACACGCTAATGTAACATGGTAAACGTCATCAATATAGTCTGCTTAAGCATGAGTGCAGTGTGACAGTAAGCAGGTTAGTGTGGTAATGTTAGCTCAAAGCATCACATGCTGAAGTGCAGCTGAGTGTAGGCGCTGTACATGAGGTGTATAGATGGAGGTGGAATTTCTCTTTGTGTTTGTTCATAGTGAGCTTGATTCTAATGTTGATACATGTGCTTGTCTGCAGAGACAAGAACCTGCTGTCAGTCTGTCTGAAAACACACACTGTGGAGCTCCCACAAGTATAACTACTACTACTACTACTACCATGGCTACTACTGTCTGGTCAGTATCAAGTAACATAATTCTTACATAATATAAACGAACAACTCTGGAGAACAGCATCAGGACGAGTCAGCAGTGCCAACACAATTTTACAGTTACTCTCATGCTCGTGTTTTTTCCTGCCAGTGTAAATGAGTTTATTGATCAAGAACAGTAAAAAAGAGTAGGAATTGGTAACATTAAAGATGAATGTAAATAATGTGGTACATTATTAGATTAAATAATGAGAAGGTTGTCAGTTAAAGTACAACAAGCTGATTGCACAACTTAAGTGAGTGAATGATTTCGTTTAATTGAGTCATTTTTAAACAGGTCGTTCTTCTGTGTTCATGACCTAACGCCAAATTTTAATAAACCCGTTTCTGTCTCACTGTCCTCCAGCTGTGTCTGTTCCTCTTCATCCTCCCGACCAGTTGAAACCATTTGCTCGACATGCAGTGCCACCTGGTGTCCTCTACTTCCCTCTCGCCTGCTCTCCCTCTCCTCCTCCAACAAAGACTTCATTACCCAGCTCTCCCAGTGTCTTAGTGTCACCCTGAAGGAGCAGAAGAAGAAGAAGCAGCAGGAGGACGAGGGAAAGGAGGAGAGGGAGGAGAAGAGGTCTGAATCCAGAGAGGTTCAGTCCCATGTGGAGGACACCAAGGTGGGCAGTCCAAGGTAATTAAAACACAAACTATCTCTTACTGGTTTTTGGAGGTTCCCAGTGTTTCCTGAGATTGCTTGAAATTCCCGCTGATTTCTGGGATCCTGTAAAGTGTCAACTGAATTTCGATTTCCATGTATCTGCAGCTGTTGCAGCCACAAGAGAGGGATTGTATAGTTGACTGTTATTATAGACTGTGTTTATAATAAGGAGTCACATATTCTGTTATATACGTAAAGGAAGTTATTTGAAGTGCAAAAGGATGAGTCTTGGTTCATCCACTGTTTTATGCTCATTATTTCAGTCCTGGCTCCAGGGACGGATACTTTGAGATGGGTCTGGATGACTCTGTGGAGGAGTCAGTCTGCTCCTCCTCTACGTCACTCGCTGCACCTCCTGCAGAGGAGCATGGAGACCACCAGGGGGAGCTGTGCAACGGGGAGGAAGAAGAGGAGGAGGTGCACATCGTTAGTGTTCTGTGGTGCTACTGCCTTCAGGTGGAGAAGGAAGTGGAGCAGAAGGAGGCGTGCCTGGTCCTGACGGACCGACTCCTGGGACTGCTGCACCTATCAGATGACTTCACGTTGACCAGTCAGGATTCAGGTAGCCTCTTGTTGCTTCTCTTGTTGTTATATTTGTTTGTTTGAGTTGTGTTTTTCTACCTATTTTGGGTTGAATTAAGTAATCTAAGTTCACATGAGACATTCCTAGTTATTATTCTTGCTGGGTAACTTTGTTGTGTAAAATCTGGAAACCCCTCATATCTGAAATTGGTATTTATTAAGTTAACTGCTCCTGCTTCATGGGACAGGCAACTGTTCATGGGTGGACAACAGCACAAAATCCTTCTATGTTCTGCGGCTGCAGATTTGGGAACAGTTAGGCTTTCCAAAGTTCTGTGTTTGACAAAACAGACACAAATCTGACTGACAGATGCATCACCAGGCCTGATGCATAACTCTGCTTGGTAACAGCAAGTGAAACGGAGCTCGGCTTGTGTTTCAGACAATCTAGTTACTTTTCCTTAAAGGTGGAGAAAACAATGACCTCAGAGAGCTGTTCACACCAGACATCCTAAGAATATGGCTGAGATGAAGCAGAGCTGTAGGAAAATGGTCCAAATTTCCTCCTGAACGTTGTGCAGGTCTGATCTGCAGCTACGGGAATTTTTGGTTTGAAGATATTGCTGCCAAAGGAGGGTTGACCAGTTATTAAATCCAAGGGTTCACTTACTTTTTCCACTGAGAATGTTTAATGGGTGTGTTCAATAAAGACACAAAACACTATGATTGTTTGCGTGTTATTATCTTAAGCACATTGGGATTATCTGTACTTGTGACTTCTATAAAGATCAGATCACATTTTATGACCAATTAATGCAGAGTGTTCACTTACTTTTTCCTGCCACTGTATACACCACTGTGAAGAACCAGTCCTCAAACACATTTTCACCTTTTAGAGGAAGAGAAAAGATGAAGATTGCTGAATTATTGAAATGACATTTTTGACAAACTACGATATAATGGACAGTTATGATGATGAAACAAAATGAGCTACATGAAGATGGCACCATTGACAATTAATAGATGAAACAACAACAATAATAAGAAGAAGCAAATTAATTGATAACGAAATAATCATCAGTTGCAGCTCTAATAAGTGTGATTGATCTGTTCAGAAATGATTTGGCTGGAAGCTGAAATGTTGAGAGCACTGTGTTCTCCTGTTCTCCACAGACCAGGAGCAGAGTCCGCCTGTGAAGGAGGTGCTGTCAGGTTTGCAGATGGACTTCCTGCTGCCTTATTCTCAGCTTCTTCTGTCCTCCCGAGCTGAGCTCCCCGACTGCTGCCTCGCCATCGGGCTCCAGTCTGGTCAAACCTGCTGGTATGTCTTCTCAGAGGCTGACGAGCTCCGGCAGACCAGGGCCGAGCTGACAGCGCTGATCCAGGTCAGAGAGCAGCAAGTGAGCCGTTTAGAGTCCCTGATTTTCAAGGACAGTCTCTCTAGAAGTCTTTTCACATGCGAAACACACAGGCATCATACGTAGACATTCAGGAAGCATAAATCAAACTGGAGTCCGTCATTGTGTGAACACCTGGAAAACAGAAACCTTCTCCCTTGTTTTTTCCAGGCAGGAGAGTCTCACACTGACCCCGAGCCCCCAAACACTCCCCAGCTCCTCCCCCCTTCACTCATCAACTCCTGGGAGCTGGAGGAGAGTCAAGGAGCCCAGGGAGGCTACCTTGCCCACCTCTTCTCCTCCTCCCCCTCCTCCTCCTCTGCCCCGGACACCCACCCCCTCCTGTTGGACACCTTATCCCAGAAGGAAGATCCCTGCCTCCCTTCTCTCCTCTTCTTCACCCACCGACACCTGTGGGTTCTGAAGATTGACTTCAGAGAGCTGGCGGAAAGAGAGAGGAGCAATGCTGACCCCCATCACCCCTCCTCCTCCTGGGGCAGGCTGCTCCGTGTGCCCCTCGGCTCCGTGGTGCTTCACCCCAGAGAGAGAGCTCCTCAGGTCGGGGACAGAACCAGCAACACCCCCTGCCCTGACCCAAAACACCTCCACAGGTACGGAGGCTGTAATTGGATGAATGCATGGTCGGACTGTCGGCTGCAGGTTTTGTGTTTTGGTTGTTTTTGATGAGTACTACAATTTTTTTTTTCTTTTTCACTTCAGTTTTGATACTGTTCATTTGTTTTCCCCTGAAAGAAAACAGAAGTGTTACTTGTGGAAAATGGAGAGTAAATTCTCAGAAGTGATTTACGCAATATTGTTTTTTAACTGATGGAACTGAATTATCAACAATGAGTGGAAATTAATTGGATCACAAGATCTGTGCCGATATCCATCTTCTGTTACATTCCATTTCACTATTCATTTATCTCCGGCTTTAGTATTTACTATTTTTATTTGTTGTTCAAGTTTCTTTCCTTAATTTGAGTTTATTAATATCAATAGCATCATTAACATGCAAATAAGTTTTTTTTTAATGTATCATTTCATTTATCGATTGAAATTAAACAGTAAAAGTCCATAATTATTCTGGTAGCATACAAAAAAATCTATGTCTTCATAAAAGAGAACAATAAAATTGATTCACATACATTTCATTTTCTCATTATATCATTTGTTCTGTTTTTGTTTTCCCTGCTTTTAAATATTGTCATTATCTGTATTTTAACCATCCTGTTGTTCCCAGGAGGAGTCACACTGTGGAGCTGCTGATGGGAAATCAGATGCTGCTGCTGCTCTTCCCCCTGGCCCTGGACAGAACATCTTTCTTGGGGGAGCTGAGCCAGCGGAGAGCGTCCCTGGAGGGGCTGAAGATGTTGGCCCTGCCCAAAACCTGCCGGCCCTGCCCACAAGGAGAACATGCACAAGGTGAAGACAAACATGTCCGTGTTCGTACGCTCAGATATCATTGGTCCTTATATCCGCTGATTGTTTAGCCGATTAGTTTGACCCGTTCTGGTTTCTTCCCCCAGTGTTATGACCTTGTTTCACACCTCCTTGTTGCTGTGTTCTTAGACCGTTACAGATCCAGAGACCAGTGCTGTTGTACCAGTACCAGAAAATCACATAACTCCAGCAGGTAGACTTCCAAAGCCCTTCTGTTCAGTCCAATATAGATCACTGTTTCTCTTCTCTACTTTCCCTACTTTCCTTTTTTTTCTATTAAAATAAAATTATATGTCTTGGTCACAGTTCTTTAAAAACACAAATTCAAGGGATCCTTATCGAAAAAGCATATTTATGTTGTTTTTCATGAGAGTTTTAGACTCACAAATAACTCACAATAACAATATCTGTATCCGTCAGACTGCAGTATTCATCAGCACCACACTTATAATTATAATATCTGGGACACTGTGTGACTGATTAAAGTGTTTCCTTAGCTGTACAACCTGTCAGCACAGTGGAAGAAGTACAACTTTCTGTCAAGGCCAAATGAATTCTGTAGATAGGCTTAACCCAGGACCCGAGTCAGGCATGGTCCCCATGATCTTCAGTCTAATCAGGTCTGGTAGGGTCCTGTCACGTGGTGTTTCATTATCATTATCTGCTCATTCATTGGGCGTCAGTGTTAATATACTGTCTCTGTTTAGGTCTGTTCAGGTCCACCACACTTCAGACGGGGTGTAGCGATCATCAGTTTCCTTTAGGAAAGGGTCTTTTATGTTTTTAAAAAAAAAATATATGATACCTCATATTCACTTCACTTTTCCTCCCTCCTTTTTCCTCCTCCTCCTCCTCTTCCTCCTCCTCCTTCTCTCTGCATTCACCTCTTCAGCTGGGACTCTTCCCATCTGCAGCTGGAGGAGAACCAGCCGTCCCCCCACCTCATCCCTGGTCTCTCCCCAGGACTGAAGCTCCTGGCTGGGCTTGGAGGACAGCAGCTGTTGGCCTTCTTCCACAGATATATTGCACTGGTAGGACACACACACACAGTTGTGTTCCTGTGCGCTCCCTTTGTGTCTCAGTATCATCAAATGCTGCATTTCATTTTAGCTCAAAATCTAAAGCAAACAACAATTAACTATTAACAATTAATTAACGGTTTCCTTTCTTGATTAATTTTGTCATTTTTGTCTCTAGAATGTGAGCAAATAGCAAAAAGTGTTGATCAGAAATTCATCTTAAAATGTCAGCCAGTCCAAACCCAGAGACAGTTTATTATTAAGACAAAGAAAACAAGCAAAGAAAAAGCATTTTTTGTTTTAAAAGATTTTTTTTTTTTTGCATTTTTTTTTTTTTTTGCATTTTTGCTTGAAAAATTACTTAAAAGATTAATTGTCAAAATAGTTGCAAATTCATTTTCTAACTTTGCCTTTTAGAGTTGGACTGTGTCACAGCAGTCATCTCAAACAATATTAACATGCTCACATTTCTTCATTTCTATAGAGAGAAATTGTCAGAGGAGTCAGGTTTTCTCAAGTGATGTTTGACCTGTGATGAAGCCCAGTTGGTTCTTCTTCTCTCCCACTGCATCAATCATTGTTAACGATGGGAAACTTCTTTTCCAGTCCAAAATTCCAGTTAAATGTTTTTTTCTTATGTTAGTCTGAGGCGGAGGAGGTGAGACAGGTCCTGTGGCTGTCTGTGGTCCTCTACAAGTCTCCAGAGGCTGAGCTCACATGCTGTCTGCTGCTCTCCACTGATACGATCTACTTCTTGTTGGAGGACTCTGCGTCCACCCTCGGCCATCACTCAGGTAGGAGGAACAGACATGACTGGTTCAGTCAGAGTGAGAACAGATTATACTTAAAATCATATAATTTCATGGGAGTGACTTCTATTTTACAACTGCTGCTGCACAGGAAAAATCTTTTAGATTATTTATATATGAGTGTATATGTGCATATGCATGGTCTCTTACTTTCACTTGACATTGATATTTTTGTAGTTATTTTTCCACTGGACCCCAGGAAGATTGATGCTAAGTTTGTTTATTTATTAATTTTTTTTTCTGAAATGTTACAGATCATAGAACAGCAGTGGTTTCTCTTTATTTTTTCGTTATCCAGCTGTTTGTTTTCAGGTGTGTAGTGGACATTACACCCTCAGAGGGTCAGAATTGGGGCAGCCGTGGCGCAACAAGTTAAGAGTGCGGCTTTGGGCTTGGGCTGGCCTGGGATCGGTGGGTCGTGGGTT
>JBBMJY010000018.1:23604106-23626717 GCA_037833715.1 Toxotes lorentzi
TTCGCTTGGTGTGGGTAAAAATGCAGAGAGTAATTTCCCCAGGAGGGATCAATAAAGTAATAGAAAAAAAAAAAAAAGTCATTCTCCCTTTCTCCGTCTCTCTGTCTGTCTGTCAGTGTTGGACATAACAGAATCTGGAGATCCAGACATCTGTCTATGCTGCTGTCTGTCCATCAGACTGTCTGAGCTGCTGTCTGTCAACGTGGGACTGTTCGACCAGTACTTCAGAGTCGTAGGTCAGTGGATTCACACACACCTTTTCTCCATTGTCTGCAGAGGTCATACAAGTTTAAATATTGAGCTGCTGCTTAATGCTGATTATTACTCTGCATCGCCCTCTTATCTCTCCATGGATCCTCTCTGTGCAGGTCGTTCAGCCGATCACATCGTGTGCTGTCTCAGCAGAGACAGTTATGGGACGGGCGTCTTTCTTCAGGAGCTGATGTCAGTTCTCAGTCTGCAGCAGCAGCTTCCTCCTCCAGAGCCGTCAGATCAGGACTTCTACTCCCAGTTTACCAGCACAAACACGGGTAACCATGCTGAGACACTGCCACTCAGAGGAAATGTATTATCAAATCCTACCTCAAAGTCCCCTGCACTCAAAAGGGCCTTTTGCTTATTGTTACCTCACTGTGCAGAATGATGTATATGCAGAGTTTGATACTAGAAGGCTGAAGTGCTCAGCTTAAATCTAAATTTAAGACATGTATGTAGTTTTTCAGGGATGGAGGAACAACATATTTCTTTTTAAGACTTTTTAACAAGGAATTTTTTAACTTTCTGGGGAAAACCACATCAGACACAAAATATTATTCCAATCAGAGTATTTTTGTATGTCACAGAACATTTCTGGAGGGGATCTTTAAAAGCCTGATTTTCTGTCAAACACAACACACTTTTCCCTACATAAATAACATAAACAACTCAACATCTTCGGCTTATACACGAAAATTAAAAACTCTCTGTGGCTTGACCTCTAAAAAATCCTTAAAAGGAGCATCACACAGTGTGTTACCAAACCTGAAAGACTCGTACAGGCCCATATGGAAAAAGATGTTTTGAAGATGAGAAACATTCTCTATAAAACACAATAGGCTATGTTTACATTTATTTATTTATGATAATATTTAAATAATACAATTTAAGCACTCAGTGTCGATAGTAATTTATTCATTAATACTCATCAGTTTAATAAATGTGCTGTTTTCATTTCAAGATCCTGATATATGGATTCATTAAATGTCTCATCATCTGACGATCGTAGCTGTGCACAGTTAGAACAAAGTGTCTGACTTAGGGTGTTGACAGATGTGAATTTGTCCTCGTGCAGGTAAGATGCAGAACTACGAGCTGGTCCACAGCAGCAGGGTGAAGTTTATTTACCCCAGTGAGGAGGAGATGGGAGACCTGACCTTCATCGTGGCAGAGAGGAAGACTCCGGCCAGCGCAGCCTCTTTGTCATCACGCTCCTTTAATATCCTGCTGTACCTGCTGGTTTTCCAGGTAAATATTTCTAATGTAATTTGAGATTTTAGGGGAGTTAATGTGTTGTCCATCCATGGCTTCTCTGTGGATGGAAGCCTGGACTACTGGTGGTGGTGTAATGGTGTGTGTTTTCTTGACTCACCTTGGCCCCTTTATACCAGTCGATCGTGGTTTGAATGCCACAGCCGGTCTGAGTTTTTTTGCTGACCATGTTCATGCCTTTATGGCCACAGTTTACCATCTTGTAATGGCTACTCCCAGCACAATAATGCTCCATGTCACAAAGCAAAAGTCACCTCAAAGTGGTTTCATGAACATGACAATGAGTGAACGGCAGTTGCCTCCCCAGTCATCAGACCTGCGTCCAGTAGAACACCTTTGGGATGTGGCAGAACAGGAGATTGGCAGCTTGAATGTGCAGAAATTATGTGATTCAGTCGGGTCAACATGGAGCAGAGCCTCAAAGTAATGTTTCCAACATCTTGTTGAATCCATGAAGATCTTAGGCTGTTCTGAGGGCAAAGGCAGGACCTACCCAGTACTACTATGTTGTTCCTAATAAAGTGCTCACTGAGTGTAAATGTGTATGTATATATTGGACTTACATTCACCTGGTGTGAACAAAATTTAAAAAATCAAACTGAATGATAATGTTGCTCCATAACTGCTGGGGGTGTAAATGGGCAAGTGTTTGTAGATAGCGATGAAATCTTTTATATTTCCATATTTGTTGTTTTTTTTTTTTAAACTCACATGTAAAATAATTATTATTCTTACTTCCTGCCTTTCGTTCCTTTCCCCCAGGTCCAGATCCCTAGCAGTCTGCCCAGCCAAGGCTCTGCTCTCTCAGGCCCCTCCTCCTCCACTTCAGGCCCATCCCCGTCTCCTGTGCTCCAGCCCAGGACCCTGATCCTGACCAGCACCGACGTGTTCCTATTGGACGAGGACTACATCAGCTATCCTCTGCCCGACTTCGCCAAAGAACCTCCCTCCAGGTGAGCACATACCTGTCCCGTCCATACCACTACATTTAAATACCTGTAAATACCTTAACTGTAAAATTTATGAAACAGTTAAGTCAGTGATTTGGAGGTGTAGTGCTGCTGTATGATATTTGTCACTATGGATGTTCTGCAGTAGAAAAATATGCACCAGATTGAAACCTGTGTCTGTTTATCTTCCTCTTAAACAAAACATTTGAAATTCTAAATGCAGTTTTTAACAAACAGCAGCACTTCAAAGATCCACCTGAGAGAAATGCTGCCGAAACAGAAGCAGCAACGGTTTTATCAGCCCAGAGGCACAGAGACAGCAGATCAGATGCACCACACTCTCTCTCTGAGTGGAGATCATTAACTGAAGTTGCTGGGTGGTGTGTGTTTGTTTCTGTTGGTTGGCAGTTTTCTGACTCACAGTGTTGTTCATGAATAAACAGTTTCAGAGTATGAACTGGGCACAATCCATAAATGACTGGAAACTGGTTGAACTTCATACAGCTGATGCAGAGCAATTAAAAATGGCGTGGTCAGCCTGAAGCCCCTGAATTACAGACATACACTGAATAAAATCAAGCCAGGCTTTTTCAGTCTGGTGCTTGTAAAGTGCAGGGGAATGTGAACCGATCAATAGAGTGCTGTCCACATACCAACTTCAAAGCTGTGAGTCTGATCAAGCAGACGCTGCTCCCTCTTCCACTTGTCCAAAATGTCCAGAAAGAGGTTTTTAGTTGGGCCAGAGCTGCTTTTGTTGACTGCTAAGCCCCCCTACGATTGGTTTGCTTTTCATTTTAATCCCACTTGCATTTATTCCAGGCTTACTTTATGGAGTCTGGGAAATGAAATCCAACTTGTCACAGATTATTTAAATTATGGACTTCCATGGAACATCTTATTAATTAACATCTTATTAATTACATCTCATAAATGTAATTAATAAGCCTTTTTTCTCAAAGAAAAATAATTGTGTGTTTTCCTGAAGTGATGTTTCTCAGGTTATTATGATGGTTATTGACAATATGGTTCTAGTCATCCTTATTGTCATCTTCTTCATAATATTTGTCATCATGTCTTCCTGCAGGGAGCGGTACCAGCTGCGTGAGGCTCGGAGGATCCGGGACCTGGACCGGGTCTTGCTGGGCTACCAGACGTACCCTCAGGCTCTGACCCTGGTGTTCGATGACCTCCCCGGCCCGGACCTGCTCTGCCACCTCACCATGGACCACTTTACCGCCGGAGGGGAGGAGGCCCTGCCCAGAGGCGGTGGAGCCAGCGGGGGCGCAGAGGGCGAGGTCCAGTGGTGCGTCTTCGTCCCGGGAGCAGACAGCAGAGAGAGGCTGATCTCACTACTCGCTCGCCAGTGGGAGGCGCTGTGCAGCCGGGAGCTTCCTGTGGAGCTCACCGGCTGATTGGTCAACAGGGAATGACGGACAGATGGGTGACTGTTCAGCACCTAGGTAGTTAGTTTGTGGGAGGGGATGGGAAGGTGGAATCATCATGTGACTTATATCATTTACATATGATTTCAGAGCTTGATTGGTGTAAAGTTATCAGTATGCTTCAAACAAAGTAGTTTGTATGAAGTGTTGCCTCATCACCTATCACCACACACCTGGACAGTCACTGGGTGCAGTAGTGGATTTGTCACCTCCACGTCTGCAGGTGCAAAGATGTGGCAGGAGTTAGATTCAGACGCTGTTAGATGATCCAACAGGCACTTCGTTTGAAGCGTACCGACACCTTTAGGCATATTTCTTACAGACTGGAGGGAATGCAGCTGTGGTCAAACGTCGTTTGGTGTCCGCCACAGAAAAAACTGAGGGTCAGTAGGACCCAGCAGATTCCAGTCGGCCATTACAGCCAGTAGGATAGGAGGGACCCGTGACCTCACAAGGAGCCAAACAAGTGGGAGTTTTTCGCACAACCTCACCTTCTTGCCAAGTGTCTCACACGGAGCAGATTTACTGTTTCAATGAGTGACTTGACTGACTGACTGACTGACTGACTGACTGACTGACTGACTGACTGACTGACTGACTGACAGACAGACTGGTGTTGCACCACAGGGGGCGCTGCAGACTGTCCACAGGAGTTCTACCGGATTTTATTTATCATCATCTTAAAGGAACAGTTTGTCATCTTTGGTAAATCCTCTTGTTCTCTGTCTTCTCCAGAGTTAGATTAGAAGAAGGATATCAGCTTCATCTCTGTATATCCAGCACAGAGAGAGATCCAGGACATGTTTAGTCTTGCTTAGCACAAAGACTGGAAGCAGAGGGAAACTGCTCCATCACAAGTCAAGAAAATCCATCTCCAAAGCTGAGTGATTAACATGTTGTTATTTATGTAAAGTTGGTCTTAAAACCAAAAATCACTTTCCATTTTTACATGTGAGGATTTCCCAAATTGTCAGACTGTTATTTTAAGTAACACAAACACACACACACACACACACACTTAGCTGCTTGGCACAATCTTCTTTCGGAACATTTTATTCCTTGCACATTGTAATTAATGAAGCAGTATTACTGAACTGTATACTGAAGCTTTTTATTAATATTATATGAATATAATTGTTGCTTTGGGACAGACAGATGTTTTTCATCCCGAAGCTGATTTTGTACTAAACATGAAACATGGTCCTGATGACATTTCCAAACGTCAACTCTGAAATGTCATATTTAGTATTATTATTATTGAGTATTATTTTTTATATTTTCTTTGTGTTTTATTTTAACATATGTTTTTCCTACATTATAAATGGGAAGCTAGCCACTGTTGGATTTCCCTACTCTTCACCACTGTTGTTTAAGTTACATGTTGTTGTCTTGTTAAAGGGGAATGCCACTAAATTAAAGTGAAAATAACCCCCCATCACCTAACAATAATTCCTGTTTGGTTCTTCGAAAGTCAGCAGGATCAAACCGCAGAACACTGTTCAGCTGATACAGCGTTTAAAAAAAACTTAAAAACAAGTGAAAAGAAATCTGCGGTTGGTGTGAGATCGTTCCCCATTTCAACACAAATTAAATTTCAAGAATTTCCTTTATCATGGTGCAGTCACATTTTAATAAAACATTATTATTACGTTCACCTGCAGTTACTCTGCCATCAGGATCACTTATTTAAACCACTGGAATGGACTGAAAAAGATGTAGGAAGTCCGTGTTTAGTAAGAGCCCAATAATTTGACTAACCTGGGGGTTCGTTTTTAAAATGTCTGATTCTCTGACTGCTCGTTTTCCTTGACCTGTCAGAGTTGGCGATGACTAGCAATGTCACCACGTTTCCAGATCTCAGCTTTAAACTTGGTGAGTAATTACTGATAGAAATAATTGTGCAAAACTATCAAAATAAGACCCAAATTGTAATAAAGCCGATGCTACAGACTTGGTATTGGGACAATTTCACAGGTAGTTTAGTTTATTCATTTATTTAACAGGGACAAAGTGTATTAACATTTCTGAAAAATAACAACTTATAACATACAATAAAAATGCTATACAATATTACTATACAGTAACATATTTTTCATGCAATAAAGGAGCTTCAAAACATATAGCAATACAGTAAGACAACACTACGAAAAGAACACATACTATGAAATAAATGAACATTATTTGCACTCAGCAAGTCAATATAAGCACATAGACCCTGTCCTAATGTACACAGATGTGATTATTTAGGAGCCAGTCCTTTAATTGAATACAGTTTGTGTGAGAAAATCATTGCATCATGAGAATTTCACTTGCATCAGTGGACATGCGTTTTCTTGTAAATCTCAAGTTTAACGTTTGAGCTGATGCAAATCATTTAGCACTGACAGTTCGAATATTTTGACATTTTGTGGCCTTTCCTAAAGAGCTTGTGAAGCAGAACCTTGTGTGTCCTGCAGGGCCATAGCTGCCACTGAGGGCATGTACTTGAACTTTTTCCTCTGGGGAGGTTTAAGCAACCTTGCTGGACAGACTTGTGAAATCTAGTTAGTTTTGTTGGGCTATAATCTCTTTCCAGTGGAAACTTGCAGAAGATAAGTGAACAGGAAAAAAGAAATACAAAACTTCAGATTAATTAAAAACTTTCTAGAGAATTTTTGAGAGGAGGTTTTTGGGGACTTCGACTCATGACCTCAGTATTTTTATACTCCAACCTCCAGCCCCGTTGAGAAGCCCCTGTTTTCCAGAGGACACAAAAAGCATCTTAAAAACATAAAAATAAAGAATTCACGAAAAGTTCTCGTCAGCAGTTCATCGCTCTTGCCACTCAGTAAGGTTTTGATGACTTGGCAGTCCAGCAGCACAGAACACACTGCCACCTTTCAACTGATTCAACTTCCTCTATTTCCTGTCTGTCGGAGCTGCTCGCCATGAAGTTCAACTGATTTCCTTTTTAGGGACACTTCAACATGCCGAGGGTAGAGATACTGTACCAGGAAGTGTATGATCAGCAAAACTGGCTATGTGACCTCTAATTGGCATTCAGTGGGTTGCAGCAGGTCAACTGACCAATAGGACAGAACTTTGGTTACAACCTTCATGATGAAACTCATAATTTGAAACTTTCTCACATGGAGAAGCTGGATCTGAACAGGATTTCTGTTTGGAACTCACGTTGTGCTAAGATGACATAACAATGCGGTTTAACAGTCAGATTGAGAAACTGTGGAGCACACCGTGAACAACTTCTGCTAAGGAGGTTATGTTTTTCGTCCCCTTTGTTAGCTGTATATCTATCAAACTCATTCTTACCATATTTTAATTGACTTTGGTGGCACGTCCAGGGATGTTAACCAGGGAACAACTGATTCCACATTAACAGGAATTTTCCAAAGGATTTCCTCACGTTACATGTGAATCCATAAATAAAGTGTTTAAAACGTGATTCAGGTTGTCGGTTCCCGTCAGTTCACTGCCCAGTTTGTCAGCTAAAACAGTTGGTTGAGGTTAACTAGCAGCTAAAATTTGCATTCTGGTTTAGCAAACAGGCCAGATTTTACTGTGAAATATTAAATATTTGGATCAGGTAAGGTAACCTAGGTTAACCGGGTGACGCTGAAACTTCACATTCAGCGTACTTGAGGCGATCTGGATATTCTGTTGAGTCCAGTTAGAGTCTCCTTTCATAAACAGTTGAAGCAGAAAGACACCAGGGAACACCAGAGGGATGTGACACTGATAGTAAATCCTTTCTCACTTCCTCTTATCTTTCGTGGTTTTTCTTGTCTGCCCGGCTGTTTTCCGGCTCAGAGTGCTGATTGGAGGCATTTGTTGAGGTTGAGACGGTCACAGGGACACAGGCCGAGAGACATGCACGACCTCTGGCTCAGGCCTCTGTCTCTCTTTACTCCTTGATTCATGTTTTTCTCACTTTTGCAGTAGTCAGCACTGACTGTGTGTGTTTGTTGGTGCCATTATGAAACTCTCAAAAATAACAATTATCATATCGTCCTTCACAGTGTCTTAATTCTTTCAAATGAAATAAGATAAAGTCTCAAGGCAACGCAGAGCACAAGTCAGACCAAAATACGTCTACAAAAATAAAAAATAGTCAGCAGACAGCACATCGAACTACTGACCAGTCATAAACATACAAGTGATATAATTTTGTGAGGAAGAAACTTTGCACTGTTGTCAGTAATGTGTGTGGTGGCTCTGTGCTAGTATTTGGGGCCTTATCATTGCATGAGTTTGGTACTGTACAAACAGATATGGCAATAGAGCCGCCAAATTCCACCCAGGGTTTGGATTTCGTGTAGTTTTTAGTGACGTGGCTTTATGGATGGCAGCTCTGGTCTGAAATATCCACTTTGGTGGTCCCTTAACTCTTCTAACGCCACCATGACAATTTTTTTGTATACCTGTAAAACTCTGAGCAGTACTTTGTCTTTAGTGCTGATTAGCAAATGTTAGCATACTAACATGTTAAACTAAGATGGTGAAGATTGTGGGCTGCATGCTAGTGAGCGTGCCTGAGGACTGTTCAGATGCATTCACGTGATTCATTGGTTCCTCTGTGAGTCTCTGTGGCCTACAGTCACCTACGCCCTTCTCTGCATAGGTTTGTAAAAGCAGGATTTATTCTCTTTATATAGTAAATGTTATAGTAAACACTCACCTCAAATTGAAAAAAAAGTCCTGATGAGAAATGGTCTCAATTGGCCATTTGTGGTCAGTACCACCATGTAAAATTTACAATTATATTACATTTCATGTATGTCTGCCCCTTCCAGGCCATAACTTCGTCAACAATTTATTCTGCAACATGACAACAAGCCCCGACATACAGCCAGAGTCATAAAGAACTATCTTCAGAGACAAGAAGAGCGAGAAGTCCTGCATGGTCTGGCCCCCACAGAGCCCTGATCTCAGTATCATAGAGTCAGTTTGGGATCACATGAAGAGACAGAAGACACTGAGACAACTTGAATCCACAGAACAGAAGAACTTTGGTTCTCCAAGATATTTGATTTGATTTAGGTTGTTTTTTTTTTTATTATTTACTGCACCTTGTATGAAATAAATTAAGTTAAAACTATGTATGGCTTTATTTTCAGAATTAATTTCCAGAGGACCATGTTAGTCCAACGATAATTTACTTAAAATTGATTGAAGTAGCAATATTCTTTCTAAGGTTGTGTTCAGACTAAGTGGGAAGCAAATTTGAAAGGCAGCATGACTGAATATAGACAGTGCAGAAATGGGAGCATGTGACCATGGAAAAAATACTTTAACCTGAGCAAAAAAATTCACACTGAGCCCAAACGTTTGAGAGAGAAAGACAGACATAGGTGGAAAATAGGAGAGTTGGATTTGTTGGTGAGTTCTGAGATCGGTCAGAGTCTGAACTGAAACACATAAACATAAGAAAGTCGATACATCAGCTGTCTGGGTCAAATAAGGAGAGTGCAAAACATTTTGATGCACAAATTTGCTCAAATAACGAGGAGAAAATCTGCTTTGCCTTCAGTCTGAACGCATCATAAGGCTTTTGTTCTTACTTTGCCCGACGTTTGGTCCATAGCAAAGCAGGTTTGAGATTCAATATTTATGATTATGTTGATGCAAACAAGAAATTCAACATCAACATAACATAAACTGGGTGGTGGCCATCACTGAAGACATTTTCTAATGGGTGTGGCGAAACACAAAACGACCTGCATGTGTAAACTAGTGAATAATGATGCCACAGCTGGCAAAATACCACATTGCCAATCCTATCCAATCCAAGCAGTTTGCCAAATCTGTCACTGCTCAGGGTCAGGTTCTGTAAAATGTGAATCAGTCTCTCTGGTCTGGTGTGGGGAGACCTTTAGAGCAGCCTGCTACATTTTTATTCAGCAGTGACCTTTAGATAACTCAAAAGGTCATATCTTTCACAGTGTAACTCAGACTGATTCAGCTGTCCACGCTTTCCCATAGCAGCAACCAACACTTCTGCCATCTTGGAAAGGCTGGAGAGCCAGTGAGCAAGGCAGTAAAACTCTGTGGTGGTTTACTGTCAGCCCCAGAGCGTCAGCCTGCTTCCTGCTATTGTTCTGTCCGCTTGCAGTTTGACCTTTGACCCTCTCTCTGGTCACACTCACCTCTCTGGGTCTGTCAAGTTAAACTAAATTCAAACAGGAAAGAAACTAAGCTTTCGCATTTGTTCCTTTTCATCCTGAGAAGTAGATGAGGAGCTGTGTCAGCTGACGAGGAAATCCGTCCAAATCACACCGCCCCGCTGGGACGACCAGGAGGGGAATTCCGCCCAAAACTTCCTGTCAGGAAGAAAGAGGATCTCTCAAATACCAGCTTCTTAATTTTTAAAAATATTTGTTGTTTTTCTTTTAATTACTTGATAGTAATCCAGTAAATGTGGGTTTTCTTAACTGTTTATTGGACAAAACAAGATATTTGGAGGCATTTGGAGGAACAGTTTTAAAGTGATAAACCAGAGTGATTAAAACCAAAGATCAGTGTGGTTTTTTTTTTTGTGACTGTTGTTCCTCAGGCAGCTCCAGGTTCATAACTGAACTTTGTGCAGTGTCATTCTGTTTTCTTTTTGGAGCTGTGAAAAACTGTAGTTTGTGGCACTGTCACACTGGACTTTAATAAAAGTCTGAGGGTATTAAAGCTGCAAAATCATCACAGTTTGAGCTACAAGGTTTTTGTGTGACTGAAGTTCAAAGTTCACATTTTTTTTTTTTTTAAATTCTATTTCCTTAGTTGTTAATTATCTTGTTACCCCTTCAGGAGGCCTGACACCCAGGTTGGGGGCCAGTGGACTATGGGTACTGTAGTCCATGTACATGCAATTATCAAGAGTCCAGATGTGTGGATGTTGGAGAGGGAGAGAAAGGAGTATTACTGTACGTCTTTCTGTACTGTATTGCTGCTGTATACTGCTGCTATTACTGCTATTGTGACTAAAATGCTCTACTGTTACAGCTGGTACTGCTGCTGCTTTATCAGCGCTGATACTGTTGCTACAAGTGCTGTTGCTGCTACCAGGGGAGTAGTAGGAGGAGATGACCTCTGCTGGGAGGTTCCAGGAGGTGCCAGTTTCTGTTGCTTTTTTTTTTTTTTTTCTCCTTTCTTTTCCTAGATCAGAGAGGAAAAGGCGTGACGCCAGCAGTCACTCCCGCCTCTCTGGCTGCTCTCTGCCTGCTCTCTGCCTTACCGGACACTGAGCTGAGAGTTAATTTGTTAGTTGTTATTTGTTTGTTAGTTCCCACATAACAGGGATTGTTGCCTTCAGGCTTATAAATGAGCCAAGAACACTGCTGATAATCCCAACGCTGCCTGGATCCACCCTGTAGTTTTTTTTTTTGTTTTAGTTACTTTTTTTTTAAATATTTTAAGTAGTTTTCTTAGTTCTTCTGTCTAACAGCAAGTTGGTTTCTGTTTTACACTCTACTGCAGGAATACAAGTCTATTGTTTTCTAGTAATTTTGCTATTCTTGCACAGAGGATGTTGTTATATGTGTGTTTTTTCCTGTAGCAAGTACAACAAGTTGTGCTTGAGGTTCAGATTAGATATGAGTTGGGAAAAATAGGATAAGATCTAACTGGACACATCCTCCAATTTTTCTGCCAATTTTTTTCTATTGACTGAGGAGGACACTGGGTTGGTGGATTTATTTTTTCACCCTGGATGTGACACTGACGACACTTACACCATGCCACCGCCGCTGCTGCTGCTGCTGCTCTGCCTGCATACTTCACTGCAAGAACAGGTAACACACAAACAACTACGTTACACTGACATACTACATCACCTGTTAATTCTCTTTAGATCTCTAAATGATCAGTCTATTGCTTTATTCTGATTAATGCAATTACACTACTCATTGTTTTCTTTTTGGAGCCTGAACTCACAGAACATTTGTACTTGTTTGTACAGAACCTCATGCCATATTTTGCCCACTGAATGAATGAAAGGTTATGGGTCATGTGGGCTTAACCTTAGCTTTTGCATTAAGTGACAATTAAAGGGGTAAAGCGAAGGCCTGAAAAAAAAATCTAAAAGAAGTGTCAAAACCTCAACGACCACTGCAGAGGTCTATTAGGCTCCTTCCTGAAAGTTTGAACACTCATATGAGAGCTAGACCAGATATCCTGACTTTTAGTCCTAATAAGTGCTTTAATATCTGCATGTTATCATCTTCACTATGACAGTGCTAACATGCTGATGTTAAACAGGTATTATACATTTTAATTTAGTGTGTTGGCATAAATTTTCTAATTTCTGCTAAACACAAAGTACAGCTGATTCTGATGGGGATTTAGTTCTGCAGGTATTTCATCACAAACCGAAGTATTTCAACAGGATGATGGTGCTGCGTCAAAACACAGGAGATCACCAAAGAATTCGAATTCATCCTAAGGGGAACATGAACATGTGTAGCACGTGTCATGACAATCCATAAAATATTTTTTGATATTTCAGAGGAAAAGTGAAAACTTCAACCTTATGGTGTGCTAGAAAAAGTCAAAGGATTGCCACAGTCATTATGGTTCATCCCCTGGGGACCATGAATGTAATAGCAATCCATCAAATGGTTGTTGAAATAGTTAAGTCTGGACCAAAAGTGCTGGACCAACCAACTCTGCCATCCATAGCGCCATAATGCTGAAAGATGAGTGTAGACTTCAGTTCATGTTTACATACACATGCTACCTCTGGTACTGTTGCTTTTACCACACCGGCGTTGCAAGTACAACTACAAGCAGTTGTCCCAGTATCAGTAGACATTTTAGCGGAAGCGGTTGCTTGTTAAAAACAGAGCTGTCCTGATGCAGTACAACCTGGAGTCATGGGAACAGATTTCTGTATTTATAAAGACAAATGCAGAGAAATACATAGAGATTGTTTTGGCAGATTGAACTATGGGCTGCGCAGTCACAGATCTTCTCTGCTCCCTCAGACGTCCCCTCCTGGTCGTTGTGATATCTCCCAAAGGTTGGACGTACACACCTCCTGCACTTCATGTGCTGCAGCCATTACTGTCAGCTGCCCCCACGGCTTCAGCAACGTGGGCACCACCAACTGCAGGTACATACCAAGCAGTAGTGGAAAGTAACTAAATGGATTTACTCTTGTTTTATGGTATTTTATGCTTCTTCTCCAGTACAGTGCAGAAGAAAGTCATCTGTTTTTTACTTCTGCACATTTATTTCACATCTATAGTTACTGTTTACCTGTCAGATTAAGATTTTACATAAAGAAAAACATGATAAAATTATGATAGCAGTACTCATTGTTAACCTTTATACAAACTTTATGCCTTGTGATGTTGAAGGCAGTGTGTAGTTGGGGGCCTGCAGTAAAATACAGATTTGTGTAGTAGTACTTAGTTTTTTCTTTTGTGACCCTTTGGTGGGTCCCGACCCTTAGTTTTGGAACCATTGGAATAAACTAGCTAACTGTATATGAAGTAGTTAAACGAGCTCCATCTCAGTAATAATAATCTACTAGTGTCTTCTCTGATCCAGAGTCAGTTACAGGGGACAAAACAAGAACATTTTGCTGCCTATATTTCTGTACCTTTACTTATATGTGGGATTTTTCATGCAGGACTTTTACTAATAATGGCGTATTATAGCAGTAGTGATATGTGGTGTGAATGAAGCAGCTTCTTCACCTCATGTTCCTGTCTGATGTGTGCTGCAGTTACGTGGTGCAGATCGGCGGCAGAGAGATGGAGCTGGATGGATGTCAGCACATCTGTGTGAAGAGGTTCATGCAGCCACTGTGCTGTCCCCAGCACTGGGGACCACTGTGTCTCCGTAAGACACACACATCCACAAAATAAATGAGTGTGTTCAGACTGGCAACAGCAGTACGGGGGTGGCCCTGACACAGAGGACTCAGGCAGATAAATGTGTTCAGTAAAAACACTTAACCTGGCAACACAACGTGTCGTCATCTGACAAAGTCACATTCATTGTAGTTTACTTTGATGTAATACGTAATAATTCAATTCAATTTTATTTTTTATATAGCACCTTCCAATCAAAGCGCTTCACAGAGACCCAGAGCCTCATATGAATGGTGTAACGGTGACAGGGGGAATGAAGTGATAACTTTACAGTTCTGTAAGCTCCAGTTGAGGAGGATGGAAAGTTTTCTTGATATTCACAGCCATTATTTCTTCCAAAGAGTATATCTGTCTTAAAAGTGAGTTGAATTTTAACAGTACTGCTGATAATTCATTAATCAATAAATTACATTTAGTCTAATTTTCTGATGATATTCCTTAATTCTCCTTATTATATATGTTGATATTTTTAGGACAATTCCTCTTTGAAGTACACTGTCACAAACGAAAATTCCTTCGATCCCACAGATATTTCTCCAAATTTAAGCCTTCCCTCTGAGGCAAACTGCCCCAGTATAATATTTATCATTATACTGTTCAGTGTTTTAATATACATGTAATTAACTGACTGACAGATAAGAGTAAATTTGAAGCGCATTGATTTTCAAATCATTTGGTGGTAATGAAAACACGTTCAGAATTGGCCTTAATATTCTCCATTTATATCATACACATACAAATCGTGGCAATAATACAAACCACTTTCACTAATAAAAAGCATTTGTGTTATAAAAAATAAAATAATAAAAAAACAACACGTTTTATCATTGTTCGATACGTTTTTGACTCAAATTGTATTCACAGAAGCTGAAATGCCACAGACTTTTTCACCTGTCTGTCCGTCTTCCTTTTCATTCATCTGTCTGTCTGCAGCCTGTCCCACCTGGTCAGAGAAGACCTGTAACTTCCATGGAGCCTGTCTGGATGGAGACCTCGGCAACGGGACCTGTGTCTGTGATGTAGGTGTCCGGTCTGGTCAGTCTGTCTGTGACTGTCCTACCTGTTTGTCAGTAGTCATGTAAAAAGAAAATCTCTCTCTTTTAAGGACGGCTTCTCCGGGTTTGCCTGTCAGGAGTGTAGGAATCAGAACGCCTTTGGAGAAAATTGTGATAAAGGTAGGCTGTCTGAAGCTCTGACCTCTGACCTCTCTGCTAAAAATGGCGTCATGTATGAGAGTCAAAGAGGGGAAAAAAATAAATGCCATAACTGCAAAAACGTCCCACAGTTGTTTCATAAACTGTTACTGTATTCTGTCTGTACAGAGTGTGACTGTGTGCATGGAGTGTGTAATAAAGGTCCAGAGGGGGACGGACAGTGTTTGTGTCAGCCACCGTACTCTGGGAAGCAGTGTGACCAAGGTGAAACCACGATGTGCTGGATTATACTCTACGAGGTTACGTAAACTACACTAGACTATATCAGACCGTATGACTGCATATAATTGGGTTAAATTAGATGACATAATGCACGAATACTCATTAGGGTGCAGTAATTTTTTCAGCCCTGACCAACAGATCTCCCTATTAGGCTGCGTATCAAACCCCCATGACACTGCTCCAGCCTGAGGTTCAGGTGAAACCGGGGCTGAACAGAGCCCAAAACGCTTGTCGCTGCTTTGGGAGCTCACAGTAATAGTTAAAATTGACTCGATGACAGTATCAACCAAATTGACTGCAATGTGAGGGGCGCACATGCAATTTGTTGGCCTTGTTATCTGGGTGTCAGCTCATGAGACAGAAGGCGACACACATTACATTTGTTGCTCTGTTACATGTTCACTGTGTGCATGTTGTTTTGTTGTTGCCCTCACTGAGCTGCTGTTGTGTTTGTGTTTGTTGGCAGTGAGCACCAGGTGCAGTAGCTGCAGCCCGTACTCATTCTGTGAGGGAGAGGGAGACGCCGCACGCTGCGAATGTTTGCCCGGATACAGGAAGACGCCACAGGGCAAATGCGCAAGTAAACGCATCTCTCTGAAGTCATCTCAGGTTTCTCTGTTTTGTTTGAATGCTGCTTTTAGTTTAAACCTGTACGTCCCCCGGCCCAGTTTTGTGTTAGCAGGCCAATGTTAGCATTTAGCCCAAAGCATAGCTGTGGCCCACAAAGTTCAGCTTAGCCTGGTGAAAGTTAAGGTAAGGTAAGATAAGATACACCTTTATTAGTCCCACGATGGGGAAACTGCATCCGTCACCGCAGCAAAGAGACCACCCAGATTCACCCAGGATTTTAAAAAAAATCAAAAATATAAAGATACCAAAGAAAATAAATATCATAGACAAAATAATAATGTACACAGTGTGAGCAGTAGGTAAAAAAAAAAAAAAACTAATGGAAAGCTAAGAAAAGAAGAAAAAGCTCAACTGTGAGCAAAAGCTGCTGTAACTTGTGGCGACGCATGGGTAAAGAAATATCGACTGATAGTGTACAGCCTAGTTTAGGAATCTGAGTCTGATATGTTCTAAAATGGCCACAGTACAGAAGATACTGTAAACTCTTGGTTTAGATAGCAACATTGCACCTCCCTCAGGACGAACTTGATATATAGGGTTTCTCTCTTCCTCGAATTTGTTCACTCAATAAAGTGGCAGACACTAAATATTGTGTACTATTTAGGAAATAGGCCTAAGTCTTTGCTTCCTACACGTAGACAGTCTCTCTTTCGTTGTCTAGATACAGATCTAGAATCTGGACAGGAACTAGAAACACATCAAAGGGACGGCAAGGTTTATTTCTATAGGACCGTACACAACGTAATTCAAAGTGCTTTACAGATTACATAAAATCATATAACATTAAAATCATAAATAATAGAATAAAAGCAATATATTAGCAGAAATAATAGAAAATAGTTAAATAATGAAATAAAAAGAGTGCAGGTAAGAGAGTTTAAGAGAATGCGTCAGTAAACAGATATGTTTCCAGGCCTGACTTAAATAAACTGAGTGTTTGGGCTGACCTCAGGTATTCCGGAAGTTTATTCCACAAGTGAGCGGCACTTGTGGAATAAACTAAATCCTGCTTCACTCTGTTTAATCCTGGCCCTAGGAACACACAGTAGGCCTTTCCCTGATGATCTCAGGGGTCTGGATGCTTCATAAAAGGGACAAGAGCCAGAAACAGACCCAGAACCAGTTCCTGTTCCTCTTATCTCTTTCTCTGTCTCTAGAACTCGAACAAGAGTTACAACAACGAGCGCTAACTCCTGTTTTTAGTTTTACTTCAATGAACATATGTTTTGTGAATGTCATTTTTAAAATAATTTTTAAAAAATAGTCTCATCTGGACTCAGTTACTAATTGTCTTTTTCCTGTTCAGGTGTTTGTTCAGGGAGTGACTGTGACATCAACGCCCAGTGCTCCTCACAGGGGTCAAAGGTCAGCTGTGCTTGTAAGCCTGGCTATCAGGGTGACGGCAAGATCTGTGTACCCAAAAACCCTTGTTCAGAGAACAACGGAGGGTGTCCCATCAACTCCACCGTCTGTGTCTTTAAAGGACCCAACAAGGTGAGGAGACCTCTAGACCCGGGTGGAGAGAGAGATCTAGAATAAAACGGAACCTGACTTCAACCAGGACCTGGAGAGTCGTCAGTGTGCTGTTAATGTCAGAACAAAAATTCAGGAGAACAATCAGAGCCAGAATAAAAAAAACAAACAAACATCAATGAAACCCTGGAACTGTGTTTAACCTTACCCTGTCTCTGTCTCTGTCTCTGTCTCTGTCTCTCAGTCCAGCTGTGAGTGTATGTTTGGCATGTCCCCTATAGGTGACAGTCCTGAGTTTGGCTGTCAGCTGGTTTCTGCCTGCTCAGCAGACACCTGTGACCCTACAGCTCTCTGTCAGACTGAACTGGACGGACAGCCCAGGTCGGACACACAAACACTTTGTCTGTCTTTTGCTCTCTAGAACTCGAGCTAGATCCAGGTCTAGGCGCATGACTAGGACTAGACAAGGGCTTGAAGCAGAGGAGGACCCAAAACCAGTTTATTTCTTGATTTCTGTCTTTTGCTGAGTAGAACTAGATATAGAACCAGAACCACAACTAGAAACAACAACAACAACCTGGATTGAAATGAGAAACAAGTTTTGAAATATACAAGAACTACATCCAGGAAAAGATTCTTTCTTTCTGTGTTGAGAGACTTTTTATCTCATAAGCTACAGCTTGGACTAGAATCAGAGACACAACAAGACCAAGAGGTCTTTCTGAGTACAGAGTTCACCAAGTTCAGGGTCATGTACTTGGAAGCTCAAACTTGGCAAGTTCAGTTCAGGAGTCCACACTCCTGAGGACGGGAGGATGCAGTGCGGTCAATTTACAGCTGGGACAGAATCGATCTCGCTGAAACCACCAGCTCAGGTCAGTTGTGGTGATTACACTTCAACACAGCAACTGTACCTTATTGTACTGTGACAAAATAATCTGAGCTCACAGACTTTCAGGAAGACAAAGTGTTGCAATTATTATTTAAATTATTTAAAAGTCTTTGCTGTCTCTGTTAACTTTTATTCATACATATTTTTTATTGATTTTTTTTTTATTTTAATGTTTTTATCTGTACATATAAGGTCTGCGGAAGCTGTTACTGTCCAATTAAAAACATAAACCTTAACTTTGCCTTCAGGCAAACTAATGTTGCAGCAACAAACATTGGATTTCATCTCCAAAACCATAATTCATCTTTCAAAAGGAGTTATATCGTATATCAAGATGCTGTTCAGACTTCAGAGCCAGCTGTAAGTTACCAAAGGACTCCCGGGAAAATGAAAGCAAGTTTTGAAATGTACAAGGACTCGAGCCAGAAAAAGACCCACAACCAGTTTCCTTCTTTTCTGTCTGTTGAACTACATCTGGAATAAAACTCAGACCTAAGACTAAGACCAGAACTACAACTAGAACAAGGCTGTTTGTGTGCTGTTGATCTAGATACAGCACTAGGACCAGAACCAGAACCAGGACCAGAACTAGAATCAGAACCAGATCTAAACTAACAACTAACAGTTGACATCAGACTCTGTTCATCTCTGTGTCTTTAGCTCTGTGTTTTTGTTAAATGTGTGTGTATTGACACCCCCACCCCACCCCCAGGTGTGTCTGTGAGGTGGGTCAGATTGGTGACAGCCGGCGTTGCTATGGTAACCTGATGGAGCGTCTTATAGAGCTTGACAGGAGTGGAAGCTACCGAGAAAATCTGACCGAAGCCATCGCCCTGTTTGGTAAAAGAACCAGCACTTAGCCACTGCACGGCACCACGACAGGGGTGTGAATCACTGGTTTAACTGAAATTCAGTTTTGATTTGATCCAGTTTTGATTTTCTGCAGAGATAGTTCATCATGGTCATTAATAAGTTAGTCAGTTTGTTTGTTTTTGTAGTTATTCCTCAAGTTCTGTTCAGGGTGTGTTGCAGCCTGTTGTTTGCCACAGTTTGGTACCATTGTGATGTGGAGCGACGTTGTTTCTTTGCTATGACCTTTGACCTTTGGTGTATGTATATGTGTTTGTGTTTCAGAGAGAGGCTGTTCACAGCTGCTGAGCCACAATGGACCTTTCACAGCTTTCATCCCCCTGCTGAAAACACCTCTAACTGTAGGTCACCTGTCTCTGTCTGACCATCGGTTACCTGTCTGTCTTTCTGTCTGTCGTTGTAAATTCAGAACACTTGAGAACGAAACCCCTTACCAGAGGAGGCAGAATCATCCCAAACCGATTCAAAGTGGTTTGCTGGGTCATCAGAAACCTGATTGTAGAAAAACTCATTTCTACAAAACCGCAAATCAACAGTCACAAAACAGCTGTAATACAAACAGCATGTGCAGATAATGGTCCAACAAGGTCGTTAGAGGAGTAGATAAAAAACACCATCAGGGTCGGCTGTAACCAGCTGTTGGTGGAGGATCAGTTCTTCAGGCTTCAGCTTGCAGAGGAGCACCCGACTGCATCTGATGGTTTGTGATTAGATGTTTCACTTTAGGATGACGTTTTTATGTCACTGTTGTTCATCTTTTGTGCTGAAGATTTATGTTCATCAAGGCCTCAAAAAGCTGCAACAGTCAGTGGCCAAACCACATCTAGTAGAAAAATAAAGCAAACTGATCCCTGGACTCTCAAAATAACTTTTCGGAAAAACAATGTCAGATGATAACAGATTTATGCTTTTGCCTTTTTGCTTTTCTCCGTCCCGTCACAACTAAAGGCCAAACTGTAACCGTTACCCTAACCCTGACCTAAACCTAAGTCTACCCTTAAGCCCAGAAACAGGTCCCGCTAAAATCTGTCTACACTAACATTCAGTAGGAAGATAGGATGATATGTATGTGTGTGCACGCACGCACACACACACACACACACACACACACACCTCTCTCTGGTCTATGGAAACATAGACAACTAATGACAGACGGTCAGAACAAACTAGAACAAACCAGAGTGTCAGGCCTCTGGGCACACACACACACACACACACACACACACACACACACACACACACACACACACACACACAGTGAAATCTGTAGCCATAGAAACCTGAGTTGGAGATTTAAATGTTGGATATTTAAAGCAAGAATTTAAACATGATGTTTATTAGAATTTAAAACAGTAAAACACTAAAAGGAACTTGCAGAGTAAATGTGGGCTCAGGGACATAACAAGGTCTAGAGTCAGACAAGTAGTTTCCACTTGATAAAATCAGTGAAGACTTGTGACTCAGCTATGAGTCTTCCTTGATGAGATGAGACCATTTTTATGTTTTCACTTTGTTTTAGATTTAACGCTTACAGAGTATTTAAATGCATAATTTGAGATATGTTTTATTTTTATTTTTTTAGCCACCAAAATCAGAATCCTTTGAGCAGAACTCTACTCAGAACTTTCTTGGCATCCACACCACTTTGTTGGGTTTAGGGAGAGATCATGTTCTGGTTTAATGTAGAAAAAAAACCTGCAGTGACTTGAGACACCAGACAGGATGTTTGTTTACACTGAACCGAAACCACAATCTTTCCCTAAGCCGATCCACACACGAGTGTCAGGGTGCACATGCCCTGGTGTTTTCACTAACTAGTAGGAGGAAAATAATCAATAAATACGTTCCAGGTTATTAATCTACCCACTTACACTATCTCTACAGGGTGTTAATGAGGAGCTGGTATGTAGAAACCACCTGATCCTGGGTCAGCACCTCTACAAGGATCTGGAGGGACGAGACTTTAACCTGTTCGGAGGAGCCAAGTTGAGGAGCAAAGACAACAAGGTAATACTTCATCTCCAAACTGAAGCTTTCTTAGACCAGAGTCTTAAGAAGTTAAAACAATACAGTGGATATTTAAGTGAAGTGAAGTGTCACAGTGGTCAAACTGAAGATGGAACAAATGCTTACTTGATTGTGAAGATGGGAAACGTTCTCATGAGGTATTGAGGTCTTGATAGTTAAAGATAACTACGAGCAAACAAAAGGCACTAAACATAAACTGTTCTTAATTTTTATTGGTCACACAATCAGAATAATCCAAAGAAAATCTTAAAAAAATCTTGAAGTGATAGAGGTCTAGTTTCTACAATAGAAAATCATTTGTAATTTTCATTTCATCAGTTTTGTTGAGATTAATACTGTTAACATAGCATAACATATATTTTTAAGTACTACACCTTTCTTCCTGTCCTATCAAATGAAACCCCAATTTTCTACTAACAACTAATATTCCACTCGTGATAAAATGCCATCAAACCCCATCCCTTACCATCGCTATATATATACACGTGTGTGTGTGCTGTATATATTGTATATAAATATTATGAGAACCATTGTGTTCATAATCAGCATTCATTCAGCATTCATTGTCTTGGTTCATCAGCATTGTCAAGATAAGTTTGACTTAATTTATTAAGAAGAGGATTTTGTTGCAAAACATGTTCATATTCTTCACTGTAAGGTACCGAGAAAAAAACATCCATCATCCATCTTATTATCTGTATCCAAACTCTATAGACAAAATAAAATGTAATAATCAAGTAAAATCAGAGCACCTCATTCCACTGATGCTTCAGTCCTGTAAACCCAGCTGTTGAGATTTAAAGAAGGGAGCTTGGTAAATTTAATCTCATGGTTAATATTGTCAAATTGCCCAACCCTATCATAATAATCTATTTATGACGCTTTTCCACCATCACACAAACCTTCACTGGTAGAATCTTCAGTGGGTCGCGATTCTCAGTGTAAATGTATGGAAACAGAGTGTAAGTGAAAGTGTGTTTAAAAGTGTGTATGTGTGTGTTAGTGTCAAGATCAGAGAACAGCAGCTGTCCCCTGGCAAAGTCCAGATGAACTCTGATCCTCTGGGGATTCTTCTTCAGTGCCAGATCGTTCTCTGAGCCTGACGTGGAGAACGCTGTGTATTTCCCTTTGGAGAACATAATTCTCCACAATCCAGGCTGTTGGTGTTCTTCCACCTGGACGGGCTCTCCCAACACGCCCAATTCCCAATCCTTGTTGCCTCCAACGTCAACGTCCCAGCTGTGAGTCCCTGAGTTAAAACCTTCAGAGCCGAGAACGGAGCAGGAGAATTTGGTTCTTTCTGGGTTTTTCGGAGACTGTTGTTGCTGTCCAGATCTCACACTGGTCAGATCTTCAGATACAAAGAGTTCTGGGTCGGCGGTGTTTGGATCCAGAATCACAGGAGTGTAGGAGACCATCTCCTTCATCATCTTGTTCCAGATGTTGAAGGTCAGGTTGCCCAGGTGTTTGGTCACATCTATCAGAGCTCCTGAGACCAGCTCT
>JBBMJY010000018.1:23633703-23645066 GCA_037833715.1 Toxotes lorentzi
CTATCTATCTATCTATCTATCTATCTATCTATCTATCTATCTATCTATCTATCTATCTATCTATCTATCTATTTATCCAACCACATGCAGTGCATTGACGGTATCCATGGCAATGGCTCATGCAGCTGTCAGCCACGCTTCAAGGGTATCGCCTGCCACATCTGCTCAGATCCATCCAAGCATGGAGACAACTGTGCGGAAGGTAACAGCTCCTCCTCATGAACACTAAAAGAGTAACGTAACAGCTGTTTCTGTTTCAGCTTACCTCTTCACATAATCAGACAAGACAAATGCTCCATTTACACTTGTCACTTTTAAGTCCAGATGAGATTTAAGACGCTTTCATTGACAGGTTGCCACATGCATTCACTTCTGTTGGCCAGAGCACAAATCAGATTACAAGCTGTCTTTGTCTTACCGGCAAACCAGGGTCTGCTTTACTTCAGTCTGGAAGGAGGCGGTAATGCACCTGAAGCTGTTTGGTAACTGACAAAAGCGCTAGGAAGAATAAATTCTGTGCTTTATCGGTTTAGATCGCTATCCATTATGACCCAACACAAACACATGAATTTAGACATGTTTATGAGTGAGACAAAAGTTTTATCATCTTCTCAGGCTCTAACTCGCGCCTAAAGATCAGTGCTCTCTCACCCATACAGATCGTTTAGTGGTTGAACTGATCATGGATCAGATACAGCAGCTCAGTCCACCTTGTGCTTGATCGAATGTTAAGAGCTGTTTTCCCCTGTTACCAAGAAATACCATGTGCCTGTTTGTAGGTCTAGAAACAGATAAGCATGATTTCCTGTGTGTGTGTGTGTGTGTGTGTGTGTGTGTGTGTGGGGTTGTGACTTCAGAGTGTCGGTGTGTCCACGGTGCGTGTGATAACCGTCCAGGCAGTGGTGGCGTGTGCCGGAGGGGATCTTGTTTGGAGGGATACTCCGGAGACAACTGTGACAAGACGGCCACGCCCTGCAACTCTGACGGACTGCAGGAACACTGTCACATCCACGCGTACTGTACACACACAGGACTGCATACTGTGTAAGATACTACTACTACTAGGACCAGAACCACCAGTATTTTGATAACTGACCTTGATTTATTGTTAGCCTTTTAACCGGTGTGTATTAGGTTTGGTCACATTTCTCATTTTATCAAACATTTTGTGGCTACAGCTGTCACCACCTTCGTATTTATAGTGTTTACAGAGTGTCGGTGTCACTCTGCTCTGCAGTAACGCAACAGACTGACTCCTCAGTAAATCCAGCTGTCATCACAGACCCTGGGTGTTTGAACAGAGCCTCTCACTTTGTCGTCCTTTCTCACTGTAACATTATTGCAGCTGTCTGTTGTCTCATCATTCTGAATGTGGATCCACTCGGTTTTTCACTACAGTACTGATCACTGCCGGGTTTTAGCTCGAGATGAGCAGCTAACAGTACGGTAACGTTCCTTTTGTGAACATCTAGAGGAAGATTTAGATGTTTGGCAGCTGATATTAATCCTGCACTCATTCTGCTAAAAGCCTTTAAACACAAAGTCCTCGTCCTCAATTACCTTAACATTAACTTACTCTTCTATAAATGTCAGTCTGCTGGTCTCTGTTCTGTTTGTCTCAGCTGTTTTGTTGCTGCTTCCTGTGTGATTCTCAGTGGAATCTGTCACTTTTTAGGGCAAAATATCTCAACAACTACTGGATGTATTTCAGTGTCATTTAGTACATTCATGGTTCCCAGAGGTTTAATCCTGCTGACTTGGACTGAGGTTTGTGATTTAGTGAAATTTGTGATTAAGAGATAAAAACATTGAAAACTTTGATCCTCTGACTTTTTGTCTAGTGCCATCATGGCGCCAAAGTTTCTGTTTATCCAGTCCTTTGATTTATGACCAAATACCAGCAAAACTATATCAACATTCCAGCTGCAGGTCCTGTAGATTCCCCCTGTTCAACATCAGGAGGACTCACCCCTTCCTCACTAGGCAGCTCAGGTGCTTATCCAGGTGCATATTGTCTCCCTCCTGAACTACTGCAGCTTCCTCCTCCGCCATGTGTGTTTGTAACCTGTTCATTAGCATTGATGCTTCAGACAGGAGCGTTGAGTGATCAGGAATCATCCTTTATCTTGATTTACAGGAACATTCGGTTTCCTGCAAAATATAAACGCAACACCGGTTACTCCTCTGTGACCTGAGCAGCTGCTGAGTTTGTTTATCATTTAACCTGTGTGTGTGTTGCACCAGGTGTGTGTGTAGGGATGGATACGAGGGTGACGGTCACTCCTGTACTCCCATCAACCCCTGCCTGAAGAGCCACCGAGGAGGCTGTCACACCAACGTAAGACTTACTGCTTGTGTGCGTGTGAGGATGTGCGTTCATTTCCATTATTAAACTCTGTCAAAAGAGCCGCTCAGATCTCTGCATGATATTTCCTCCTGTGTCCATCCTGCGATGAATCTGCCATGAACAGACACCTGTCACCTGGATCAGCTCTGTTCATACAAATTCATCAGCCAACATTAAATATCAACACTGGTAAACTATGACTTGGAATCGGATTCAAAGCCGTCTGCCTGGCTTTAAAACACATCCTCTCTCTCCGTCCCTCTGTCTTTCTGTCTCTGCAGGCAGAGTGTGTGTATGTGAGTCCAGGTAACGCGTCCTGTGTGTGTGTTGAGGGTTGGACAGGTGATGGCAAAGTGTGTGTAGAGATCAACAACTGTGAGCTGGAGAGTCGTGGAGGTTGCAGCCCCAACGCCAACTGTAACCACATCGGGCCGGCACAGGTCAGTTACTAAAACTTTAAGATGAATAAATGAATGAATGAATGAATGAGACCAAAGAATCAGAGAATCGGTAAAATCTTTTAATTCACTTCTCAAAATTGATCTTTTAAAAAGGCCTTATTTTTCTGTTGTTTTTATTGTTTGTTATGTTGATTTTATCTGATATTTGGGGTAATTTTGCTAATTTCTAGTTCTTAACGTTATAATCCTGTTGAGAACCACATAAAGCACTTTATTTATTTATTGTTTTTATTGTTATTCTCATTTCTTGTTATTATTGCTTACTGTCTCTGTGATTTATTAACTAATTACTGTCTAAGACCTGTTTCTTTATGTGTTCGTGTGTGACTGCAGAGTGAGTGTGTCTGTAAAACCGGTTACATGGGGAACGGGATCGTTTGTGACCTGATCAACCCCTGTCTCCAAAAGAACGGAGGCTGCCATGGCATGGTACACACAAACACACGCACACAGCCATAGAAAGACATGCACACACACACACACACACACACACACACACACACACACACACACTGCGATCTCAGTAGGGTAGAAACATTTCCCATGATTCCTATCTGCTGCACACTCTGTTAGGCAAAGTGTGAGATGAAGACCAGTGGCACTCACACCTGCACCTGTCCTGAAGGCTATGCTGGAGATGGAACCATCTGCTATGGATCATTATCTGAGGTAAATGTTCTGATCAGTCAGGGACGTCCCCATCAGTTTTTTTTTTTACTCAATACCATAATAACTGTATGTGTGTGGGTGTTTGTTTCTAGGAACTGGACATGAACCCAGAGCTGTACAGTTTCTTCCGACTGATTCAGGTGTGTAAGAACCAGACTCATCATTTACTTTTAAACTAACTTGTGTGGTGTGTTTTACTGAGCTGTAACAGCCACACTATGTTCAAGCTACGCCACGTTCAAACTCAGCTGGTCGACCAAACTATCTTCTGCAGTGGGGATTAATAAAGTTATCCAATCAAATTTAAATGTACACACAGCTGAAACAACCCTCTGGTCTGTAAAATGTTCTTGTTGTACTTGTTGAGAAATTAGCCAAAACCATAAAAATAGATGACAGGTAGACATTAGACAATTACATTTGTGTGTGTGTTTTTGTGTGTGTGCGTGGTCAGAAGTACAATCACTACTCTGAGGACCTGAGTGGGAACCTCACAGTGTTGGTTCCGTCCAGAGATGCTCTGAGGAACACAAGTTCGGATCAGATCTCGTTCTGGACCAGCCGACACCACCTGCCTCACTTCCTGCGGTTTGTCACCTCACACACTGATCAGACACGTATAAAACACACACACACACACACACACACACGCATATCACTCCCAGGATCATGAGTTTGTGTTCAGTGAAATCAGTCGTAACCATTTCCTTCCTCCCTCCCTTCCTTCCTGGTTACAGGGCTCACATCCTGCAGGGGATCTACTCTGTAGAAGATCTGGGCAGACTGGTGGGCAGCAGGCTGCCCACTCTCAACCCCCCCACCAACTGGGAGATCAGCAACAGCAGCGGGGTAAGACCTTTTTGTGACTGACGGGCTGACTACACATGCAGGTGGATTTACTAACACTCATTCAGTTTTATGAGGATCCGATCTTTTGTGGAAAAGAGCAGGTACAAATACTGCAGGTGTATTAAGGATGTCTGTATGATTCTGTGTGGCCTCTCCTCTGTGGGGGGGTTGCTGTTGCACTGCCTGATTTGACCTGACTGGAAACTCATCAATCGCTCCTCGTAATGCTTCAGAAATAAGGAGAGAATTCTGATTACTGACCTGCCACATGTATAAGATTTATTTGGTAACCAGTAAAATACCACAGCGCATGTAAATGTACGGGTTGTGATGACAAACTCCACGCAGTCACTGCATCCAACTGCATCCTGTCAACAAGTGGCTCCAGCACGGAGCTCTGCCTGAAACCACAAATTGGTTTTGGTTTTCATTAGTAAGTTTTAGAGGTGTTGGGAGGTGTATTTTTGAATGTAGCTTGAATTTGGAAATATCCATTGTAACTTCTCCTTCCAGAAAGAAAGTGAAGGGGTGTATTTCCCAAGAGGTGGAACTGTTCCTTTAATGGCTCCAATAATATGAACAGACCTGTAGATTAGGCTGTATTATGTTTAATGAATAATACACAGTTTTTTTTTCAGGAGGAGAGTTGAACTGCCGCCTCAGTAATGTTTTAAAATCTTGTTACTTCATTATTGAATATGTCTGTGCAGCATCACATTGTTATTATTTTGTGACCTTAGTGATCTCAAATGAGGCTCACCTCCCTAACGAGCTCTGCCTCGCTTGCAGAGACTGGAGGGCTCACTCAGGTGCAGACAGTGTAATGAATTGCTGCTAATTGCAAACAATTTGCGAGTGTGCCGTCTTTGCTCTGTCAAGAATATCACACATCGTCACACCTGACAAATGTTGTCAGGTGTGACGATGTGGCTGTTATTTTGTTGTTGTTGTTATTTTGTTCCAGGTGATACACATTGGAAACGCCTCCATCCTCACACACAACCTACCTGCAATGAATGGCTACATTCACATCATAGACCAGGTAAGAGTCAGCTTCTCAGTGGCCAGGTGGCTGAGCAAACAGCACGCCGGTGATTTAGCTGGTGTTAGAGCTGCTAGTTGGCCCTGACTTACTGACTTATTTATTTGGGTGTGGTCAGATTCTGGCTCCACCACCCTCAGACCTCCCCCCTGAGCCTCCCACGCTGATGGCCTTCCTGAACTCCTCCTCCAACTTCACCCTCTTCAGACAGTACGCTCTGGTAAGATATCTGTCCAGCTGTTTACCCATCTGTGTGTCTAAATGAAACCTTGTTGTTTTTTACAGTGTGTGTGTTTTCTCACAGATGTACAACCTGTCAGGGGACTTGAGTATGTTTGAATTCACCCTCTTGCTGCCGACAGACGAGGCCATCAGGCAGCACCTCAGCAAGACTAACTCCTCTCTCCTGGTAGGTCCAGATGAAAGGAGCCGGTGCACAAGCTGCTGCTCATAATACATTCATCATATAACAAGCAAGCTAACCAGGTGTGGGAAGAGTGGGTTATTTTGCTTTAACCGATCCGCAGTGATTAACATATCTGTCCCATCAACATCATTTCAGCCAGCACAGAAGAGTTGGTGGTGTGGTAGTGGTTGCTAGCAGCAGCTAACCTTTCAGTTGTTTTTCAAGCTTGGGAAACAGCCCCCAATTGGCACAACCAACAACACTGGAATGGTTAAACAAATCATTCAACCAGAATAGTATTTTAACCTCCTTCTCCTGCCCAGGACTCTGATGTGTTCAAGTACCATGTGATTCTCAAGGAGCTGCTCTTTCCTGACCACCTGTCTGACGGCATGTTGAAAAGCACTCTGCTGGGCAGCGATTACCAGGTCCAGTTCCACTTCAACAACAACAACCAGGTAACTATAACTGGACCAACACAAGCCTCACAGGCTTCTGTAGCCAAAGGTCTGTTTGTTTACAGACCAGTCTGCTGCTTCTGCATTCCCTTCGGTTTTTGGATTGATTTTCTTCCTTCAGCAGTGATGTTACCCGGTTTCAATTAATTTCCATGAAAATCAACCTGCAGAGATTTGAATGTCTGGGCATTTACATGACCTATCCCTGATGGAAATTTTTAGATTTTTCTTGTTAATAAACAAGAATAAAAATATTCCGGTATGTAAATCCACCAGCATCTAACAGAACAAGTTTAAACATAACAAATTTAAATGTATACAAACATAACTGAAACATCAAAATCCATTTGTGTCAGTTAAAACCATGTATACATCTGATATAGTCTGTAATCCATCTGAAGTGAGGATTTTATCTGTCATGAGTTATTTCTCTCCTCCTAATTCATGCTTTAGAAATATATTCAGAAAATGCAAAAACGTTATTGGAAAGGTGTTTAATTCATGCTCCATCTTCAGCTTTAATCAAACCGTGTTTGTTGTGAGATTATCTGTCAGATCTGTAGTTATATTTTTTTTATTATTTTTCCCATGTTGTTTTCACTGGAGGTTTGCTGAACCGAAACATCAATACAAGAAACAAATAAACTCCCATTAGTTTTTTCACAACATCCAAATCTGCTGATCATTTATCTTCTACGTTTGATTTTATGGCAACAGAGATTGTCAATAAAATGCCTTCCAGCTGCTGACTGTCAGTTCCAGGATGAGCACTACACTCAGGAGAGTTTTGAAAACAGCTCCTGCCCACATCAGGTGATGATACCGAAACTCTGACAGAAATTAAAGCTTCCCTAATGTCGACTCTGAAGTCCATGCAAGTTAATTTTCATAGAAATTAACTGAACAGATCATTGGCTGCCTGGAGAGAAGGAAATGATAATCAGTATTTTTGTGAAGATTGTCAAAGATTAATGTGCTCAAACATGCCAACAGTCTGCTACGGTCTTTTAATAATGCGTATGTGTAAATCTTGACCGGGCAGAGTGAAGAGTCTGATTTGTTTCTCGTCCTCCAGACAGTTGTGAACGACGTTCCACTTGATAGCAGTTTCATTGAGACGCAGTATGGTGTCATCATGGTCCTCCCTCAGGTCCTCAAAGTCCGCCGCAACAGATGCAGCAAACAGATCACCCTGCAGGTCAATGTAAGGATGGAGAGAGGGAGGGAGTGATGGATGGATGGATGGATGGATAGATGAATGGCTGTATGAATTAATGGAAAGATGGATGGATGCATGAATGGACTGACCACAAATGAGATGATGAGAGAAATAAATTAGAAAATTGGAAAGCCTGATGCAAAGAATCAGTGAGTCTCAGTAATCTGATGTTTACCAATTAAACATTTGGAAATAAACAGTAGAATAAAAACAGTTATAACCAATCAGTCTGATGTAAGTAGGTAGGTAAACATAGTGAACAACTGTGTAGTGGCACTGCAGTCTGACATGGCACTTCTCCAAAGGCTGCAGGTTTATCAGTGTACCACTATCTGTCTTATACAGTTACTCCTCGACGATAAATATGGACATAGATACATAGATAAGAAAAAGAAAAGAAGCAAAGAAGCTAGTACATCACTATGGATAAACAAATGCATGCATGGATAGATGACTGTTCCTGTTATTCTAACGCCTCTGTCCCTCTCTCTGCCTCTGTCTGCAGGGAAGGTGTTCAGACTGTAGTGGACCACCTCGATGCCTCTTCAACTACACACCAGTAAGACAGCTGCTAGTACAGAGGTGGTGGACACAATATATAACAGCATTACCCAAAAACACAATCTACAGCCTCAGAGTTAATTAAACTACAAAACTGTAAAACACAGTTCAAGTGAAGGATGAGAGGATTCAGTTTGATTTGATCACACTGTGTTGTACAGGTGTTCATGTTTGTTGCACCGCCCACCGCAGACAAAAAAATCTGTCATGGGTTACTACTGGTGTTTACTTCTAGAATTGTATTCATGTGCAGTTTTTCGGTCCTCTATGTAGATGCCTGTGTTCGTTTACAAAACACAGTTTCTACTGTATTTCTAATGCGTTCTATTGCAGATCAAACCACAGTTTCCGTCCAACATGCGGTCCAACTGTAGATACAGGAAGCGAGTGGGCTCCAGGAGGAAGTCAGTACCAGGCTGCATCATCAAATGTCTTCGGTTAACCATGGTCAGCTGATACTACTCCTACTTCTAGCACTAGTTTTGCCATTATAACTACTGACAGTACTGTTCAGTCCAGTAGTTCAGGTTGGGTATTGAGAACTGGCTTTTTTGTCACGAGTTGACTCTCAAGTAACAGAATATTATGAAGGGATAATGAACATTATACATAATAGACACTGATGTCTCAATCACAGAAAACCATCACTCTGACAAATCAGCCATCTCACAGATTCCAGATTTGAAAAAGGCTAAATATTAAGAAATAAATAAATACATTTATTAATTACTAATAATACTGAGGTCTATCCTGCAGGATCACTCCTGTTGCCCCGGTTACTATGGCCACGAGTGCTTCAAATGCCCCGGGGACGTTGGCAACTGGTGCTCCAATCACGGGGAGTGTCAGGACGGTAACCATGGCAACGGGGAGTGTCGTTGCTACGAGGGTTTCCATGGCACCGTGTGTGAGGACTGTGAGCCGGGACGATATGGAGTCAACTGCTCCTCCAGTGAGGATGCTCATCCTGACAGAAACACTCCTGAGCACACAAAGACACAGTCTGGAGTTTTTTATACGCCATAATGCGTTTCTTCCACAAAGGGGTCTGTGCCTTAAATCTCATCAAAAATTGAGCTCATGAGACGCAGGCTCACTGTTGGAGGTTAACAAACCTGAGAGTCTAACAAACCTACCGTCTCAAATCTGCGGCTGACAAACTCCCGAGAGTACCAAACTTACAATGCCAACAAACCTGAGAGAATAACAAACCCAAGAAGCTAAGAAACCTACAATTCTAGCAAACTTGAAAAGTTCACAAACCTGCAACACTTAAAAAAAAATCAGCAAGATGACGCTAAGTGACAATGTTAAGGAGTCTACAAGGAGATAAGTCACTGTTTATCATCACAGAGGAAACACTTCCGTCAGTGTTCAATCTGTGTGTGTGTTTCGCTTGCAGAGTGTGTGTGTGACCACGGGAAGTGTGAGGACGGTCTGGCAGGAAGTGGCAGGTGTGTGTGCTCTAAAGGTTGGAAAGGAGCATCCTGCTCTGTCGGTAAGACACACTCACACACACACACAGTGAAACTCTAACCTCACTCAGTGTTTTCTCTGACCTGTTATTATCCCCTGAAATCATCTTTGTGTGTGTTTGTCTCAGAGATCAAGGATGACGCATGTGGAGGTGTGTGTGAAGAGAACGCTAAGTAAGTCCCCCTGCCTCACTTTACGAGCTTAGAAGCTCATTGGCTCATTTGCCCTAATTTTAGCCCATAGATGTAAATCTTAAGAAACGGCTCACAAACATGCAGTTTGTGCTCAGTCATTTTCTAAAACAGCTGGGCACTGTGATTTTTAGTAGTTGTTACTCAAACAAGAGGAAGTAGTGTATTTGTTGGGGACTATTTTCAGCAGCGGAATAATACACGTTTGGTTCTCTAGAGAGTATTTTCATGGCATATATGGGACTGAGTCAAAATTAACGGTGTAGCTCACTGACTTTAAATACACCATTTCACACTTTAACAGTTTGACAATATTACATCAGATTGATAATATTATCAGTGAGGTCAATGACAAGAAGAAAAGTTTAGAATGTCATTAGACTTATCATGTAATAAAGCAAATGGAAATCTTTTGTTGCAGCTTCAGTAGAAATGTGTGACATAAATATTGAACAGTTTGTGCTCTCCTGTAGCTGTATAACAGGCCCAAAGGGAGCAGCCGCTGTTTGTGTGTGTGTGGCTGGATATGAAGGCAACGGAACTCACTGCAAAGGTAAAAACATACACATATGCACATACACATCCCACACAGGTATAAAGTCTTATGATTATAAAGTTTTCTCTCTGTCTCGCCCTGTGTCTCCCAGAGATGGATTTGTGCAGCAGGTCTAACGGCGGATGTTCAGAGTTTGCTGTCTGTACGAAAGTCTCAGCAGGAGAGAGGACCTGTACCTGTAGAGAGGGGTACACTGGAGACGGGGTCATCTGCCTGGGTTTGTATTCCTGAACTCCTAACCCCTGACCTCACACCCCTAACCTGAAACTCCCGACAGCATCCTGACTTCCTAAAAGAAATAATTTGCAACCTGTTGTGTGTTCACAGAGATGGACGGCTGTCTGGTAAACAATGGAGGCTGCCACAAGTCAGCAGACTGCATCAGAACAGGCCCCAACACTGTAAGATAACACTGTGCTGTGGTAAAATCTGAGTTTCTGGGGGCATGTAATGTTAGACATAAACCAACACTTAGTCATCAGGGTTTCATGGTTTCAGTTCCAGGGTCTCATTTTAGTGAGGATCAAATAGCATCTTTGGGTGTCTTTAAAGTACACTTCAGTCTTTTACAATCTTCATATTGTTTTTATAATTCTGGCCACCTCCACCACATTTAATTTACTAAGTGGAGTATGTCCACACTGAAGCTGATTAAATTTGTAAATGCATCTTCCCTTTGAGCCCTCTGTACAGACTACAACAGCATTTTTCTGAACAACCTCCAGAGTGTGTTAATCTTAAAATGCAGGCTTGGTGTTTCAGTGTGTTGTAACCATGTTGTAAGCTAACCACTGAAGGATGGGGGCTCTGTGGCAGTTAAGAAGGATTTTCTCTTGCCTCAGACTTTTCTCTGTGATCATTCATTTTATTGTCTATGTAGACCAACATACAGCACAACTGTTGTCATTGAGCACTGTCTCCTATCATAACTGTAATCTGCTGAGCACACAGTATCCACTAATGGTTCTGTAATCTGAATGCTGGTCTTCTAACACTGTCCATTGCCAACCCTGTTTGTATCATGTTTTATATGCTACATGTCCTTCTCCTTCTCTCCTCTATTCCCAGCTGTCCTATCTTCCTCCTTTTCCTCCTTTCACCCAGCCCGGCCCTCGGCAGGAGGGTCCC
>JBBMJY010000018.1:23645166-23672247 GCA_037833715.1 Toxotes lorentzi
CTTCCTGTTAAAAGGGAGTTTTTTCTTGCCACTGTCGCCCTAAGTGCTTGCTCTGGGGTCAGGCTCTGGGTCTCTGTAAAGCGCTTTGAGACAAGTTTGATTGTGGAAGGCGCCTTATAAATAAAATTGAACTGAGAAGACCTTTCCCTGACATCTTAATGTAGATATCCAGGGACCCTGAAAATTAACTCTGTGCTATTTACTGTGAATATTGCTTCTCCACATGAGAGGCAGGGGCTGGTGGATGAAGTGATTGACTGTTTTATTAACTGATTGTTTTCCAGACGGCCTGCAAGTGTCAGCTGGGCTTCCAAGGAACAGGGAGGTTCTGTTATCCTGTCAACCCCTGCAGAAACGTATGTCTATATGTCAAAAGTTTATTCTGTCCTATTACAAGACACTGACACTTGATTTCTGGAAAGAAAAAAAAGGAGGAACTTTCCCTTTTTTTTAATACAATTTTTTTATTGCATTTAATGACGATGAATCCCGAAGGACTGAATGACTTCTTAGGCTTTATATTCAAATGCAATAGACACCAGATAATGGTGGCTATAAATAAATAAAGCCAACCCAGTGATACATGCCAGGAGGTGTCCCCCATTTCGTCAGGGGATTATGTTTACTTGTGTTTCTGCCTGGTCCGACCAACTCCCACACACAAAGAGCGATTTTCATGGCTTCTTTTTTGTTATTGGGGTTTTTTGTTGTTGTTGTTTTGGATGGTGAATTTTCAAAGTTGTCCTCTGGCATCAGTTAGGGTAGAGCTGGTCTGTACACTGCAACACATTTGTTGCAGTGTACAGACTGATTGATAACTCAATTAATCACAAACATTATCAGTGATTTTCATCAAAAATGAAAAATGGTTGCAGGGCTGTTACCGCCTGTCCTGTATCAGCAATCAAAGATGTTTTGTGTTTGTGTGTGTCTGTGTGCAGAACAATGGCGGCTGCAGTATGCATGCTCGCTGTGAGTACATGGGTCAGGGTCAGAGGAACTGCACCTGCTCAAGAGGCCACGTGGGCGATGGTTTTGATTGCCGGGGAAACACCAACAATGTGAGTCACATGACCTATGACCTCCCACGTACCTGTGACCTCCCTCTGTCACGCCTCCCACCTTCACTGGAAGTTGTGTTGTCTGTGTGTCTGTCTTACAGGAGCTGTACCGAAAGCCAGAGAATGCCTTCTTCCGTGAAATGCTATCCGTGAGTTGCCGTTAGTTACAGTGAAATTCACTCAGTAAATGAGTAGATTTCTTTTAAGATGGTGAAATTTTGCTGTAACATAAGTTCATCGCTGCAGTAAGTGTAGAGTATTGCCTGTGTGGGTGAATTAAATCTGTGCAAACTGAACACTGACACACAAATTTTGACTTGTAGGAAGCAGTCTTCATAGCGCTAACCCTTGAGGGAACATAAAGCTATCATCAATTATCAGCTGTGTCCAATTTTATTTAACCTCTAGAAACGTCTCCCCAAAGACAGAATGTTTTGCAGACAGTTATGAGACAGGAATCACTGGTATAAATATGTCTTTTGAATTAAGTGTGTTAACATTTTGTCCAATTAGTAACCGAGAGTCAAGAGAGAGAGTCAAGATCTTTAGCTGGGAGAGCTTTTCTTCTTCCCCAGTAACTCTTCAACTGATGAAATGATGTCCCATGGAAAGAAAATGCTAAGTAAGAGAGTAAACGGCCCAGTTTAAAGGAAAAAGAACACAGCTTGAGCTATTGAGACTAACCAGCGAGCCGTAATAGATTCTGACGTCAAATATTTCCTGAAGACTTGCGGATTAATTTCACTGCACGACTCCCTGGTGTGACCAGGCCCATCTGTGGGCATGCTAACTCTGTACTCACCATCTCTGTACTCACCATGTGGTGGAAATGCAGACAGGAATGCACAAAAGCAGCTTTCAGTTCCTAGTTTAGTTCCTAAGATTAGTTTCACTGGTTCCGTAGTTCTTGGAACCCTTTGGTCAAAAAGGGGCTGAAGTTGAACATGCTTTGTGATACAGACCCCAGATCCATCATCAAAGAAGTTTTCTTTGTGTTTCTCAGCAATCAGACGCTCGAAATCTTTATGGTGAAGGACCGTTCACTGTCTTCGTCCCTGTAGAGGAAAATAACAACGAGTCCACTGTGAGTATCTGCAGTGTCTGCTTGTTGTATATAATCAAATGCAACAACAATATTACCAATATTAACCTGCATTTTCTCTGTGTGTGTGTATAGATCATAAAATGGAAGTCCTTTGGTCGTCTCGCTGACCTAGTCCGTTACCATGTCGTTTCCTGTGAGACTTTGACCTTGAGTGACCTCAAAACCACTGAGCGTGCTGTGTCTCTGTCTGGATACACACTGCACTTCAGCCTGCAGCAGGTAAAACACAGACACACACACTTTGCTGTGTGAACGTAAGTTAATCTTTAACTGTCACTGACTCGTTCCCCGGAGTCTTGTAAGGAGCCTCACAAAGTCATTTCATTTGTGCAGAACCGCAGCTTCAGTAAAAGTCATGCGAATATCGGAGAGAAAGCCAGTTATTTAAATTCCCATGATCAGTGGATTTGCTCTTGTGGGTCAAAATTATTCTGTGCAAATCTTTTGCGTCGACTCCAACTCTGACTTTTACACGTTAATTTGCACCTTTGACTAAGAGCAAGCCATCTTGACAATGCTCCTCTTTGCAGGGACAGGGAGTTATCATAGGTAGAGCTGAAACACCCGTGTCTTCCAGTCTTCAGCTGTTTCCCAATAAACTTCTCCCAGTAATCTTTGTTTTTACCTGTCTGTCTCACCTGTCGTTCTCTCCACACCTGTCTCTCTCCCTGTGCAGGGTACAGTCTGGGTCAACAACAGGTCGAGGATCGTAAAGAGTGATTACACCACAGCGAACGGCGTCATCCACCACATCGACACGCTGCTGACGCCTTTCAGGCTGCAGGACAGACCACGCCTCGAGTCTAACACGGTGCATTGAGTTTGACTGAAATGAAGAAATGATTGATGATCAATCAGATTTAACAGACAGGCAGTGTAATCTCTGTCTCTGTTTAGATGAACTTCACCTCAGCAGCCACGTTTTATGGCTACAGTCGCTTCTACAAACTCGTGGAGGTAAAACACGCAAAGAAAAAAACACACTTCCTCCTCCTCCTCACTCTGCAATCCACATTTACACATCTCTTTCTTACAACCTACTTCTCTTCCTCCTATTGCCAGCCTGATTCCAGCTCTTTCTTCTACACTAACAACAACAAAGGAAAATAAAGGAAACACTGGTTGGATACTGGATCCATCCAATATTTGTTGAGACATTTCAGTTAGGACCAAAGTGGTGGACTGACTAATATATACGAATAGATACAAGATCAGAACCTCAATATGGAAGTAGTTGTGTTGCCAATAAAATATACTGTTAAACTATATAAAACGTATACTGGTAGTGAAAGTGCTAATCTGTACTTCTAACACTTTGTGCAGGATGCAGGGTTACTCCCTGTGCTCCAGATGTCCATCCACCAGCCGTTCACCATGTTCTGGCCCACAGACGAGGCTCTCAGCTCCCTGCCGGCTGAACGGCAGCGCTGGCTCTCCAGCCCCGACCACCAAGAAGAGCTGGCTGCTATAGTCAAGGCTCACATCATACGCAACTCTAGGGTAGGAGGAAGAGGGGGGGCGGCTGGATCAAAAACATCACTGTGTCTATAAAATGTCAACAAATTAAAAAAAAACAAAACAAACAAAATAAAAATGCCCATCATAAAAACTTAAGGTGACACCTTCAAATATCAGTTTTTCCTCCAAACAAACTGTCCAAAGCTCAAAGAACGGCAGCAAATGCTTGTCATTCATTTTGAAAAATGGTTAATCTCCTTTCATTCAGTTAAACATTTAATCAACTAATAGCTTCAGCTCAACACCCGTGATGCACACTGTACAGTGCTATGCAGTGTTGCCAAAATGCTTACTTGTTCAATTTTAATTTTATCACAGAGTGGCTGTTTATTCAGCACACTGTATCCATTAAACAAGATGAGCATTTTCTGCATCCTTGAACAGTGACAGAGTGATAGACTCTGTTTATTGTCATTTAAACCATATACAGATAATACAGCACACAGACAACAGACAGTTTCTGTTTGTCAAGGTTGTCTTGAGGTCACAGACAGTGTGGTTCAGAGTAACAAGTTATGTATGAGCTATGATGCTTTTGAAGTCAATTTTCATTTGAGAAATGAATGCCTTTTTGTTGATTTATAGTGGACTGAAACACAGGTGTTTGTTGTTCAGTTGTTATCCACCCAATTAATTTACACATATGTACAGCTATGTGCAAAAGTTTGGGCACATTAGACATTTTGTTCATTTTTGATGAGAAAAGATTTGAATGCAACTCCTGCAACAAGCAGACCCTAAAAATGTTGATGCACGGTTACTTTTCACCTCATGAACTAAAAAAAAAAAAAAAAAAGAAATTAAACATTAACTGTGGCCAATGCAAAAGTTTGGGCACTGTGCTAAGTCAGTACTTGGTAAACCCCACTTCGCCAACTGTTATGCTCAGGAGTGGACGTGGCAGCGAGTGGCGCAGGAAGCCTTGCACAGACAGAGGGAAGAATGGATTCCAGTAAATATAAGCAAATTCTGGATGCAGATGTCCTGCAGTCAGTTGAGAAAGTGAAAACAGACTAACTTCTACAACTTCTGGGCCACTCTACACTGTTTGTGTGTGTGTGTGTAGGTGATGGGTGTCAGTCAGCCGGATAGATACTCGTCGTTCCGCACCATGCATGGCTCCACCATCAAGTACAGCTGTGACAAGACCCTGGTGGTGAGACAACACACACTGATACAAACAAAACGGGTAGCCGTGGTCCCCTTTGCACTTGGCAGCTGACTGTTGCTACAGTAACTGGTGTTGCTTCATGTTACCATGGTGATGCTGGAGAGCACACAGCATCCTGGAATTGAACCCCAGCAATCAGTGGTCGCTGTCCAACCTGTGGTTTGGTTCATGAGGTCCAGGCCAAAGGAGACAGTGATCCACTGTTGCCTTTTAGTTCTGAACTGTTTCATGTTTACATTTGCTGTTTATAAATGAACCAGCAGCTGCAAACTTAAGGCCCTGTTGACTGAAAACTAAGATTTTGATTTGCTGCCTATCAGAGCTGCACTGACTCACAGAGGAAAGTCACAAAAAATAGTTGAGACAGAAAAAATAGTTGACTGGTGACAAACAAGCAAAAACAGACAGAAAAAGAGATATTTTTTACTCCATTTCTTGTTTTAATGAGAAACTGTTCTCGATTTCACAGATCATTTTCATGTTATTACGACTCATTATTACTAGACTCCACACTACCCTGGTTTTACAAGAACTATCATAATAGGAAAAACGTGAAAATGTGGAAGGTTTCTCATTATAATGAGAAAGTTATCAAAACTTTTTTTGATGTGGTGGCAGAAATTGTATATCCACTGGTCTGTTTAGTTTTCACATCACAAACACAGCTGCATCAGAGTTCGTCTGGACTCTCCTTTTCTGGTGGTGTCGTTATTGATTTCGTGTGTATCTGTGCGTGTCTGTGTTTGTGTTGTGTTCAGGGGGCTGTATTGATTAATGGTAACGCGGCCAAGGTAGTGGAGCGCTACCTGACCTTCAAAGAGGGCCTGGCCTACGCCATCGACCAGTTACTGGAACCACCTGGCCTGGGAGCGCACTGCGACACCATCGAGAACAGAACTACTTACGTTTGTTGTGCTAATAACATTATTTATAATATTGCAACTGCTTTAATACTCACAGTACACGCTAATGCTACTATTTTTATCGCTGATTTACCAGTGTAGTCTATTGGGATCAGGACATGTTTTTTAGCATAATAGTTCATATAAGTTAATACGTACCGCACTGCTTGAATGTCTACAAAACACAAATAATACTCAACAGTGTTATAACAGCCTCTCTCACTGTGTATTGCAATTCTAAAGGCTGGTTCACACCAGCTATTAATTCTCAGAAATATTTAATGAACAAGTGGATGAATTCCACTGTACCAGTTGCTGGTGTGACCGGGATTTAATACAGCTGCTACCGAAGCTATTGTTTACTATGCCAGACTCAACTTTGCAAATATCCGTTCCACCCTGCTGTTGTTATTAAACTGATATCAGCCTTCATATTTGTATTGGAAGCTTGAAGACTGAAGCTTTCTGTCTTTAAATGCCTCAGGGGCGCTGTGGACGCTGCCTCTTCACCCCATCCTGCCCCCTCAGACACCACGACACGGTGAGATCAGCCTGTCTCCTAACAAATCTGAACATTTGCTGCTTGTACAACACGTGAACTATGTGGAGATAAATGCCCTTCCTGCCTTCTTCCAGGGAAAGACGGAGCGTTGTTTGAACTTTCGCTCCAGGTATGGGGGTGGCTACCCACATTGGTATGACCTGGACGATCATTTCAGCCGGACGGGCTGTAGGAGAGTTTGTGAGTTTGCTTCATGGGTCCAGAAGTGCTGCAAAAACCACTACGGCCGAGACTGTCAAGGTAAGGAAGGAAGGGAAGAGGGCAGGCAGGCGCATAGGGAGGATGCTCCTGGTGTTAGACTTGATCTCATTCAGCAGTTTCTCTTTAAAAAAAAATCTTCATTCTTGGAGCTAAAAATGTAAAAATTGTCCTGACGGTGGCACAAGAGGAAATATCATTTGGTTATTAAGAACTAAGTTTCATCCTTTGAAGTGCAGGAACAGGCTTGGGACATGATTACTTTATTGGCATTTTGTATTTGTATCAATGCAAAAATGACATCTTCGTCATCATTTGCAGTCTTGTCGTGTGCCACAGCTTGCTAAATGACCAGCCAGACAAATATTCACCAGTAAAAGTGCACGGCTGACATCAGTTTGCAGGCTAAATAGCTAATTAGCTGCTCAGCTGCAACACATATTAACTTATCTGCAAATGTCACTTTAGTCATCAGTTGGACTTTAATTTACCATTAGTTAGCTTGATGGACCCTCCTGTCTGCAGTGTGTTCTTGACCCCACTCTGTCCCCATGGGTCTCAGTTTGTCCAGGTGGTGTGGAGGCCCCTTGTGGCAACCATGGTGACTGCGACGACGGCCTGCGTGGTTCAGGAAGATGTAGGTGCCACATCGGCTTCAGAGGAATAGCCTGCGAATTGTGTAGCACTGGCTACTACGGTCCCAACTGCACAGGTACAGCAGAGATAAACATACAGCCGAGTTTGATTTAAGTCTAAAACTAAAACGTAGTGTGTTTGAACCCAAACTGAAAGTCAGACCTTATATTTGTTAGATTCTTCTTTCAGAAGAAGAAATCAGAAACAAGTAGTCTGATTCCCTCTGGGCTGTTTTCAAAGGCAGCAGACACACACACACACACACACACACAATTTGATTGTCTTGTGTCTATCGAATACACGGTTGGATACAGAATGTTTTGTTTTTGGTGCAGGAAGTGGAATAGAGCTCTAAATTATTTGTACAAATTTGTCTTTAAAACACAAAAATATGAAAATTTGTATTATTTTTATTGTATTGCTGCCGCACTGTAGTTGCATGTTAATTGACCGATTAATTGATCACTCATCATGCTGCTGCTGGTGTTTGTATTCTCCCCTGAGTCCTGAGAGACTCTGGTGAAAATGAGGGGGACAAGGAGCCGGAGTTACACTGTAACCCATCAACTACAAACTATAGTCTCCACTGCATGAGGACCACAGTGGACATGAGAACTTTTCTTTATCCTTGATGAATCTCTTTATACCAGAGCTGTGGCCAACAGTTATTTTCATTAACAGTTAATCTGCCGATTCATGTCTCAATTAATCAATGAATTGCTATGGTTTTTTTTTGCTTGAGCAACAGTCAAAAACCCAAAGATATTCAGTTTACTGTTGTCACATGTCAAAGAAAAGCGGGAAATCCTCTCATGTGAGAAGCTGAAACCAGAGAATATCTGGAATCTTTGCTTGAAAAATAACTGAAGCCATTAAACAATTATAAAAATAGCTGCTAATCTAATTGTTGCAAAAAAAAATCTGAAGTTGCCAGACTCGCCCCCATCGGCTCTCCAGCGGTCTGTCACCATAGCAACGCTCCACACTCACCATCACACAGCTGTGCTTCCAGCTCAGGACACACCTGCCAGCTGTTTTCACTCAGTCACCCAAACATTAAACAGCTGCTGATCATCTTCTGTGCAGGTTTCAAAGTTTTCTTTTAATGAAGCCAATCCAAGGTGTGAGTTCAGAACTCAATAGTTGTTGCCGATGGAAACAGGAAACTTAACTGAATACATCCTGAGCTGATACAAAATCAGAAAGTAAACTGATTTAACTTCTGAGTGTGTTATCAGGATTTTGGTCCGTCTGAGATTGTTGCCAGTCGTGAAAGAAACACGAGGAAATCTGTGATAGACAGTCCAAAACGATGGAATCAAATCATCAAATCAAGTTTATTTATCGAGCACGTCAACAGACAACCAACAATGATAGGCGATGATGAATACAAGGAAATATCCAGGTACAAGTATGACAATAAAATAGAAAATGTCAAATAGATGTATAAATAAATAATTAAATATTTTTAAAATAAGTACTAAGTGCTACACTTCACCAGTCATTTTTGTGACGAGCCTCACATTGATATTTTATAATCTGACACAGGTTGTGAACCAGGGTTTTCTTAGACGCGTCTCACACAGTGTGATGCACAGTAAACTTAAACAGTCATTGTTATTACACAGTCTAAATCCTGTTTTCTAACACGGCTGCTCGTGATTAAACCAAAAAAAAGTCATGTCCATCCAAGCCTTGAAGCGTCTAACATGTATGTATGAGTTAATGATTCAGACTGTTACTGCAGGAACCCTGGATGCCTGAAATAACTCCTCCATCTTAACTTTGTTTTTGGGGTATGTTAAAATTTTGGAGTCAGGGAGGTTGAGTCATGTTTTTTCTCTCTCTCTCGCTCTCTCTCTTTCTCTCAGCCTGTAGCTGTGGGAAGCAGGGATGGTGTGATGAGGGCATTGAAGGCTCTGGACAGTGTGTCTGTAACACGGGCTGGGAGGGCGATCGCTGCCAGAACGAAATAGGTGAGTTTCCCTCAATGTGAGGAAACACCGCGAAAAATGAAGTGGTGTTCTATAGTTTTCTAATTGTCAACAAATCCCATGAAAAGACCAAAACCAACAAAGAGTCTTTTTAATACACTACCCACAATAAGTTAGGGATATTGTTATTTACATGAGAACTTTTCCTATTTGGTCTGATTTTTAATGAAATAAGTAAAAGTTCCCTTTGATATTACTAATAATGAATGAGAAGAAACACCATTTTCATTAGTTTAATATTTATTACCCCAAAAATGTAGACACTAACAAGGATAGCCCCAAATAACAAAAACTGACAATGTCAGTAGCGGGTGTTTCCACCATTTTCTGCAATGGTCTTTTAGTATTTTTTGGTATTGGCCCCAATATGTAAGGCACACTGTACACAGTGAGACCATTACGTGGAAAACACTAAATGAGGTGTGTATATATATATATATATATATATATATATATATTACTTAGATCATCTTCCATCTGTCCGTCTCTCCAGGCTCGATCCCAGAGGAGTGTCGGCAGTGCCATGCTCAGGCCGACTGTGTGCCAGGTGTTGGTTGTCAGTGTAAATCTAGGTTTCAGGGGAACGGCACCTTCTGCAGCCCAGAGCCACGTAAGTAATTCAGGGGCTCAGGAGGACAATTTACCAGCCAGAGACACTGAATCTCTACAGTCATTTGTCTGCAAGATGACAGTGACTCTTGAATTAAAGTAGGAACAGTAGAAAACAGATTTTGAAGTGGCTTTTCAGCCACAAAAGGACCTGGAAACAAGTTGGAACTCTAACCTTCAAAGTGAATTAAACACTGAAAACTCCTGAAAAGTTTTGGCTGTGACTCTGCTGCAGGATGTTAGATCACTCTGACCTTTCTGTGGCTCACAGAAACTACTTCAAACTGTTTTTTTCCTCATTGAGATGAAGAAAACTTTGTAGCTCTGTAGATCTGTTGCTCCTTAGGGTACAAAATGTAATGTAATGTAAAAAGCTTCAGTCATCAGACTCCTGGTATGCTCTGCCTCTGTTGTCTGAGGTGCAAAATTTCAGTTGTGTATTGACTGAATCCCAAACTGCTCTGTGCTTTCAATATTCCTGCATAAAATGCGGATGTGTAAGTTTCAAGGTGACACATTTACAGATACTGACATTTGTTCAGTCCATGTGAGCAGATCAGATTACAGTTTTATTAAACACTCTGCAGCCCCCGACCTCTGCTCAGAGTATAACGGCGGCTGTCACCAGAACGCAGACTGTAACCAGACAGGACTGGTTGTCAACTGCACCTGTCACAGTGATTACCAAGGAGATGGTTTCTCCTGCGAGCCCATCAACAGGTGGGCGCAGCATCATCTTCTCTGAATTAAATTCCTGTTCCGCTTCTGTGGTTTTCCTCTTTATCAAAGATGATTGGATATTAACGTGAAACGTTCACGGTCAGAGATTCATTTGTCTGTATTCCAGGTGTGTTGTGGAGCAGAATGGTGGCTGCAGTGACTTCGCCTCCTGCAAGTTCACTGGTCCAGTGAGTAAAAACCTTTACTGCATATCTATCTTTTTTCTTTAAAAATATATCCTTCTGTCACAGTCTGTACATGCACTTGAGTTTGATTATTCATATCTCTCTGTTAATATAATTGCTGACTTTGCATGCATAACCTTCCGTTATCAAGAGTAAGAACACATAACACGATTTCCTGCTTTAACCTGATCACTCGGTAATCTGGTTCCTCCAGAACCAGCGTGAGTGTGAATGTCTGCCGGGGTACGTGGGTAATGGAGTCCAGTGTATGGAGAAGGTGGTGCCCCCTGTTGACCGCTGCCTTGAAGACAACGGAGGCTGTGACCCAGTGGCCTCCTGCAAGGACCTGCATTATCATGGTAACACATCTGCACTGACCTTTATTACAGTGGTAACACACTTTCAGTGACCCCCATTACAAAGGTAACATAAATGACAAAACTATTGTGGGTCCGTTACCACAGTAACACATCAGAAATGCCTTGAATTACCACTAAGGTAACATATCTGTTACTATAGGCAACATATCTGTACTAATTTTTACTACCATGGCAATTCACCTACCTTTTATTACTGTAGTTCTACTGCAGTTGCTATGGTAACCGTAGATTCTACAGTAGCTGACCTTTATAGTGTTCACATTACCATGGAGATATTATGAAGGATATTGTTTAGCAGTTCCAGGTTTGAACAGTGATTCTTCTGCATTGGTAAATAAACATCGGCGAGCACTCAGCAGGAATCCAGCAGCCCACGCCCAGAGCTCATTAAGGCTCAGTGAACACGGGGCTTGTTAAGGCTCGGGGCCTGTTAATGCCCAGAGGTGACTGGTACCTGGTGCTCGTTAATCAGGGTGTGTTGGTTATACAGAATTCATAATACATACAAAATTAAAAATGTTTCTCTAATCACTGGAAATTTGTCTTATCATTCACTTGTCAAGATTAAATTGTCGTACTGAGCAGCACAGGATGACAGTAATCGGCGTTAACATGGTCGTTGTGGTTCAGCCAACACAGCTGGAGTGTTCCACCTGCGCTCTCCAAAGGGAAAGTACCAGATGAACTTCAGTCAGGCCAATGACTCCTGCCAGGCCGAGGGCGCCACGCTGGCCAACTTTAAACAGATGGGAGACGCACAGCAGGTAAACCACCTACAGAAGAGGTTTCCATAGAGACAGCGGGCAGGTCAATGTACCTCCCACATATGCATATACTGTGTGTTTGAGCAGTCAAAGACCATTATTTTGGTGGAGAATGGGTCTCCATAACTCCCATAAACAGCTGCCTTAAATTTTTGGGAAGTTAAATTAATTAAATTAAATTTGACCCTAAATTTGAAACCTCCCTCTTCAAGACATGTCCAGCAGACATGTCATTCTGGCAGACAGGAGGTGGTGTTTAATTGACTGTAAAGAAGGATGGAGATGCACTGTCTGGCCAAAAAAAAGGTCTGACACTCTAATATTTTGTTGGACCATCTTTAGCTTTGATTACGGGACGCATTCGCTGTGGCATTGTTTCAATAAGCTTCTGCATTGTCAGAATTTATTGTCAGATTTATTTCCGTCCAGTGTTGCATTAATTTTTCACCAAGATCTTGTATTGACCACTGCGCAAAGCCTTCTCCAGCACATCCCAGAGATTCTCAGTGGGGTTAAGGTCTGGACTCGGTGGTGGCCAATCCATCCATTTGCTTAGTTAAATCCAGGTGGCGACTTTTTTTTTGGCCAGGCAGTGTATATGACCACAGTGATCACACTGGGGCTGAATTGGTACAAATCAAGCAAACTGGAAATTAAATGAATTTTAGGATTTTCTTTTTTTTGGTTTTCTTATGGTCTGCATATTGCACATTTACATTAACTATTTACTTTGTCATTTCTGGGCGTGAATCATATGCTTTCCAATGGTCTGTATTCTTCCTTTTGTCAACAAATCAGACAATGAGTTGCTCTACTAACAAATACTGTACTGGATCACATGTTTCTTCCTTCATTACCATGAACACACTATAGTTAATTGTGACTCATTCCACATACACCATCCTGCCGCTGGAAAACTCTAATATTTAAACAAATTATACTTTTTTAGCAGCTGTGCATCAGCTGAGGCATAACCTCAGAGCCTCACATGTAGTTTTTGTTAGCATAGAAGTATAAATCAAGATTTGCTTTAGGTTGTTTTTGAGAAATTCTGTTAAATAACAGACAAACAGGACTGAAAACTGAACATCTGTGGCTGTCGGACAAGGTGAGACTGAAAATCCAACCTGTGTATTCATACACAGTATTTACAACTGCTCTTCAACATCCTCCTCCAGTTAACTGTGAGTTATTTACTCTCATCTTTTCATTCTTCTCTGGTCCTGACAGCTGGGGATGCATCTGTGTGTGGCCGGCTGGATGGAGGGGGGTAAAGTGGGATACCCGACCCGCTTCCGCTCGGTCAAGTGTGGAGACAACCACGTGGGCCTGGTTATGTACAAGGACCCTGTGGACCAGAGCAGCAAGTACGACGCCTACTGCTACAGGCTCAAAGGTACTAACGCAGTACAGACAGAGGCAGGTCCACCCTGCTGACAGATCTGTGAAAATACTCCCTGCTGTTTTTAATCACTGGAGATTGTAGCTCCTGAACAGCGTCTGTTGTCATGATATGAATTTTTTAATTTGTTGTTGTAAAGTCTGCTGCAGTGTCACTGACCTCTCTGTGGATTCAGTTTAACTCCGAGACACAAACGCACTGTTTGTATTGGCTTTATAATCCAGAGCTACAACTAATGTTTATTTTTATCACTGTGTTTTCCAGTAATTCATTAATTGTTTTTTCTTTAAAATATCAGAAAGTAGAGAAAATGTCCATCACAAGTTACCGGAGTCCACGGTGATGACTAAAAATTAAAGAAATTCAGTTGTGATAGATTTTTTTATAAAATCCAACATATCAGATTTTGTCATGCACTGAAGAGTAAAGCCCAGGACCCGTCTGCAGAATAAGAATAAAGAATAAAAGAATAAAAATAAATAAATAGAAAATTGAATATAAAATGTTGAAAATTGGATTAAAAAAAACCCAAAATGAGTCAGAATTCAATCATAAAACATTCAAAAACAGCAACGTAACATTTCAGAATTTGGAATCAAAGAATATTTGGTGTTTTGGCTTCGTAGATTATTTAGATTATTAATCCAGATTGTTTTTAGATTGTTTTAGCATCAACACAGTCATTTAAATTATGAGCTTTTTGTGTTGTTATAGTCTTAACAGTGCCCTGATATGTTAAAAGTACCCTTAGTGATATGAATGTGTGTGTGCAGATGTTTCGTGTACGTGTCCCGCTGGATACATTGGAAACGGAGACTTCTGTAACGGCGTCCTGACCAGCGTCCTCGCAACGTACAGCAACTTCTCCATCTTTTACAAGGTGAGTGTGACCGTGGATATTTCTGTTTTTTTATAACTCCATTATAATGTTTGGCTTCCTGCAGACTAATAACATCCTGCCATGTTCATGTTCATACTCTACAAGTCGCATTCACCCATTCATTCACCAATGGGTGCATCAGGGACGATTTGGGGTTCAGTGTCTTGCCCAAGGACATTCGAGGACACATGGACTGGAGGAGATCAAACCACCAAACCAGGGGATCAAACCACTGACGTTCTGATTAGTAGGCGACCCGCTCTACCCCCTGAGCCGTTCTGAGCCATGACAGTCCTGTAAACAGGTCCACACAGACTGTAATTTTTCACGACACTGTCATGGCTCAAAGCGGCTCTTATAGCAGCTCATCACATCACATTTAGTGATCTCTCTGGTCTCTCTCTCTGTAGTTTCTGTTGGATTATAGCAGCTCGACCTCAGACGGCGAACAGCTCGTTGAATTTCTATCTCACAAGAAGTCTGAGGTCACGCTCTTTGTTCCTCTTAACGCCGGCTTCGCCCCAAACCAGGTGATGTACAGCCTCGACACTTCAATAATTAAATAAAAATAATTAATAATCATTAATACATAGATTAGCTTTTAATGAACAGTTAGAGTAGGTCTATTAAGCTGAAATGAACTGTTAATACAAGTACAAGAACTTTAAAATACGACAGTTGCCTTTAAATGAAGGGTATTCATACATATTGTTACAGCCAGTCATCTCCATGCTTGTTCGAATGTTTAGATGAAGCATTTTGGCCTGAAGAACACGAGTATTTGAATGTTTTTGATGTGCTGTTGTAAAGGATTAAAACAAAGAACATGGCCTACAGAGTTTTATTGAAGTATTTGTCACCTACATGTGTGGATTTTCAAGAAATCCACACAAACACTTAATAAGCTTATAAAGTTTTAAACCTTTAGAACTGCCTTAGTTCAATCAGGATACCATCAGGTTCAGACAGATGGAGCTGAAATCTAACCTGTTTCTATCCTGTGTTTCTGTGTTCAGACTCTGTCCGGTAGAGATCTTGAATATCACATCTCAGCCAATCACAGCAGACGCCCATTCAAGGACCTGAGACATCAGGAAGTCATCACATCGAGGCTCGGGTTCAACCTGACAGTTACCCAGGGCAAAAACGAGGTCAGAAACAAACACACACACACACACACCCCTGGTGTATTAATCAAAACAATTAAGATTAGGTCTTTAATATTTATTAGCAACATACAAACATGTAATAAATGGTTTATAACACACATGTAGCTGTAAGTGTTTATTACTGTAGAGTATTAACAGTTAAAAAGATACCACTTTCTGATGAGTCACCATTTATAAATGCTTTACACTGCAATTAATGGCTTCATTAACGGATAATGAATAGTTTACTAAGGCTTGATAGATCCATTATAAACCATTGATAAGAACAACTTTTCAGGGGAAAATCCTCTGCAGTTATAAATGTTAGTAAACCGTGTTATAAATGTTAATAAATATTAATAAATTATGAATAAAGGCTTCTACAATAATCCATCAAGTTTGTAGTTATAAATGTAGTCATACGTAGTTTGTAAATGGAGTTTGGTCCCTCCATTAGAAGAATGAATCCATGAGCTAAAAAGACAAAAGATCTATGAAACATTAGTAAATTACTTATTAACAATTAATGGAACCATTAATTACAACTTGTAAACCCTTTATAAATAGTGCCTCATCAGAAACTGGTGCCATCAGGATGACTGCCTCAAAGACACTGTGTTTTACTATATTGTCGTTCATTATCTGTTTGTACAGCAGCCCCTACTTACGGGTGTCCACAGGAGGAGTTATAGTTATTAACAAATATGTTAACAAATTATTATTACATGTTTATATACAGCTTAAAAATGCTTAAAATAAAGTGTTGACATGTTTATTGACACCAGTTTTTGATTTTGCTTCTTTATTTTAAATTATTGTCCTCAGAGCTTCAAACTGGTGAACAAGCGGCTGCTGGTGGAGTGGGACATTCCTGCTGTAAACGGGATCATCCACGTCATTGAGGCCCCGCTGACAGCGCCCCCACCCCCGGTGAGAGAGGATGGTTTAACCCTGAGCTGCTGACAGTTAGGGCAACTTCTTCCTGTGATTCTGATCACGTCACTTGCTAGGTTCAAAAATGTTCCTGCGTTTTCACTCAGGTTTTTCAAACCACAAAGTTAAAAAAGCTCATGAACCCTCATTTTTGATTATACAAAATATGTATTTATTGAAAAAGATGAAAGTAGTACGCCCAAAACTCATATCAGATTGCTTTAAACACACTTTCTCTTCATCAGTACGCCAACGTCACCACCTCCATTGAGAATGAGAACATTTTTTTCTAGTTCTGTTCAGGTTTTTAAACTGAAAAATTCAAAACCTATAAATGCACAGATGAAATGTACTTGCTTTTCTTGGACTGTACTGATATTAAGCTGTGTAATGATAAATAGAATTACAGAAAATTCTCATAAACAAGCCAGTATTCAAATGATTACGGATTAAGCAGCTAGCACAGTCAAATAAAGGGTAAACCGATAACACAGGCCAGGTAAAAACTTTATCTGTAGCCTTCTACAATAGATCACATGATAAATTCAGTAAAATATACTCACACAGCACTAATTCATTAGTACAACACGTTTCACTCATCAATCTGTTTTTCTGAGTTTCTCTTCTGAACACAAATGTTTTCATACTTTTAATTCCAAGATTCCAAACTTCTAGACTTTGTCACCTTTTTTCAAATTAAAAGCCTATTTGTGCAAGACTTTTAATGTGAAAATTTAGGAGGAAGTGTTGAGTTTCAGTGTGCCATGTAGTTTTTTTCACTCAGAGTCCACATTCTAATTCTAATTCATTCAAATTTTAATTTTAGTTTATGTCCAGCCTCTTCACAAAAACTAAAATCCTTGTGTAAATCTGCCACAACCCCAAAAAAGAACCACATTTCTGCTGGCAGCAACGCATTTTTTGAATTTCATAATTAACTGATTCTGCATTTACTGGTATTCTGCTTGTAAATTCATTATTCACTTATCAAGGTTACGAACAGGATGTTTTATAATGTTCTGAAGAAATGATTCATTGGCCGAAATGTTTTAGACAAACTAATTCTACCTGACACATTGGGATTTTCAGCTTCACATGTGACTGAATGGAAATGGTGATAGAAACCAATCAGATTCTCCTCCTCTCTCTGACTGGATTATTATTTATAACTCGAGATACAGCTTAAAAGACGAAAAGTAATTCATGGCCCTTTAGTAAATCGCACCTACAAACCCAGTCTATGCTTTTGGTTCTGTTAAGAGATGTGTTGGGCCACTGAAAGGCTTCAGTGGAGGATGGTCATGTGTATCCTCACTCATGGCTCATCGGAGCAGCATTAAGAGCGGCCTTCAAGATGAAGGACGTTACTGATTTCCAGGTTCCCGGCTCCAGCTACGATCGAGGAGCCGAGCACGATGAAATAAAGGAACTGGGAAGTTGTGACCAGGATCATCGGTCCTGTTTGATTTCTGATTGGAACTTTGACATCATTTCAATCATTTTAGTCGGCTCAGACTTTAGTAGATAACACTCGTGGTGGTGCTGACCCGGTACAGAGAGTCACGTCTCCATGGCAACAGTGCAGCAAAGTGTAGCTGTTGCCATGGCAATTCGAGCTGGACAGATTAAGAGTGTGTGTGTGTGTGTGTGTGTGTGTGTGACATCCAGTGGTGAGGATTAAAAGGTTTAATGTGATGTCCTCGCATGTGTAGTAGTTTTCATATGTGTTTGTGTTTGTCGTACCCGTCGCCTGCAGATCTCCCATGATGCTTCCCGAAGCCACGCCCACTCCAGCGGCACAGCCTCCGCCGTCTTGGTGTCAGTCTTGCTGGCGTGTGTGTTGGCAGCGCTCGGCTACTACATCTTCAAACACAAGACCGATGCTTTCCGCTTCCACTACTTCAGAGTGAGACACGCACACACACGGAGAATTGGTGTTAGCTGATGCTGCTTCTTGTGTGTCGTTACCTCATTGGCATTGGATTTGTACATTCATTCATTTATTACAACTGGGAAAGTCAAATTTATATGAAAGCTCATATGTATGTATATAGTTTGTTCGTTGTTAAAGGTTATTAAACTCTAAAATTTTATATAAATATCACAATTCTGACCAAGCACAGCATTTTAAACCCTCACTCATCCAACTCTGCGGTAAAACAACCACGACTCGACATTATTTGAATTACACCCCTGTCGGGTGACCAGTAAGTGCCTTTTCTGCCAGGCAGTATGACTTTTGGAGAAATGCAGCCAACATCAGTGTCTTCCTGTTTCTTTATTTCCTGTAGTCGAGTATTTGGGATTCAAAACAAACTGAATAGTGCTCTGGTAAAAGAGGACTCTGTGGAAAGACCATTAAATGTTCGATGGCATATGCTAGTACAAGGTCGAGGGTGTGGTTAAAACAGCGACTGGGTTTATTTCTCACTTCTCACTCAGAGAGAAGTCAATGGAGTCTAATAATGAGATAAACATAGAGCTGGTCAGGGGGGCAGACACAGTCTCTGTAGGGTTTCGGGTGGCTGGCCATTCCAATGGAAGTGCAGAGAAGCATATAGGACTGTAACTCTGCCTCCTGGTCTCGGCTCGGGGATCTCATGGTTTTTGGATTTCTAATGGGGTTTAATGATGACCAGCAGCAGCTACACGTCATCTCTGGACAGAATCCACAGCTGCCCCCCATCACTTTCATTGCTGTGGAAAAGAAAAAAGCTTTTGTAGAACAAAATATCCAGGGAAACACAAAGAGGGAATTTGGTACTAAAAAGATCTGGGCCCACTTGAGTTGAGTAACTCAGATTCCTGTAGCCTCTTATTAAGTTCAAATAAACTTTGTGATGTATTTTTGCACAGGACCTTTTGTCCCCCATCACTTCCATTTGAAGCATGTTAGACAGGCTTCTTCTAATGGTCAGTTTGAACAGGAGGGATGCACATATGTTCTACGGCTCGGAAGAAGCTGTAGAACAGATTTTAATGTCAGGAGGAAAAAAAACAGGATGATCAGTGACTCAGCTGCTCGTGGTTCACTGTTTGCCCAGCTGACAGCTGACACTGCTTCCTGTTGTTTCCACTGTGACAGAATGAGGATGAGGATGGTGCAGCAGGCGGCAGGGCCAAACCCACGCTGGTCTCAATCCCCAACCCTCTGTACAGCGGCTCCAGGGCCTTCGCCGAGCCGTTCGGGGTGAGTTGACCAATCTGAACCTTTACATCAGCAGGAGAGTCTGAGCTGAGGATCTAAATGGGTGTTAAGACAGAAAACAATGCAGGGGTCTGTGTTGGTAGGGGTGTACTGGTTCAGGCACTGATTAGAAATTAAATACAATCCAGAAAGTCCAGTTTTGGTGAATTTAAAGGCTTCTCAAACACCAAAAAAAAAAGCAGTTCATAATACTGTAGGACGGGATTTTACAACTCTGGGAAGTTATCGGAGTAGTAACTGTTTCATCTTATTTAACACTATGTCCATAAAATGTAGGTTAAATTACCATGAGCATCAGACTTTTATTTGCCACTGTCGTATTTGTCATGTTACTAAACAGAGATCTGGAGTTGATCCGTAGAATTGGTCTCAGGGCTGATCTGATTATCTGATGAGTATATTTTAATGAACCAGTATCAGATAAAGTAAAGGAGATTAAAATCCTTTCTTCTCTCTACTACATTTATCCACCTCATTCTGCCTGTGTTACAGCGTTGCTCTGGGGCAGCACCCTCAAATGAAGGAAACCAAAACAATGGGTCTTATGATCAGAAGCAGTGCATTGATCTCTGCTTTGAAGGAATACACAGGACCACGACTTGGCAATAAATGATGTCAATGAGAATAAATGATGATTTATTTATAGCTAAAAATGTCTATAAGCAGCTGAATGAATGAGGCATTAATAAGGAACACATGACAGGGTCAGGTCGATAGTGAAATGAAGCATGTGGCTCAGAGTTATCGGAGAGAGGCGGAACATTAGGGGAATAACCAGCTTCTCTAGGTCTTAAAAATAAGAATTCAGTGACAGCAGAGGGAAAGTTTGGCCCACTTTAGCAGTGATTGCTTAGCAACGAGGGTCAGACAGCGGACTTCTCAGCTGATCTGGTGTCTTCACTCCAGGTCTGAAGGGGCAGAGTTAAGGCTGATGCTTTCCTCTGGTGGTTTCTTTGTCCGTCGTGGTTGTAGTTCGACTCTGCTACACTAACTTTCATTAACTAGACGTGTTAAAATACCACAAGTGCTGAGGAAGACAGGGTTTTTACACAGTATTGTTCTTCTCCTGGGATCTGATAAGGATGACCCCAAAAGGTCATGAAGTGGGTTCATGTCCTGCTGTTAATAATCAGCCTCTCAGGGTTGGAGAACGGTGGTTCCTTGTCTGGTGAATGTAAATTCCACTTTTATTGTGAGAGGTGAGAAGGCCATTTGTGTCAAACAGGTCATGAAACTAGTTTCATTTAAATGTCCCTTAGAACTGACAACAGAAGGAAGCTCAAGTTTGAAAATTCTAAACTTTGTTGATTCATTATCATTAATCATTATATTTCCTATAGATTCTAGTAGATGTAAAGTCTCTTGAATAAATAAAAAGTACACAAATTAAGCAGCTTGTTTCATAAGAAGATTTTTATGCACATGAAACAGGATGTTTTGTTAAAGGTCTGAGAGCGTCCTTGTGTTACCACTGTTTACTGTGTGTGAAGGACAGTGTACTGTCTTCACAGTCCTCTGTGTCTCTCAGTAGTTTGCACATTCCTCTTCTATTGGACTGACTTCACATTGTTTTCAGCTGTTTGATCTCACTGCTGACCAGAGTTTAATACAGAGTTACTGCCGAGTTTAGAGCCGCTCTATGAAATTATGACAGTCAACAGCAATGACCACTTCCTTCACTCTGAAGTTCAGCAGGAGACATGCTGCCTCATGGGATGAATCTGGGAATGGCCTCATACTGAAGTGTATTTTTGATGTTGGTTTCCTGGTTTGATCATTTTCTCTCCTTCCTACAGGACACCAGTCAGGGTGGGGAGCCGGCAGAACCTGAAGAACCTCCAAATATTCTGGACCTGGACCCACAAAACTAGTTCAAGCAGTAAAACTAGAGGTGCCTGTTTACAAACCACAGTAACTTGTTACCTCTATCATGGTTCAGCTTTTTGCATTTCATTTATATCCAAATAAGAAATAAAAGTTGTCAGTTTACTTAGTTCAGATGCTGTCGGGAAGAAAAACCAAATCAGTGTTTTGTTTTTTATGAGCAGTCAAATGATTCTGTGTAATGTGATGGTCGCTGTGAACCCACCAGGGAATTATCAGCAACTCTTCAGCTCTGATGTTTTTTTAGGCTCTTTTAGCTCCTAGTTTTGGTTTTATGGCACATTTATTATACTGTTCAGTCTCAGGCAGACTAAATGCTTTAAAAACCCGCTGTACACTACCTGCTGAGCAGCAAACAGCAGACAGACACAGTTAGTGGAGCGCTTAACAGCTAAAGAGCCAGATATTTTCCTCAGGAGTTGGTGGAGACCAAAAATGGCGCTAAAAGACAGTGAATGTCGAACTTTAAATTCATCAGGTGGACACAAACACAACTTCATTAGGACAATCATGTTTCTCTGTGTCTACAGGATATGTAGACACAGATCTGTAGGTAGCAGTTTGCTAATATGTTAGCCACATCTACTTTGCTTTTATTCTAATAAACAAAAACCAGCGTTACTGACTGACTCTACTGCAATGGGCATATGATTTTAGGGGCTTATGGATAAGTTGTTGGATAAGTAAGTAACAACATTTTCAAGTAACTAGAGCTGTGTTTGTTTCCACCTGAGTTCAATATTCACTCCACTTTTTGCTCAGGTTTGTTCTCCACCAACTCCTGAGAACAACATCTGGCTCTTTAGCTTCTGAATGCTCCACTTTCACCACGAACTGTGTTTGTCTGCTCAGCTGAGAGCAGCTGCTCAACATTTCAAACAAGCCAGGTTCTGAGTCGAGAGAGCCAAAGAAAAAAAAAACTGCGTATTGGTCGACAGTTGGTCGTCAATTCAAACACAAATCCTGACACATCTTGTTCCTCTGTACCATAGAGCTCCACTGTTATCCAGAAACTATTAAAATCATCAGTGAGCCACACTGTTGCTCTGGGTGACACGTTCCTTCATTACCATGAACACACACTGCAGTTTATTTTGACTCAGTCCCGCACACACACCATCCTGCTGCAGGAAAAACTCACTAGAGCAACAAATGTGGATTAATCTTCCACTGAAAACAGTCCACAGCAAAGTGTCCATTTCCTCTCGTTGGGAAAAGCACTGTGATCAGCGGTTTTAGGAAATTTACTGAGCTTTTTAAGAAATGAAAATAAATTTGTGAGCAGCTTTTAAAGATTTACATCTTCAGAGTCAACAAACACGATGAGATAAACAACAGCCTCGTCTTTTAACTCTGAACACTAAACACAAAGTACTGTCACACTGGAGCAGCACAACCTCTGAGAAGATGTTAAACTCCATCCATCTGCCTCTCTGCTGCTTTTTTCAGTCATCAATCACTGACGGTGTATTTCAGCAGTGAGACTTGGTGAGTGTGTCAAGTTTGTCAGAAAACTGTTAAATGACATTAGAGGCCGTGTCGATGAAATCACAGCAGGCTCGTCTGACACCAGTGATACCACAGACAGTCACACACACCTCACAGACAGAAGGTGATCTGACATCGCCATGGGCGACGACAGAGAACAAAACAAAAAGAAAAGGTTGTTGTGATGCCCTACTCATCTGAAGATGCATGTGCAGTCATGCATGTACACACATAAATTCAGGAAGGTTTTGCTTAAATGTCTAAACATGTTTTCACCTGATAGCACAATGACTTTCAGTTCCACAAAGTACAGTTTTCTGGAAGTTAAAAATGATGGATGCTGTGAAATAAAGATACAAAAATCTCTAATCCGTGTCTGTGTGTTACACACATTCTGGCAAACATGCAGATTTTCTTACAGTTTCATGAAGAGAATCGATACGAATTTCTCTCTCTGAAGCTACAGCCTGGAGCTGATTAGCTTAGCTTAGCATAAAGGCTGGAAACAGCTCGTCTGTTTCTGTGCAACATTTACAAAGTCTGTCTATCACCTACACAGCTGTAAAGCTTAATAATTAACCTCTGATATCTATATGAATAAAAGTAAGTATAAAAACTAAGTATAAAAACAACCATTGGCCAAAAAAAAAAAAAAAAAGAAACGTTACAGATTTTCTGGGCTGTTCCATCATCAACTGGTCCAACAACTTCAACACTCCTCCCTGAAAACAATCATTTCATTCATCTCCATAAAATCCTCAAGAATCAACAAGCTCCTGAGTAGCACGGCAACAAAAGACCAAGACCAGTCAACCACATACACCAAAAGTCATTTATTAAGAATAAAATGCCAACTACCTGCTGTTTTTGGTTTTTGGTCTTTGGTTTTAAACTGTTGACTCTGAAAGGAGAAAACTGGAGGGAAAAAAATAAACAGAGTTTCTGGTGAGTTCAGAGATCAGTCAGAGGCTGAGCTGAACAAACACAGACATGGTCAGCGTGTACATTGTTTGCGAGCTTAATACTGAGATCTGTCCAGTTCATACATTTGCTCTTTGAGGTAAATCAACACAAACACAATAATGGAAAAGGGGTCAACAGGGAAGGAAATAACACACAGGCAGGTTCAGGAGCAAAAGCAGAACAGGTCACAGGCAGGTGGCAAAAACCAGAGTTTAAATACTGAGAGAACTGATGAGGAAACTGGGAACAGGTAGCTGGGATTGGAGGGAAGGCCCAGGGGCAACTGGTTACTGGATAGAAAAAGGCAGTTACTGGAAATTTCCAGACAGAAAGTGAACATGAGGAAGAGAGGACGTGGGTGGAGGCAGATCAGGTGACAGAAACCTGATCGGAGCAGGAATCATGACAAAAATGGTCCATTGGTCACATTCGTGCAGATGACGACGTGAAACTCTTGCAGGTGTTTGATCATAAACTCAAGTATTTGACAAATTAAAACTTGACCTCATGGTGGCGATAGATGAAGTTCTAATTTATCCCAGGGAGGACAATGGAACCACATGTACCGTGTTTCATGGTAATCCTTCCAACAGTTGTTGAAACACTTCACTGAAAACCACAAAAGTCCACCTGATGGTGGCACCACAGGAAATGTCAGGGCATCGCCCAAGTCCTCAGGCTTCATCCTCGGGAGACCACAAATGTATGCGTCTGTATAATAATGATAATCTGTGAAGTAGGTGTTGACTTATGTCAGTATGGACAAAAGTGGTGCACTGACCAACTGACATCTCCACCCTGAGAGCCACGCCGATGGTATAGCAAAATATTCATCATCATCATCATCTGATCATGCAGCTGATTTTTTAAATTTTTATTACTTGTTTTGTTTACATGAAACTACAGAAACCTGCTTCACTCAGATTGTGTCTCTCGTTGACCTCTATGTCTGCTCTTCTTTTTCCACGTGGCTGTTTAAACACAAGAAATGTGTTTTGTTTACACAGCCAGCAGATTTTTTTTTTTTTTTTTTTTTTAAACACTCAGGTTTTTCTGCGTGAAAGCAGCCATATTGTTTAGCAGCCATATCCTTCCTCTCCTTGACTCTTCTGTGCAAATCTCCAGGCAGGATATGAGATCGCTATTCTGTTGCATCTACCGCTGGCTCACACTGAAAAACCCCAAATGCTTCCTCTCTCTGTAGACCTTCACTTTAAATAGCTTTCCTTCTCTGCTGCCGACATTCAAGACACAAAAAAAAACCCAAAACAAGCCTGACCTCCTCCCTCTGATGTCCATGTGGCTGTCAGACAGCTCAGCACAGAGCAGTGCACACAAGGTACATAGAGCAGTGTAACTCTACATTTGAGCCATATTGAGATTAATAGATCTGTGACGAGATAACCTTTCCAAAATGGAGAGCGAGCAGTTGTGGAGGTTACCGTTCTGGCTGTTTCCCTGCCAGCTGAGCTCCCCTCCCCCAACACACAAAGAGCTGAGCTGCAGCGCTGGCTGCAGAGCAGAGCAGCTTGGAAATGGTTTTGCCTGGGAAGCAACGCTGTGGGGGCAGAAAGCCCGGGGTGGGGGGGACCGGGGACCCTGACCTCTACTGCTGCAGGCTTGGCTGGATGTTTACCGCCACTGCAGACCTCATTTAAAACCAGCATCGGTTCACATCCGACCTCCTGTCTGACGAAACATGTCCTGATCAGATCTGAGACAACACTCTGTCCATGTTAAAGAGCTGGAAGTGACAGCTCGTTACTGTGCAGAGGGAACCGGGCAGCTCATTTCTAACAGTCTCTCATGAGAACCTGAAGCCACATTGGCGATCATAACGAAACCTAATTTACAAACTGGGCTTTGATTGGGCAGTCATTTTCTCACGTCTCCAATACGACACAGCAGACACTTTTTTTTCTCCCAGCTCTGTGTTTTCAGGAATCGTTTCTCTTTCTCAGATCCCTGAAGCTCACTCAAGTTCTATCGTAGCAAATTGTGAAGCCGCTGACTTTTCCTCCGTTTTTTTAAGTTCTTTTATGTAACTGAGCAAAGTAGAAAACGTCCAAGGACATCTGCATAAAGTTAAACGTTTCTCAATTTTGATACATCGAAATGATTTGTTCTTACATCTAAGGCAGCTACTAACAGGCCACAACATACTGAGAGCATCTGTTGCCAATGCTTAAGAGAGGATCAAGGCCAGCCTGAACCCCAGTGAGTTCAGCTCATCTGTGCAGCCCCCCTTCCCTCATGTGGGTTAACTTTCTGCTTCAGCACGTTACTGCGTTTAACAATAAACGCGTTCAATACTTGATCTCGAGATCACCCAGTTTCTTCCCAGTTGAGACGTCAGCTCCATTGTTTAAACGACAGCACAAGAACACGAAGTTTATTACTGATACCAACAAAATCTAGCGTTGTGTAATGCATGTATGATGTATGCTGTGTGTAAGTTAGAAAGTACTACCCTGAGAGCACGAGCTAAGAGGGCAGAACTAACTTCAGAAGTTCTTGAGTTCATTAAAACATTTGTAGGTTCCTGGAAAAGTTCCTGTAGTAGGACAAAAACCTTTTGAAAAGGCACACTCACAGAAATGACTGGAAAACAAACAGGACTACTTTTAGCTCCAAAGTACTCCCACGCTCTGCTTCTCAGATGCTTTGGTGTCGTCACCTGATCGGCACGGCTTCGCTCGCTAATGTCCACCTCCGATTTTATTTCTTAGCTGCGTTTGCTGATGAGATCAACAGGAAATAGGACGGGTCAAACTGATAGTGACTGGTAAGAGTGTGTTCTTCTGGACCACTAGGCCAAACGTTCAAACAAATGTTTAGTCAGACCTGTCAGAGCAGCCCTTTCCTTGTGTAGACCCGTCAAAGCCTCCAAACATGAGGCGAAGGCTCTTACAAGCACAAACCAAAGCTCACGTCGGCTAATACGCGGGTCAGGGTCACACCTGAAGACCGAGCAGGACATTTTTGTGAACAGTGTAAATCTGAACCCACGGAGTAATTTTGTCTTAATGAAATGTTTACTTGAAAATCATCTGTACAATTAGAAACGCTCTGACTCTGGAGATGCCTCCACTGGTAGTGTCCAGTCCAGTTTCATTTACTTCCCCCTTGGGCAGTTTGGAGTGTAGCTAGCAACTGGTGACATTTTCTAGCTGCAGTCTAGATGCTCAAGATGTTTCACTTGTTCATCTTCTTTATACACTGCTCACAAAAATTAAAGGAACACTTTTTTTATTGGGCCTGGCATGAAATCAGTTAAACCTGTCTAATAATTGTCTGGTTGGTTAAGCAGCTGAGGGCATCGTTAATCACTTTCAGCTGTATTGGTGTTCATGGAATTAACAACAGGTGC
>JBBMJY010000018.1:23672347-23712911 GCA_037833715.1 Toxotes lorentzi
CCAACTTCATATTGAGATCTGATGTATCTAATGTGTTTCTTTAAAGTGCTCCTTTAATTTTTGTGAGCAGTGTATTTTATGGCAAACATGCACAACACACACTGCGACCATTGTGGTTATGTTTGTGCTAATAGAGGACGAAATACAAACACATTGGAGACCCACTCATCAAAATACCGTTCCATGCTGAATCACCAGAGATTAAACACACCTTTAACAATGAGCTCGAATCACCGGTTTCCCCAAATGTTGGGGATTTCTTCTTTTGACAAAATGCATTTCCAGCTGTGTCTATGTGGGAAATGTGCTAAAAAATAACTGTGTATAAAGCTCCACCATGTTGCAGCAGATTTCCAGAACCGTCTGAGAAACAAACAGAAGCCGATGATGTTATTGGCTGCACTGAGCCTGTGACTGCAGCTGGTCTGTGGTGGGGAAATCTCAACTGACATTCTTGAAGGTAACAGACACAGAAAACACCAGTATGGCCTGTTATGAAAACATGAGTCAGACAGGTCAACAAACAGCAGGTGAATAATCACTGCCAGTTTGTTGAGGTTATGCTGTTGGCAGCCTAACCTGAGGTTTTGGCTTAAATGTTTGCCATTTCATTCCTGATTTATGGGTTTAATCCAAGTCTCCAGATTTCCCAAGCTCTAATGCTGGCGGACTTAATGGACCAAGAATGCTGGTAATAGAAAAGCCTTAACGGCTGCACACTAACTCCAGACCACAAGTTTATTTAAATGGACAATTTTTTTGACCCCAGTCATATCTCCGTCAGGTCCGAGGTCCATCTGGGATCAAAACACTGTCCATTTAAAATGTAAAAAGGTGTGGCTTTGAGTCAGTGTGCAGTGGCCCTACTCCTACACATCAAGCTCGTTCAATTACGCCCCTCCTAGCATTAGAAAAGGTGACGTTTATTTTAGAACCACCAATGAGCTCTAAATCAGCTCAGCTGTACTGTAGCGTGTCAACATGTTAGCAAATAAACAGGCAAACTGAGTGTAGTTACCTGGTACTGGAAGCTGTCAGCCATTAGCTAATCGCTGGTGTAGCCACAGTGCAACCAATTTACCCAGACTCTATTTAGCCTGTGGGTTTCAATAAATCCCTAAATACAACACTTAAAGCAGATGTTCAGTGCTTTGAAGAGGACCAGAACCTGAACAGCTGCCAAATCTGAGACTTGAACCTGACCCGAGGCCGACCATTGCAAAGCACTGACTTTTCCCCTTTTTCCACTCAACATTATGAGTCTTCACCAAACCACACACACGGATGCTGTCGACTGAGAGAGAAAGAAATTTCACAACAAATTACATTTGAAAATATCCAAACGTGACCTGAAGCCACAGTCCTGGAGCAGAACCATGAGGTGAGGGAGGCGACACAGAATCTGTGAGAGTGTGGAAAAGGCAGCAAATTCAGATGAACAGCAGAGACGCAGATTATGGTGCAGGAGGTCTGAGAAGTTTCTGTGGATATTATGACGTTTTCTTACTCTAACTCTGGATTTCCGTTACAACCCACTGTAACTGCTGCAAATCAAAGAACAAAAACCAGCCAGATGAGCATCTTGCTTTTCTCAACACGCTGAAATGTCACTATTGTTTTTTTTCCTCTCCTTCTCTGGCTCAGATATGTGGTTCTCCACCTGCTCCACCTCCCAGCAGACGTGTCACGGAGAACTGACATACAGCTCAGAGCTCTGAAACAATGAAAACACCCCAGCATGACCCCAACAGCTACAGGGTCAGCAAACTACACCGACAGAACGGGCGACGAGGCTGTCACCTTGGTAACGAGATTTCACATCAGCAGGATGGTTGAGCAGTGTTTGGACTGATCACAGGAGGGAAGGAAAGAAACACAGCAGAGTTTCTGTGAAACCACTAAAACTAATTCATCAGCCACTGAATGACTGATCTGATCGATCGCTCTATCAAACTGAGCTCACGCCCTTGTTCCACAGTGGAGCTGAAATCCGATACGGGGGGAAATATTTCACTTTGAAAGGATTAGTTTATTTTTAAAATAAATAAGTAACTCTCACTTACCCTTAGTATTCAGCATGAAGATGTGCATTTATTCTTTAATCTTAAGTCGTGGGCAAATAAAAACAAACTACTAGGATGAAGTTAGGAAATATTATTACTGCTATTTTAAAATTTGAATTGACCCTTTCATAACTTCATTCAAACGAGTTTAGGTCCTTGAATAATTGTGATTTATAGAAGGAGAGAAATACTAAAACAGCTGTGTCACAAACAAAGAGGAGATTAAAGGTCGTGTGACAAAACATTTTCTAAAATGTCGTCTGAAATCACTTGATGTCTGACTGAAAAACTGCCTGCAATTAAACCTCAGGCTGGAATATAGACTGTGTTGGAACGTAACTAAGTAGAATTTTAAGGTACTTTAACTTGAGTATTCCCATTTTATGCAACTTATAATAGCATAAAATAAATAAATATATATATATTTATATATAGTTGTGGCTCCAACAACTGAATCTGTGAATGAGAACTACTTTTTTTTTCTTCTTTCCTCTCCCATTAATCATCTCATGACCCTGAGATTTATCTTGTGACCATCTGGAGGGGGCCAAAGCCTAGGCTGGGAACCACTGGACAGCAGCAGTAAAACTAGCTCCACCTCGAGCAGCTACAACAGGAAAATGTTGCTCACACATTGAGGCATCCATATTAATAATATATAATTTGTTATAATATATCAGTCACAGGCACCAATCCAGCTCTCTGCAGAACAAGTACTTTTACTTTTAATACTTCACTTACATTTTGTTGATAATAACTGTTGATGATTTAGTTTTACTTAAGCTGATTTTTAAATGTAGGACTTTTTCTTGTAATGGAGTACTTTTACACTGTTGTACTGGTACTTTAACTGAAGTAAACGATCGCAGTACTTCTTCCACAATTGAATATAGATGGATTTTTACCAGATCCTGGTGAATTCAGGCAATCCAAGTCAATTAATAGTTAAAGACCTTCCCACAAATGGCGATTGTCCAATCGTAGCTTAGCAACAGTAACTAGGCACAGCTGGTCGGTCAATGTTTGGATTTGTTAACATGCTAAACTGGTGTTTTCATGGCACTGCAGTAACAGAGATACTCAAAGAGTTTGGAGGGTGCTGTCTTAATTTAGCCTTTCTAAAAACCAAAGCTTAAGCCTCAGTCTTTTGGCACAACATATTTTATGTAGCCATTATGAGCCTTACTCAAGATCCTTCAAAAGTCGGCCAGAGACATTTTTTTAGCCAAATCACAGAGCTCAATTAATTTACAAACCATCTGGTTATCTACAGAAGAGCTGTCATCTCACTGGTAAAACACAGGACAGATTTATGCACATTTTAAAAATGACCTACACAGACTGCTTGTTCATATTCTTAGCATACAATAATATACAGTTATGTGAAAAAGTGTAAAGCACTTCAGATTCTTGAATTCTTATCCATCAGGGAGGCGTCTGATCAGTCCCACATTCATTCTGCAGAGTCACAATGAGCCCGAACATAACAGCCAGAGTCATAAAGAACTGTGTACATAGAGTCGTGGATTGAGTCCGGGATTATATGAAGAGACAGAAGACACTGAGACAGACTAAATCCACAGAAGAAGCGAGTTCTGTGGCAAGTTCTCCAAGATGCTTAGAACAACCCACCTGCCAAAAACTGTGCACAGGCACAATTAGTTATGTTTTAAAGGTAAAGGTGGTCACAACAAACCTGTTCATTAATCGACATGAATGGATTTACATTTGATTTTTACCTGCCATATGACGCCCGAGGGGCTCCACTTGGTATTAACTTATAAATAAAAGCCACTCGTTATTTCTGACAGAATCCTCACTTTACTTACTTTGCGACTGGTGTCTAAAACTTTTGCACAGAGCTGTACATACATCATAACACTGCAGGTTTCACTCACAGATCTTTGAAAGTTGACATTTACACAAAGAATAAATGCATGTATCAAATACATGACTTACAGCACCCTCATATGCTACAACCATCTGACAATCAACTAACAGACCAGACTACAAACAGTCATTAAGACATGAAGTTACAGTCAACGGGTGATTCAACGAATATCTAAAGCAAAATCTGGGAGATTCAAGAGCCAAAGCAGAAAGAACCTGTCCTGATCTAATCTATACAAACAGCAACAACAACTTCACTGTCCATGCACTTCAGTGGGCACAGGGAGTGTGTAACTCACGGTTTGCAGGTGGCCGTTCATCTCTTCCTTCATGGAGGTGAAGTGGTGAATATCCAGGCCGTAAACACCCATCTGCTCCTGTTACTGCGAGCCATTACTCCTCATCTGCTCCCAGCAGCAGTGATGGCTGAGCAGTCACACAGAAACACCAACACCATTAACAATGATCCAGGTTTTATCTCTCACCTGTTTGACTTCATGAGGCCAGGCTGTGACTACCTGTAACATCCATTTTTCTTTACAGAACTTATTCACACTTGCATGAGAATGACCACATCCGGCTAATGTTTGTTAATTAACCTCACCTGGCGTCCACAATCAGAGCCTATAGAGCCCAGAGCCCGCCCTATCGTCCTAAAAAAAGAAAAAAAAAGAAAAGAAAATACTAATTTTATAGACTTTTTTTTTTTTATAGGATACATAAAATTCTCTTTTCTAAGAACAGTAACTGTAAACCTTTACAAGAAACAGGAAGTCTAATTGCCATGGATCCGGTGAGTTAAGCACGTTTTTTTTTGTTTTTTTATTAAATATTTGCTTGTACATTGGGAAATTACGCCGACTTCGCTATCAGCTCATTGTCGATATGAATAACTATAAAAACAAACATATAAAATATATACGGATTTATGGAGGATTCATCGCTGGACACAGTTATCCGGACAAACTACCTTCATTCACTCCCACTGAGCAGCTGTTGATAATGTTGATCAGCAGCCAGACTTCAACAACTCAAAGAGGCTCCGGGATGGAGAAGATGGAGAAGCGGCTGATGGTTTACCGCTTTCTGTTTCAGTGGCATGTGGCTGTTACTTGGTGGTTTGCCACTTCCCAGTGGCCGATCCCGTTTAAAACGCTCTTGCCTGTGGCTCAGCTGTCACAGACATGATTGTCAGCACCGCCCCCTAATGAACGTGCAAATTTGGTTTTTTAAAAAAAAAAAAAAAAAAAAAAAAAGTGTCATTTTACCATAACTACGCCATAATCTGGCGGCCATCTTGTCAAAGTTTCCCCGGAGAAACGAGTGGATGGATGGAATGCTCCGAGGTTCGAATCTGTGACGTCACAGAGTTCGAGGAGGCGTTGAACGTGGAGGCGCGCCAAAGAGCAGGAAGAAATATTTTGTTAGTGAACAGAAATGAATCAGAATATGGTTAAAATCATGTCTACAGTAAACTTTTATCTGTTTGATTTCATCGTCTGGTGCCACCTGCACTTTGTCTCTGTGGAGTTACAGCTGAATAAATAGATTTTAAAAATCCATTTGGAAAATTCAGGTCTGCTTAATGATGAATGAGTAAACAAAGCTAAATAAAATGTAGTGTTAACTTTTTGACTCTTTTCCCACTTTAACTCAGGCTCTTTGACTGTTGCTGTGCTTTTTTTTTTTAAAGTCACACATTAATATTTCTGTTTCCATGGGATTAAAATGGAGGCTCCACTCTTTAACTGTTGCAGTGATGAAGTATCCCAGCTCCATTGATGACAGATTTCTTTGTTTTCCTTTCAGTAATTTCCTCAGTGTTCCTCGACGTAGAGGCATAGGTACAAGAAAATAAGAAAAGCTGTACATTTTTCCAACCAAGAAGCTGGAGTCAACATAAAATAAATCAGTTGTCAAAGTAGTTGATTCATTTTTTTTTTAATGGTTAATGATTTCAGCTTTACCAACAAGTCATTGCTCTCACAAATAAAAGGCAGGTTTATTTCCCAGAGAACAGCAGTCCACTGACACACGACTTTTGGCTTGTTGAGTCTGTGAGAATAAACAGTGTGATCACATGGTGATGAAATTAAACTTTCTCAGCGTTAGAGATCATCAGTACTGGACCTGCTGAAGTGAGTCGACACGCACTGAAAACTGCACAGATCTTTTTTTTTTCAGATCAATTTTATTGAACAAAAAAGTTTTCAAATATCGTAGGAAATACAATATTATACAAGTGTTGCACAAACAAGACTAACAGAAAGAAGATCTACAAAAGGGAATTGGTGTTGGGCGTGAACACGACTGCATACAGACAGATCGAAAACGGGGCGCAAGGAAACCAAGACTCTTTGTAGTGTCAATTTTCCAAATTTGCATGTGTGTGTTTTGTAAGGCCACTAAATACAAGGCCACATTAAAGAAAAGTACCAGAGCAACTGTTACGTAAGGATGTTTAAGGGTTGGTGTCTCAGAAAGGCTATAAGAACAGTAGGGGCAATTTGGAATTTTTTTTTTTTGAAAGCAGCCAACGGAAACCAGGACTCCATTAAAAACAAAGTTTGTTTAACATGAGTAGAGACTCAATTAGAAGCAAGTTTTGTTTAACATAAGGAGGGACACAGGTAAAAATCACTCCAAAAGTATGCAAAAACGGAGAAAAGGGGCATGGTTAGACATGTCTGAGCACACGTACTACCTACAATATAAAAGATGATGTTCAGTTGGTGAGAAGTGAGTTGTTCTGCAGGACAGCTCGGGCTTTGTATTCCATGTTGAAGAATAAAAGCTCTCTGCACTCAACTTTGCTGGACTCCACTGCTCATTTGACTCTGCATTTTCCTAAGAAGAAGATCTGAACACTTAGAAATCCATCTTCCAGAATGTGAAATTCATCGGAACACAGAGTGGAAATCTGCAAAGCCGACCACCACACGCTGGTGTGGTGTCCGTTTTAACAGAGGAACCGTTTTCAAATTTGAGAATAGTGCATGGCCTTCAAAACCGAAAGCACAGATGTTCACACTAAGACCGATTCATTCTTTCCACCAAGTGGCCCGTGACAGACCGCACAGCATTTATACCTGAAACAAATGTTTGGAAATCCTGTTTCCTTTTTTACTGTACATCTTTAACGGGTTTTGAAACTCAAGACCTTATTTACAGATCTCATTGTGATTTACTTGTTTTAACTGGAACTCTGGCTGTTATACTTGTCAATATTTTCCATGTCAAGGTCAATTTACTGGCTTTTTCCAGAGCTTTTATCTGCTGAGGGCTTGAGATCAGTTAAAGCTCCAGAAAAAGCTGCAAGCAGACTACGAGTTGAGATTTTTTTTTTTTCAGACACTACTGTTTCCCATGCCAAAAACAGACGTTAGCCCTCAACAATGTACTTATCTCATGAGATGTGGTTTTGCCCAAACATCTGAAACAGATCTTTCAGGGGAATACACAGGAGTTTCTCACAGATGCTAACATGAAAATGGGTTCAGGTAGTTCCTCACAGTAGAAACCCTTTGGAAAGCACACAAGGCGATTTGGCATGGTCATCCCAACCTGCGGGGGCAGCAGCGCTATCAGTCCCTCAGAGAATAACTCACAGGAAGTCACTGCTCTGAAACGCTCCCAATCTCAAAGAAATAGAGGAGAAACAGGATGACATTCTTGTGCCAGTCATTTAATTCAGCACCAACACTGCAAAGTTAGCACCTGTAGCACAAAACCAGTGTGGGTTCAAAGAAAGTCAAACCAAATGGCAATCAGGTGACATCACAATCACAAACAGGTAACAGACAATGAATCACTGTCACACTCTCAAAGTGCATTTTTTTCAGTTTTGAGGAGAGTCACAACAGTTTGATCACAGCTGATGAATTCAAGAAACTACAAAGTAGACTTTGTTGGGTGATTCTCGGTGTCAGCTCAACAGAGCGGAGCACAAACGAGCTCTGATGGGAGATAAAACTTTGATGCTGCCATTTCAGATTTAGCTGGTCAGAAAACAAACGGGCCTGCAGCTCAATTTAACAAATTTCACCACAAACATTTTTAAATCAGCCAAACAGATGTGTTACATCAGGACTCTGACGTAAATCTTGAGCAGAGTTGCACCAGCAGCTGATGGTGCCCGAATGCATTGTCAAACATCTTGAATTTACCAAGGCCACATTACGGAATGGAAGAATTTTCCATAATTTGGGGAAAAAAAGCCTTAATTTGGAGAATAAACTCATAAACAGATATTTGTCAAAAAACAATTCTGGGATCAAGTTTAATGAGAAAACATGAGAAGGATGTTGAGATTGAAGTCAGAATTCTTCTATCTGAGAATTCTCAATGTTTTCCCACAATTAAGATTTAAAGATTAAACTCAGAGGTCTTATAACAAAGCCTGATTTCTTTTACATACTCACCACTTTCTGCAGCTGCTTTCACGGATTCATGTTTTGCCACTGAGAGACATCAAATATTCCCAACAGTCAGGACTGTGCTATAAAACCATCTTTTTTTCTCCATGTGTGGATAAACTGAACCAAAGGAACACTTTGTGAATGACTGTAGTTCAAACAAATCAGCCATGCATCAATCTGTCTGTGTGTGTGCCGTGGGTTCGATTCCCTGCTGTACTTGCTCCCAGAGCCTTCCTGATTTCCAGTGGAAACACAACAAAAATACAAAAAAGGAAGACAAACTAAACACTTTTCTTTTTTCCCCTCTTTTTGTTTAGTTTATTTGTTTTGCTGGAACCAACCAACCACCACATCTGCTCATCTGAAGACTTTGGAAACCCTCCTGGCTCATCCACCAGTTCATCTGGCCGTTAAATGGGATCATCCCATCCCAACGCAGGCTTCTTTATCTCCTTCTTTCCAGTGGACAATGGGGCGCCGCAGAGTGAAAGCACTGCTTTTAAGCTCTGCAAGTAAAAAATACAAATGGTGCTATACTTCAAATGATTTATAAATACTCTTCGAACACCACACCCCGTACCCTTGGTGGAGGGCAGAAAATTCACCTTTGAACTAGCAGCCACAGTGGATGTTAAAACCACAAAAGCCAGCCACCAGTCAACTCAAAGCAGAATGATGGTTGGTTGAAGTATTGTGTAGCGTAAACTAATGCTGACAGTGAAAATGCACCAGCATTTGGCCGATGGTCATTTCCCAGCCTGCTAGGAAAAGCATCACCTAACTTTAAATGCCTTTCAATCTCGAGTGCTTCTATCAGGAACCAGAACTTCCTGCAGATGGACTCTTAACTTCTCTACCTCCGACACCCAGCAGAGATCACAAAAACCCATGTAGGACATCTGCTATGAACACTGGGGCTCAGCCAGGTAGAGGCTAATAGATGTAAAACACTAACATCTCCACCATGTCTGTGGATCTGGGGGGAATAGTCACTTGTTCTGGTATCTGAAGTCTCTCAGCACATGGTTGAGAGGTTGGATCTGAATCACTGGAGACAGATTGACCTGCAGGATCTTCTGCGCTTTTCTGCGGGCCTCAGCCACCGAACGAGAGTCGTCCACCTTTATCACTTTCCATCTAAAACTGTTCTTGTCCTTCCAGCCGTTTCTCTGCCGGGTCGGGGCGTTAAGTTCCTTGGGGCCCTGACCGTCCCGGTGGAAGCCGTTGCTCCTCCAACCGTTGCTGGTCAGCTCTGTGTGAGTCTGTGGAAATGTCCGGCCGTTGGAGTTAAAGACGGGTGCAGAATCTCCGATGAGGGCGCCGTCCAGTCGGATGGGGCAGGACAGGCTCTTCTGGCTGAACAAGGCCACAGCTTTGGTGGGCGCCCCACCACCGTTCTGAGAAGGCTGCAGAGGTATTCCTGAAAGCATTGGAGGGTACTGCTGCTGTGAAAAGGCAACAGATGGCGCCTCAGAGGACGAGCCCCAAGCAGTGTGGATCTGGAGTCTGGCTGTGTGGAAGCCCGACAGGCCTTCAATGTTGGTCAATCTGAGACACGGCTGCACCTGCAGCGCCTGTGACATCTCTACAGTCCGAGTGGGGGTCCTGCTGCAGACCACGGCGTGATGGTCCACCAGCAGCTCTGGAGGACGGACCCCTTGAATCCTGGGGTTGCTCCTCTCGGAGGTGTTCCAAGATGGGTGTACCTCTCTCTTCTTGGCCAGGCCCCTCCTCCCCCTTCTCTTGGCGGTGGGTCTGACGGTCCTGTTGGGCGGCTTAAGCATGTCTTCAGTCAGCGGTTGGTTTGTGGAGGAGCGGTAGCCATACACGTCCTTGCTGCGCAGCACGGTGGGCTTGTGGCCCTCCTCGCTCAGCTCCTGAAGGAAGGTGACCAGCTCCTCGGTGCTCGACAGATCACGGGACATCGGACTGAGGATCTTCAGAGCATCCAAGAGGACACTGTGCCCCGCTGAAGAGATGCGGGACCAGGAGTGAACCACCCTCCGCTCCTCATTGGTGAATGCCAATGGCCGGCTGACCACGGGACCTCGCACCGCGTCAGCCATGTTTGTAGTCCTGTCGGAGAAAAAAAAAAGCATTTGGTTAAACTGGATCACACAAAAGAACTAAACCCATTTATCATCATTCAATCCTTAATTATTAATCACATTTTTTAATTTTACAACCTTATATTGCTACAAGTCCTTTTTCAGCCCCCATATACTATTTTCTGTTTTTCTACTTATTTTAAAACAACACTGGATGTTGTTCACACCTGTTCCGAGTGCAATATCTGTTCATATCCAAACAAAATATTCAGATTCTATTAGATCCCAGGTGGAAAATGTTTTGGAAAGTATTGAGAGTTTGAAAAAAACTAAACAAAACAGAGATAAACATTTATTTTTTACATCTATTCACATTAGCGCAGACCCAGTCTATATTTGACTTTTGTCTTTTCTGAACATTTCTGTACCATCATGATCATTTGTGCTGGCTGTGGGTGCCGTGACCTTCTGACCAATGCTCTCTTTACAACTCATTAAATGTGACCCAGATACTGAAGTGTTTTCTGCAGCTGAGCTCACTGCGAGATGTTAGTGATTAACGTCACCTGGATGTAAACCGTTAACAGGAACGTGCACTGCTGCAGCTGTAAACACACAAGATGGAGGTTTTTATTAGGCAGATTAATGCTCAGGGGAGAAGCTAGTTTATGTTCAGTGGCAGCGTAATCAGACACCCCACAAAGTCAGACCTGCAGACAGTAACACTGTGTATATAAAGCTCCAAATCTGCTGAGAGAACGACCGCAGCTGGCTCATTACTCTGAGCTGACGAGCAGAAGCCACTGTTACCCTCATGCACTTCACCAGCACTTCCACACCTTTATACCCCGTAATCTTAACGAGCCTCGTTAGCTGCCATGGCCACTGGGACCAGTGGGACTGGAGAAATAATGCCCTGGGATCATCTTCCAGCAAAAGAAGAAAAACCCGGAAGTTCAAGGAGTGTCACAAAAAGGAAACTGCCAGATACTGAATTTTATTTTGCAGCATCAGAAACAAAAGGACATAATTTATGAGAAACAAAGCAATAGAGGAAATTTTGTTGGGTTTTTTTGTGCCTTGGTGGTTACAACATCCTGTCTTTCTCTCGCCATTTTTCACGGGCATAGCTAGGTTGCTAATTCACCCTACAAACCTCTGAGTTGCGGTTTCACACTGTTGTGAAAAAGTAGAGCGGCAAAACAAGGAAAACCTACAATTTGGGTGAACTGTCCCATGAGAATACCGACGAACCTGCAGATGCTAATTAGGTGCCAGAAAACAAGTGCTCAGCTACATGATCACAGCATCTGGATGGATGTCTGTAATTTTCCACTTCAGACATGATATAATATTACAAGCCATGTTCTGTTTACCTTTCATGGTGATGAGATGGTGTCTCAATCAGGTAACAAACTGCTCTGTTTAACCCCCGACCACCACCAAAAAATCTGAGTAATTCATCATTTATTCATTTAACAGTTTAAATGGCAGAGAAGACAGCGCGGCCGGAAAAAACAGAGCACTGTGAAGTTCAACATGCACACATCCAGGCCCATTAATCAGAGGCAGCAACACACAGTAACACTGCTGCTGCCAGACAGCCAGAAGGACTGCACCCCCCAGACAGACACTCAGACAGCCAGATAGCAGGTTCACATCAGTTCATCTAAAAACTGCAGACCTCTCTCTTTCAGATCCCGTCTCCACCTGGTATTAACATGTGATCTGTATCTGGATAATTACATCGCGGATCACAAATCTTTGTATTTACACCTGGTATTAATAAGTGCTCTTGTTATCTTCATTCTGCCCACATTGTAACTGGGTCTCGGTATATGTATATTAGAAAGATGGCAGACTTGTAATCACACGATTCGCAGTGTTCTTCATCAGCTAAAAACACAAAAAATATTAGCTCATGTCCTCTTTCCTACAACAGAAACAAAAAGCAGCCTTTGAAAAAGAAAAATGTGATGATGACAGTTTTTGTCAGTGAATAAAAACTAAGCAATAATGTGAAAGGTGGAACATTAAACATAACAATTACTCCCCTTAATGCAGACTCTTAGGCTGCACTCAGACCTTAGTGAAATCGAACCAGGATGTCAATACAGCAGGTGTGCCAACGCTGGGCTCCTGCTAAAAAAAATGCAGGGTCATCCAATAAAAAAGAAAAAAAAGGTTGAACCTGGATCAACTTGTGCTGTAACTTCACTGGTCAACAGAATACTAATTCCTTGGGAAGTCAAAATTATTATTATTTTTTTTTTCCAAGACTTGCAAGGCTAACCCGAGAACCGCATTTTTCTCTTGTGGCCAAAAATCTTCTCTAAAATAGGCATCAACATTATATGTCAGAATTATTTAAGATGCAAGGTAAATTTTTCATTGTCAGTCAAAGGTGAAAAAGAAGCATGAAGTACCAAGAGAGGACAGGAGGAGGAAAGGAGGAAGAAAGAAAGAGATGAAAAATGAAAAAGAGGACAGAAAGAGAAGATGAGAAACAGGAGGACACAGACAAGAAGGAAGAGAAAAAGACAGAGGGGACATTTACTGTTCCAAAATCCACGATGCGACTGCAAACAAGACGACTCCTCATGATTCACCATGACTGGACGACGCTCGCAGGGAGTCTCTGAATTTGCAGTTTCCTCACTTGGCAGGCAGTGACAGATGGATGTAGAGAGGGGGGATGGGTGGAGGTTGAGCGCTGGTTGGGTTGCGTGTTGGGGGTTCCCGATTAACAACTACGTGATAGCTTGTATTCCGTTCAAAGGGGTCAAATCAGATGTGGGTCTGAATCACCATCCGCATCTGATTTTTTCAGTGACTGAAACAGGTCTGGGGTTTGTGTTTATTGGCAGCTGTTTTCCCAACTAGGCCAATCAGAGCTAGAACAGAAACACCATCTTCCTATGTAGCTAGATAGCCCTGCTACACCCATGAGAAATAGTAGCTAATATGACATGGTTTCTTACAGTTCACCAAGTTAAATTTATTTTGTAAAACTTTTTAAATACCACATGTATATCCCATTTCATTGGTAAAACCAGTCTATGAATGAAGATATGATGATGAAAACTAGTATGTTCAATATGTCCTAGCATTATTTATTAGTAGCCTGTTTATCAGACTAGCACCTAAGAGGAAAACAAACAAAGGTGCAAAGACACTTTGGCTTATTTTGAAGCAGGAAATGTCAGTATGTTAGGAGACCAGGAACCCAGTCATCAAAACTTTTTTCATAGTACCAGTAGTGGTCAAAAACTGAACAAACTAGAAAGACATCTTTTAAGTCAAGCCACAGTGTGACATATATATTGTAATCTTTGTTTAAAACTGCATTAACTGATTTTTTTCCCCACTTGGGGGCAGTGTAACCATAACCCTGATCTACCATGACCTTTTATTGTTTCATGGTGAGCATACAATTGCTTATTTATGCATCCAGGAGCTGGTTTTATGGGTGTAGGTCCAATACTCACTCTTCTTTTATCTCCATTTTTGGTCTCTACCATCTCCTGTGTGAAGTATCTGGCTCTTTAGCTGCCCACCCCCCACTCGCCCACAATTTCTCCTCCATCATGGAGGTAAATACAGCGCATGTCCGCACTGCAGAAGACGACCTGCGTTTACCACAGGTACACAGACCACACACCTGTCTGAGTTACATACACTGCTGTCACGGACTAGCAGCTACTCTGTGTGCATCAACAGCATGTATGTGAGGCGTTTAGGGAACATCAGTAAATTGTAACTACAGAAAATAACACTTCCCTCCTCTAAACTGCATGAGCCGCACTACCCACCACATTACTGAAGAACCTGATCTGTAAAAGGAAAAACAAGGGTCCAGTTATTTGGAGACGGTTCCGATTTTAAAAAGATCAGATGAAGAGTTCTGTTTACATTTTTGTTATGTGCACAGCTATTTGTTTTGTTAAGCCGAAAAGGAAATCCTGTAATTGTACTCTATTTTTAATAAGTCTGTTATTTTTGTGGAGAACTGAAGGAGCATTCTCAGAGACGAGCTATTTATTTTACAGTTTTTCATTTACATGTTTTGCTTCTGTATATTTTGAAACAGGGAAGGAAACCCTGACTGCATTTTATTTTACCCACAGTCTGTTTTAATAAAAATGCTTGTGACATCTCACAAGCAGCTTTGACTTAGAACTTAAAATGTATGTTTATAAAAATTGCAGAATGTTTTCTTGGCCTGTTAACACTCTAAACACACTCTATTTTTATTTTATTATTTATTTTATCTTCAGCGAGGAAGAGTATCTTCTGTCATAGTTTTAACTGACCAAATGCACACCTAAGTAACAGATTACCCAGGTAAATTTAAAAAGCAGCATATTATATTTCTAGGCTAAATGTGTCATTTTCCAAACATCAACTAATTTAAATCAATGACAGTTTTTACCCTGAATCCATCACAGAATCAGTCACTACAGAACCACAGCTGGAACACCTGGGGCAACCACTCCACACAAATAAAGAAACAAATAATCTGACACAAAACAAAAACTTTCTTCAAACGTACATCACTACCGCGGTGCCACAGAATGAAAGAGTTTCGTTTCTCTTGAACGTTGTCCTCAGTGAAAATGTGCTGTGTAACCACGCAGCTGCTGCTTGCAGCTGCAGCTGCGTGGTTACAAAGCAGTTAATCAGAGCGAGATGACAAACACCTATGATTGTGTGGTGTCAATTCTCCCAACTACATGCGTGTGTAATCATTTTGTAAGGCTGATATACACATATAATATTTTAACTTTGAAGAACTATTATCCAAAAAAGGAAAAATACCAGAGCAGCTGTTATGTAAGAAGATTGGCATCTCAGAAAGGCTATAAGAACAATAAGGATAATTTGGAAAGCTTTTTAAAAAAGCAGCCAATGGAAATCAAGAATCCATTAGAAACAAAGTTTGTTAAACATGAGTAAGTTTTGTTCAACATAAAGCAAGAAGAGACTCCATTAGAAGTTTTGTTTAACATAAAGTAGGAAGGGATAATTTTAGACACGCAAGCATCCAAAAAAGGAGAAAAAAAGACATGGTTAGACATGCTGCCTGGTCTGAACACGACTACAACCTACAGTATAAAAGATGATGTTCAGTTGGTGTAAAGTCAGTTGTTCTGCAGGACAGCTCGAGCTTTGCACTCCGTGTTGAAGAATAAAGCTCTCTGGACTCAACTTTGATGGACTCCAGTGCTTAATTTGACTCTGTATTTCCCTCAGAAGAAGATTTGAACACTTAAAAACTTTGTGAAGAAAATTCAGCCTGAGTTACAGCTGGAAACCAAAACAGTGTTTTATTATACAAGTAATTCTGCAGCACCACATTCGGTACATTTGTGTGTATGTACGTGCATGTATAGATATTTGATTAACACTTTTCTACAGCAGGGATTAAATAAAGTGCATATATTGTGACAGGTTCTTTCTTTATTTCCTCAGTCCTTTGCCTGCTTTGAGGACAAGTTCCTGAGACCAAATCTGGGCAGCGCTCAGGAGGTTATACTAAATCCAAGTACCAGGTATTAGGAGGGTTTGCAGCAGTGCAGTTGATTGCAACTGGCATGATGTGGCTTCACATCACAAGAGGGATGATTACAACAAACACTAAATATCCACCATTTATAAATTGCATCTGATGCACCTTATGTTAGATAACGTTAGCTAACATCTTAGTTTCACAGAGAGACGGGACCAGCTACTGCTCAGCTGTGAGCGCTCTGAAGCTTCCTCCAACAATAATGACCTCAAAATATCGCTGTGATGCACCTGAAAGTATAATTGATTGATTCTGACTAACCCCATTGTCAGCTTCTGTTCTCGACCGTTATTTGTTAGAACATACCAAGCCCACAGGAACGAAAGTGAGCTGTGAGGCAACTGTCCAAGAGGCTATAGTTAGTACTGTCAAAATGACTTTTCCTTACAAAAAGAACAGCCGCAAAACAATAATTTTTTTCAGAGTTTAACAAACACTACGATGCGACTCTTAAAAGTATCAATCTAATAAAAATGAAACAGTCACAGGTCATTTCTATGTTAAGCAACACAGCTAACTCCACAAGGTGTTTAACCGCTAGTGTTACACTTGAATGCCCTGCTTTCGTTATGTGCCATGTGTAGACGTTGTCTAATGCTCGTGCACTGTGAAAAACGTGCACGTTTGAGGAAGGCAGAAAAACATTTTGGTTGGAAAATGGAGTGTGCATTTTCATTCTGATTTTATTATTTAGCACATGACAGCCTCAGTACTCTGCTAGTGCTTCTGAACAGCAGAAATACACAATCCAAAATCCAATTTTTAGAATATATTAATAATACAGAGCTTTTGGCTGAGCACACAGCCCCCTGCTTCAACACACAGTTTCACAATAGCTTCAAAAAAAAACTTCAAAAGGCCAAATCTCATCTTTACTCTTTAGTGGAAGTGGGCTAAGCTTACTGCATGGCTGAGCACCTGCACACACGATCGAAGTCAAACCCTGATACATGAAAGAAAACCACCATTAAGCTAACAAACTCTTTACTTCAGTGTATTTCTGATCTCATTAATTGTTTGTTCCAGATGTCACTGTTGTTCCATGTGGGCCACATTTTGCTGCAGTATTTGTTTGGATGTTTCAGGGTTCTGTATGGAAGGTCAGCATTAGGTGCTGAGCAGTCCCAAAGCTTCTCAAACAAATTTTGTGACAACAAAAACAAAAGAACAGTGTTTGACCACGGGTGGGAGTAATGCAGTATGCGGCATTACTGTGGTACGAACAGACAGACTAATGACAGCAGCAGCTGTGATGTCTCCTGGCTGGCAGGTGTATGAAAGAACTCTGATCATCGTCTGATCATTCAAGCTGCTCTGTGATCATTTAGAGGCAGCAACAGAAACGACAGCTGAAATTAATGGAATATAACAAAATGTCGTGAGTCACTTTTGAAGTGAGTCCAGAAGAATCTGGAATATTAAAGCATACGGTCGGTGATATTCTATGTTCTTATTGTCGACAAACTGGATGAAAAGAGACAAACAATGAACTGATCCTACTAACAGGCTGTTTATTCAAAGGGTGACTTATTGTTGTCCAGTAACACATCAATGAACCAAACTGTAACACTGGCTGGCATCTAGCTTTTCACTCAGTCTTAAATAAAACAAAAGCCCCATTTCCTCCGATTTAACGTGCACAAAACTACAGAACCCAGATGTTTTGGGTAACTACTGAGGCTTTGTGTAGTTAAAAATGAAACCATATTTACTGACTAACACGTATTTTCTTGACAGGATAAGACTGAGCATACCGTAAATTCTCGTCCAGGTTATGACTTGCATTAACAAATTAGAATTGTTCAACGCCGTAGCAATCGGTTGCAAGACTAAATTTGAACAGGTGGTGCAACTGGCTGCACCCTTAGCAGCTAACATTGGAAAATCCATACAACGCACGTATTCACAGAACTAATGCCATCAGTACGTCATACCCGGCCCTCTACTACTGTCGGGGGGGAGAGGGGGGGGCATCCAGGTAGATAAAATCACTCAGTTTTACTCTGACACCTTATTTCATTCTTTTCAAAATAACTGAGTTTGGCCAAACACCTGTCTGAGTTGTGTCAGCTGCAGTAACTGGACTGGAGGCTTCTTTAGCTAGCATCTACCAATAGCATGCAAATGGGGCATTTAGCAGACATTTGTAAATTTTTGCTACAGAAAATAATATGGGTTACACTCTCCCCCGCTCTAATCTGCATGAGCTGGCACACCCACCACTACGAGTAAATTCTCAACCTGTGGGAAACACCATGACTTGTTAGAACTCAACTGATAAACTAAGTACTGGTTTATTACAGTGACTTCAGAAAGAGTTCAGCCCTCTTCGTTAGTTGTGGATTTAATTTTCAGTGAATGAAAATGCTGCACCCCCCCCCCCCACCAGCCTACACTCAATAACCAATAACAACAAAATAAGAAGATGTTTAGATTTTTGCAATTTTATTAAAAATCAAAAATTGCGATCTCACATTAACGAAAGTATTCACATGCTTTTCTGTGGCACTCCAGACTGTGGTCAGGTGTGTCCTCTTTGCTTTATCCCTGAGATGTGTTTAGACCTTGACTGGAGACCACCTGAGGCAAACTGGATTGATTGGACATAGAAAGGCACACCTGTGTACATGAGGTCCTGCAATTCACACTGCATGTCAACAAAAGAGCCATGAAATCCTAGGAAAACTGAGTCATTGCATAGATCGGGACAAGAGCAGAAACCATTTCTATTTTTGAAATTGTTTTGTAATTATAGTCTTCTATAGACCTTGACTGGAGACCACCTGAGGCAAACTGAACTGAATAAACTTTGCTATGGGGGGGGGGCTTCTCAACAGGAGGGACAGGAAGACTGGTCAAAACTGTGCAGCCAAACATAGAGAGGTCCTTGAACGTGACCTGGGTTTAGGGGTTTACCTTTCAACGCAACAATGACCCAAAGCACACAGCCAAGACAGCGCTGGAGTGGCCCAGCCAAAGCCCAAACTCAAAGCCCATAGAACATCTGCGAACATGGGACTTCACAGACACTTCCCATCCAATGTGATGTGAAGAGTTTTTTAAAAGACTCCCACGTATCGATTTTAACCTCAAAAATTCAGTAAATGTTTGAAAACATGGGAAACAAACAGTAAAGGCTCGACTCTCGCGTGAATCGCATGATTGGAAAATTTCCAATATTATTAGTGGAAGCACAATTTTAATAAATTAGGTTATGATAACGTAATAACAAGATGAGACTTTCTCTAAGCAACATTGTTAATTTCACATTAATCAACTGTAATCCATTACATTATCACTCTTTCATAAATTGTTCTAGTTGAAGCAACAATGAAAAGGCTGAATCACTGAAAATTATATCTAGATTATGTCTAGATTACAGAAAAGAGCTGTGTGTGAAATCACTCCCTCGATCAATCATTCACTACTCCCTATTAGTGCTGGCCCAATGCGAACGGCCAAGGACTTTCTACTGGCATTTTTGCGAGTGTACACTGGTATGTACTGCCTCCAGGAAACAGCCATATGACCACACTACAAGTCCAACACTGACAGCAGCTCTCGCCTTTTGCATGTTACCAAATTAACTGCCAGCCACTCAAATAAAAGCAAAACACTGTTTAAAACTCACTTGAGTACTGTGTAGCAAGCTTTAAACAGGTAGCGACTAACAGACACGTTTTCCCCTCAGGGCTTACCATAGCTGTGTGCACTCACTGCTGGCACTGTTCACTACTACAAACCAGTACAAACTTTGCCTGATGCTAACAGTAGCTTCCATTAGTACATCCCATACATGCCTGAATGCAGCCTGTATGCCGAGAAGTGCTGAAGAACGCCAAAGAGTCCATTGGGTACAGACATTTTGGCATTAGCAGAAAGTAGCGTATATGCTATGGACAAATCTTCTCATACACACTCAACTGTGTGCACTGAGTGACTTTTTAAATGGTGGGCTCTTGATTTGGCATCAGAAATAAATGTACGACATCATTTTTTTTGCTAGAGGTTATCAGTAGGGCTGGGTATCGAATTCAATACTTCTTAAGGCCTCGATACCATCGGGTATTGAAAAATGTCATTTAGTCCGGTACCAAATTTCGATACTGGGTTTGATACTTTCGATAATGGGTTAATCTCGTCAACGTCAGTGAGCCAATAAGCTTGCAGCATGTTTGACGTGCAAAGCTCAAACGTGCTGGTGATTGGCTGTGTCCAATCATCCAGGGAAAACACTAGTTTACACCACGCCCACAAACGTAGCTCACGCAAAGCTGCTGCGTCGCGTGCATTCTTCTGACCACAATCCGTGTAAAATGTGGAAAAGATCTAGAGCGTAGCTCCATTTTAGCAGCATCAATGTTAACAGTGCACGATGCGAAATATGTAAAAAGGTACGGTGCATGGAATCAATTTAAGAGCAGCTCCGCCTTCGACTGCAAAAAGAGCGGGACCGGGACCGAGCAATCATCCCCTGAGTGTCCTCCTGAAACTACTGAAGACAGTACTGCCAATGCTTTCTGACTTGGCATCAAGTTATCTCTGCATGCAAGCAACATCCACACCCTCAGAACGTACATTTTCTACTGCTGGGGACACTGTTAGCCTGGAGCGACACCTGAAAGACAGACATGCTGATTTTTCTAAAGAAGAGTTGCTGAGTGATATAATGCTGCAGTAAGCCTAATATACTGACTTGAAACTGTTAATTCTGCACTGAAAATTATTTGCACTGGTTGTCCCCTGGTCTGAGCACACCCACCACCTACAATATAAAAGATGATGTTCCAGTGCTTAATGATTAATGACTCTGCATTATCCTCGGAAGAAGATTTGAACACTTAGACACTTTTTGAAGAAAAGACTTAAGAGAATAAAGAGTAAGGGGTAGAGGATTGGGCAGGACCAGACTCCAGGACCAGTTGGGGACTCCAAGGGCCAGTCCCCAACTGGCCCTTGACTGGGTCTACAGTCCGGCCTGAAAATCGGTTGTAGTGGATGCCCCAAAGAACAAATTTAATTTTTCTCAATTAGACAGACGAAATAAACGCTGAATGAGAGATTGCGTGGAGTTTAAGAAGTTAGTGGAACAGAGGCTGGCCCGAGATGCGGCGCCATCCCTTCGGCTCTCTGTGAGTTAACAGCATCCTTTTCCTAGCAAAGTTCACCCAAGTTGAAATCAACTCCAAAACAATGTGTGCGCATTTCCCACATGGGAATCCAGTGATTGCAAAGACCCCATTGAGATGAAGCGATTTCACCGTGTGAAATGCTGCGACGGGGCTTAAACAGATCCCGTGCACCCTTCGAAACCAGTGGTGCAAGAGTACAAGTCAAAACAAACCTAACAAATCAGGCTGGCTAACATGTTTACTTAATCGTAAAAAAACAAAGAAACGAAACATGGTGTCACCTCACTAAAAATTTATATAAAATGCTAACAAAAAGAAGGCTAGCCAGTGAGGGTTGAGCTGTAATACCAGCGCGAACCTATTGCGTCCTGTGGCTCTCGAGCGCCCCCTTTACGAAAGCGCCAACGAGACTCAGTTTAATTCAAAGAACACTGCTACCCAACAGCATTAAACTGCTGCCAAACACGCAGTCATCCATCCGCATTTACAACTTTCAGTGGTTTGGCGAGAGACGTCGCCATTTTTCTCACGGACTTGTGAACTGCCAGCGACCAGCTCCGCTCGCCAAACACTCTCAGCAATCTTTCCTCTGCCTCAGCAGCTACTAGTTGTTGAGGCTCCCTCAGCCCCCCGGCCGCCCTGGCCCTCGGCTCCTCAGACGTTACCCGACGCATTTACTGAGTCGGTAGCGACACGAATGAAAAGTGCTCAACGGGAGAAAAAAAAAAAAAAAAAACGGAATTACCTTTTAACGGTGCTGCCTTGGCATCCTCCGGTCGCCGCTGCGCCGACGCTCCACGGTAAAATGGCTGCAACAACAGTGGCACAGAAGCCAGACCAGAGAGGAGAGGGGGCGGGCACTGTTCGCTCCGCCGAGGGGTGGGGGTGGGGAACGGGCACAAGTGACTGAAAAATAATCTTAGGTTTAAAAGACAAAAGAAAAACATTATTTTTTTTTTCAATTTTAACAACTAAATTCTGAGAAAATTAAAATCAACGCTGTATTTCACTGCACAGTGAACGGACACCGGCTCTTCCATAGACAAAACCTCACTGGGCTGTGACGTCGCAACGGGGCGTGGTTTATGACTATTTTTGTGTTTGTGGCTGAAACTTAGCATTAGCTACCAGCTAACTAATCAGTGCGGTGACCCCAAAAGACTATAATTTATGTATTGGTACCATTTTTTTAAATTGTAATTGCAATATAAGTAGTATAAAAAAATCTGATTTTATGTTTCCAGTCCAGTGGGGAAAAAAAAATCTGATTTTATGTTTCCAGTCCAATGGGAAATAAGGTTTTCAACTCAGGGTGAATTGCTGAAATAAAATGAATGTGGATTTTTCACACACACACACACACACACACACACGTGTGTGTAGCAATGTGAAAGGGGTTGTTTGTGATGATGAACCTGCAGCTTCCATCGGCTTATGAGTTTCAGCTCCTTCTTTTGCTGTCTGGTCTGCAATTTTCCTGCGCTGGTTCACTCTCTCTGTTCTCATAGTGTCATTTCAGCCACAGCAGGCAGCTGCTTTCAGAGAAAAAGCTCCCAAAACTCACTGCACACTACCTACTCACCTGCACCTGCTGGATATCATGTAACATTTAGCAGCTGAAGAGCCCGTCAGGAGTGTTGGTGTCAGCACAGGCAGAGAGGACCCAAGCACAGACACACCAAACAGGCTGATGCAGTGAGTTAGCTTTTAATCAATGAAATGAGGCTTACAGGCAGAGAAGGTGACAAGATGGCACTCAGGAACACAGGCAGACAGAGGTAAAAGGAAAACTAAACACAAGTAGCCCAAACACAGGTAGCAAAAAGAGGGCATCTGGTGGGTAACTAGAGGATGGCAGTTTTGAATAGAAGAACAGAAGATCATTTATAATTTTAAAGTTTTTTTTTTTCTAATGTTTTGTGGATTACAGTCTCTCTGTTTTTATGGTCTACTGTGACATGCAGTTGCTTGAACCTCCCATGCTCTACAGGTGAAGCTCTTCACCGGCAGGTGAAAACAAGCGTCTGATGATACCATATATGGCAGAAGCTGGACTGGTTTGTCTATAACTTCCTCAGGTCTACAACATGTCAGGCTCATGACATTCTTGCTTCTTACTACTGGGTAGGTTATGCAGGCAGTAACATGTGGTGGGTGTAATGGTCCACACTTGCCTGCAAAGTTTGTGTGTACAGATACCAGAATATCTTCTGATTTTGCACAAATCAGAAGATAGAAGTCTATCATTATATCGGTTATTGATTGTAGGCCAATGGGGAAAATGGCATTTTCATTCATTTCAAATTAAATCTAAAACACAATAAAGTCTGCAACTAATGAAGGGGTCTGAACCCAGTCTCAAGTCATGTGCAGTCTGGAGTAGCTTTTCTTCGAGGCTATCTTTACTGCCACCACCATGCTTCACTGTAGGGATGGTTTTAGCCAGGGGATGAGCAACACATGCTGTTCTGGTTCTGGCCCATCCCCTGTCATGCCCAGTTTCTCAGTTTGGCCTGACAGCCAACTCCAGGAAGAGTCTTAATGATACCAAACTTCTTCCATTTTTAGAAATGGTAAAGCAACATTTGCATCATTTTTAAAAAATACTGTCTGATACACTGTGATCTGTGTCTACAGAAAGCTAGTCTGAATTGCTGACATTTCATCTGACCTTTTAGTCAGTTATGCAGATATGATGTATGATGAATCAGATGTGTTGCAGAGTTGCAGCCAAAAATACAACTGCTTCAAAGAAACACAAGGGTCTGCGTTGATGGAGATGTGGTGCTTTAGGTACCAGATTTCTGGAACACAAGAAGATCACAGGGACAATCATTTTATCCTCCATCACCACAATCATGGGTAGAAATATGGCGTAATCTACCAGGAATGTGTGCTAACATGGTTTTCATTGGTGAATCATCTTGCTAGATGTAGTCACGGCAAAAGCTAACGCCCCTGTGTTTTTGCTGCTGGGCTCTGTTAGGGTCACTGCTGTGTCAACCCAGTGATCCCATTTCGCACAGTTCTGATTTAGGTTGTGAATGTGGGGGTGTCAGTATGGCACCTCCATAAGGCAACCGTTTGATTACCTTCAACATTGTAAGTGTAACCACCCACTGTTGTGCGGGTACATTTGAATTCCAGGTCCGGGTCAGGCCCGAGTCATACTGAAAAACCACAAAAGCATATTCACTGTTTGTGAGTAGATAACTCTTACAGCTGCATTCAGACCAACAATAGAACTGAATCACAACGCAGTACCTCCTCGCTCAGTGAGGAGGAATGTAGACAGCTGACACATGCTGAAGCCTCACATCAGCTTCAAATAAACCTTTCAATATATTTCCACACAAAAAAAAGCAGGAATGATTACAGCAAGAAAAAATAGTTTCAGTGTTCATACGGGCACATGTATACTGATTTAAGACAGGCTTGAAAAAATGTGAACTAATCCTTTAAATTGGTCAAACATTTATGTGCTTCTGTGAGCATGGTGGCCACAGGAGAACTGAGGCTGTGTAGAAAAAAATATCTGAGATCATAATTTTTCAGACTTTTATTTGCAGTTAATGCTCCTTCCTTGTTATCATCGTATAACAGATCTGCGATACTACTGATATGCCACATATACAGCTACCATACACGATGTGGCCAAAAGTATGTGGACAACTGAATATTGCAGCTAGTGCAGGCCAGTCAAGTTCTTCCACACAAACTGTTGAAAGAAAGTACAAAGTTGAAAGAACACTATTGTCTAGAATATTATTGTATTGGAGAGCTGTCCACATATTTTTGGCCACGTAACGTATACAATAAAGCAAAGGTAATATGTGCTAAAGGCTCATGATAATGTACCCTATTAGCTTTCCAGAAACCTGGCCTTGTGCCTCGCTGGGAGTAGACTGAGGAAATGCTTCAAAAACACACATCATGCGAAACATTACCACAACACATCGTAACCACCACCAACAGGTGTCTGTCTGCCTGCAGACACTCCAACAACATCTGTCTTCTGCCAGTAAGTCCATCCTTCAGTGCATTCGTCAGTCGTTAACTTTGCATGCTCGCCGGCAGAACGTCCAGTTATGTTCCACGGTGTTCTCGTTGGCTCGTTCGCTCATGTGGTGAACACGCGTGTTGCGTATTGTGAAACCCTAGAAAATAACAGACAGACAGACAACCGGAGTCATCTTGCTACACACACATATATATGTCATTTTGCCATTAGTCATGATTTTAAAAAGGCCTGTACATAAAAAAAGCAGACAACCAATTCACAGTGACTATTTCAAATTAAATTTAAATTAACAGTTTAATGTTGACCACAAGCTAAAAATCTGCCTCCAGCGTCGAGCTGTGATCTTATTTCTTGGTGTGGATGTAAATGTCAAAGTACTCAGACTGATCTAAACTTTATCTTGGTGTTGGGCACATGGACTGTGTGGACTTCCTATTTTTCTTTTTTTTGGGGGGGGGGGGTCATTCATTCATGTAGGTTCATATACTTTGCAGCAGCCTGGTGTTGGTTGCACGTGATTTAATAAGAGTAAACACAGTGGACAAAGTGAGATAAAAGCCACATACAGCTTTGGAGATGAAGTCAAGCAGGTGCACGCGCAGGCTGACTTCCTGTTGGTGGTCACATGGTCCAAAGGTAAAGGACACCTGGTAGTCTCTAGTGTCCATCATGTGTTTGTTCCACTTTGTGAAACTGCTAGAGATAGACTCCAACACTGCATGGACCTAAAGGGAGGGAGGGAGGGAGGGAGGGAGGGGGGGGGGGAGTGACAACTTGTTTAAAATGTATTTTACTGCTTTTTAATAATGGCTTTGTTTTTATTTGCCTTGCTGTTCTTAATGTGTTCAAATGCATCGTACTTTTTTGGTATCCTGTATTACAGCATTTTATAAAATTATAAACAATTGCTTGTACTCAGTTTTCATTTAAAAATGAGATTTCAATCACCACGGGACTTGCGTATTCTACTAAAGGTTATATATACTTTTTTGCATCACAAAATATTCTGCCACAATTTATTGGTACAATCCTAACTAGACCTGTGCCCACTGACCTTGGTGGTGATGGTGAGCTGGGTGATGATGACTGCGACGGGGTTGGAGTACTTAGACAGCTTCCTGGTGCTGGACAGCTCCACCACCTCCTCATAGGTGTCGGTGGGGTAGGGCAGTACAGGTTTGGGGTCTCCCAGGCACTGGATCAGGGGCTCAATCTGATAGAAGTCAGCTTCCTTCCTGAGCAGCTCCGTCTCCTTGAAGTCACACGGCAGCGTCAGCTCTGACGTCCGCAGGAAGTTGAGGATGTAGCTGAAACAGCAGAAACAGAGACAGGATCGGTCCAGACCGATCCAGACCGCTGAGCTGATGATTCTGTAAAACTCTGAGCTGTCAGTTGAAATCAGGACAGGAGGGGAGATGAGCTGCTGCACATTCACACTGTGACCAACTCCATCAGAGTGGAAACTAATTTAAGTTTTTCTGAAATTTGATTCAACCTTGCCTTAAAGGATAAGTGTTATTCTGCATCTTTTATTGTCAACAAATCCAGATGACCAAAGAGTTATTTTCAGCTGATAAACAGACATTTTTGTATTCTAGTGAGTATTAAGAGTAGCAAGACAGTGTATGTGGGTCTGAGCCAAAATGTTACTACGTATATGGCATGTTAGTATGATAACATGCTAACACTTTAACATTTACAATGTCAGAGTATAAACATGTGACTACAGCGTTTACTACTCAATAAACATAATTTATCCAACCAGCTAGCTGCAGATTTTACTTTTCAAAAATGGATAATCCCACCACATGAACGCAAACTCACCGAAACAGCGGGCCGTCGCGGTCAATGAAGTAGTTTTCTTGTGCGTCCCTCACAGTGGGGAGGTCTCCTCTAAACATGGCTCCCAGCATGGAGTCTGGATAACGCTGGAGCGTGGACAGAGACGTGCTGTACAGGCAGCCGCCCACGTTCAGAGTCACTGGCTCCCCCATCTGGACAGAGCAGGAACAGCAGTCAGAGACAACACTAGAGGTCTTTCTCAAGGTTTGTTACTGTATAAGAAAAAAAACTGATTGCTGAAAAATACAGTCTATATCTCAGCTTCCACTATAAAGTGACAAAACTGCCAAAAATAAAGGATTTTTTTTAAATCAATAAAAAAATCTATATCTCTCTCTCACACACACACACACACACACACACACACCATGTGACCCAGGTCTCCATTCTCCATCTGCAGCCCTGGGATGGCTGTCAGTCTGTGTTGTTTCTCTTCAGGTCAAACTGTTGAGAAGTTCATTTCTGTGTTTCCACCAACACCTGCAACAAGAGGACGAACAGCTTGTGAGATGGTTGCCATGGAGATAAGCAGCCAGCTGATGCAGCCAGCTGATGCAGCAGCGTTGCCACGGCCCAGACATCATCTGGCTGATTAGTCTTGCGTCCTTGATGTGTCCACACGCTGCCAGCCAGTGAGAACAGGAGGAGGAGCTGTGGACCTCGTTTCTCAAATCTCAGAAACAAACACAGAGTCAAGACAGACGAGTGAATCTCCCGTGGCTGATCAATGAAACTCACACAGCATTTCAATGAGCTGTAGCTCAAACATGCATCAGCTGTGTGTTAAAAAGCTTAATTTTAATTCAGCATGCTGCAAACTGAAAACAAAAAATATTCTTGATTTGTTGACAGTTTCTAAAAAAGAAGGGTCAAAGTTAATTGCAACAGAACCAGAGACGCAGTTTTATGGTCAAATCAGCTGCAGATTCATTTTCTCAATAATGGACTAATTATAGCTATAATCAGCTAATTATAGCTTATTTTTTGTTATTCCATGCATTTGCCTTCCTTGTTAAAACCTCGCACCTACATTACCCACAATGCAACTAATCAACTGACAGTTTGGTGAGCCATTCAGGTGTGTTTATGCCAGATGAAGGTGTTAGCTTATTGCATATATATATATATATGCAAGGTATCAGCGTGTGTATGACCCAATAAATGCCAAGAAATTAGAGAACAGAGAGACCCACACAATGCTGACTTAAGTGACATCACACGAGGCAGTGTACCGGATTTCGCACAGCTCCCTCTGGAGCCATGAAAGGCTTTACAGCTTTTCTGAGCTATGCAGTTTTACTCCCAAGACCTGTGCACAGACCTTAATTTGTAAAATGAAATTACCCTCAGCAGAATAAAACTAGTTGCCTCATCATTGGCTGTTTTCTTCATCTTGGAAGATGCTGTGATCTGTGGAGCTCTGTTCCACTGAGCTCCACAGAGCTTCATAGCCTCCTTCAGCACACAACCCTAAAGCCAAATATTTCCAGCCTCATGTCATAATTAACCTTCTTTTTTTTTAAGTTCACGAAATAAGAAGAATCAGTGCATCTGTATTTAGCGAAAGGGGTCGTTTCTTTAACGTCTGATTGCCGCAGAGGTTGTATATCCTTCTTTTTCCACCTCAAAATACAATAAAATATGTGATCTGCACAAACTTTTGCACACAGCTGCAGCCTTGTACAGTCCACAGCTACATAACACAGGTGACTGCGGAGCATTTCATGTTGAGCTCCGTCAGCTGATTTCACTGAGGCTGTAGTTTGTAGTGGTGTTGCACTACACTGCGTCACACTGTGGAAACGTTAAAACCGGTTTTTCCACACAATTTGGATCCATTAACGGAGCACACCAGAAGCAGCTGTGATGATGAACTGTCGCTGAGTGTGATGATTAGCTAAACGCCGCCGTCCCGTTTCTCCCCGTCTATCGCTGACAGCAGCTAGTTAGCTTGTTAGCATGATGTGTGAGAGAAGGAGACGACACATCGTTAAATTATATTTTTATAAAATCTCACCTATGACTGCTCCATCGCTGCCGCCGACTGGTGCTTTGACACCACACAGATGAAAGACCCTAGCTGACCTCTTCCTCAACATCCATGATTTTAGCCACTGTCGAGTTAAACAAGCGAGCAAGAGGCAGCTTCCCGGAAGTGCTTTCAAAATAAGAGCTGTTCTGAGCATTTAAAAAGTAAAATTGGATCTACTCAGAAAAAGTGGAAAGGGTTTTTAAATTACTGAGGTCATAAGTGCGCACATCCCCTTCCCCCCAAGAGCCTCTTTTTTTGGATTATTTACATTTTGTTTGGTTAATTATAGCTTCCACATGAAGGTGCCACGCTCTGGGCATTGGATCCAGTTTATCATGTCCTGTCTCTCTTTGTGTATGTGTGTGCGTAAGTGTGTGTTTGTGTTGTAGGTGTGGAACTCCTCTCTCTCTCTCTCTCTCCTTCCCAGATCCCTGATTGCCAGTGAGCCAGCACATCTGCAATCTATCTACCCATCCTCCTGTCAGACAGACCTCAGTCAGTCAGGACAGGAAACCGGACATCGGGAACCAGGACAGTAAGCACAGGTACTCCCCAGGGCTGTGTACTGAGCCCGCTTCTGTACACCCTCTTCACCCATGACTGTGTGGCCTTGCAGAGCAACACCAGCATCATTAAGTTCGCGGATGACATCACAGTCATTGGACTAATCACTGGTGGAGAGGAAACATCATATAGAAGTGGTTGACCTGATGACCTGGTGCCGGAAAATAATCTCTCCTTGAACACAAACAAGACCAAAGAGAGGATTATTGATCCACGGAGGAGGAGGGCAGAGCAGCACGCACCACTTCACATCAGTGGGACAGAGGTAGAGAGGGTGAAAACTTTAGGAAAGCTGAGGAAATTTGGCATGTCACCCAGAATCCTCAGCCATTTCTACAGATGCACAGTGGAAAGTGCCATAACCAGCTCCATCACGGTGTGGCACGGAGCCAGCTCTGCTCAGGACAGGAAGGCTCTGCAGAGAGTGATAAAGACTGCACAGCACATCTCTGGAGTAGCCTTTCCATCACTCAGGGACATTTACACCAGCAGGGTCGTCAGGAGGGCTCACAACATCATAAAAGACAATACACACCCACAGCACAGTCTTTTCACACTACTGCCTTCAGGGAGGTATTACAGGAGTGTGAGAACAAGAACAACCGTGCTCCTCAACAGCTTCTATCTTTCACACGATCACTTTAACTACCGGTCACTTTACATGGTCACTGTCACTCTTTGCATTACTCTTTGTTTGGCACCGTTCTGTGTTTTGTTTTTAAATTATATCTGTACATATTCAGCTACTATTTCATTTACCTTTTTTTGTTTTTCTTTTTTAAATTATTCTGTACATATGTAGCTGCTATTTATTTTACTATATCTTTTACTTTTACTTCTGTAAGATCTTTTTTTATATAAATAGCAATGTGTTTGTACTGTGCCGATGACAGTAAACCTTTTGAACCGAATCAGCCCCCGCAGTGTATCTACCCCATGTCCTTATCTACTCCAGTTTGGTATGGAAGGTTCAAGGCTGTTTAGAACTGTGTGAGTTATTTCTTCATGGGCCTTCCTGTGCTCCAGAATCACTGCCAGCCACGCTCACAACATTACCAGCCACGCAAGCCAGCTCTGGTTCATTGGTCTCCTGCTTCCCTCCCTTATTTAAATTTTGAATCAATTATATTCATTTTTGTTCACAATTTTAAAAAGGGTAAATGTTATACAGTACGTTTATTTATATGCCTGTTTGCTGCAGCGCTTGTATTGTCTGGCTTAGCTGCTATAGAAAGCATTTGAAAGCTTTTCGGTATCTCCTGTCTGACTTAATAGGATACTCAAATTTTTTGTACATGCCACAATTACTGTCTGACAACATTTGAAGAAAGACTTTTTTTAACGTCTATGTGCTGCAGGGGTTGTATTTTTTTTTTATTTTATTTTCACTTCTGAAATCATAATGAATGTCCACTGCCCGGGGTGCACAAACTTCTGCTCACAACTACAACTACCTCCCACCACCTGGGGGCAGCAGCAGCGGCAGCAGCCTGTCCATTCACAGAAACAGGAAACTATTTTGTTTATCAGCGACCACGTCCTGTTGGCCACGGCTCCTCTGTGTTTTCCATCTGATCCGCAGACAGTTCTGCTAAAACCCTGTTTCTGTGTTTAACTGCGTCGCTTTCTAATATTCAACAAACTCTGCCGCCCGCGTCCCGGGGAGTTTTACTGCGGCACGTCTGTGCGGAGGTCCCGGTGTTTGTTCTGGCGGGCTCCAGCGTTAGCCTGTGGCGTTAGCCTGTGGCGCTAAACCCGCCGCTCTGAACAGCGATGACAGCGGACAGAGTTTTTCTTTCTGCGTATTTCGACTGTTGACCCAAACCGGAGACCCCCCGTTCATCATGGCGAGCGAAAACACCGACACCAACGCGGGGAACGACGAGGAAACCGGTCCTCCGTCCGAGACGAACGAGCACGATTATGCCCACACCGCGGATAGTAACTTCACTCCCACAGAGGCGTCCACTTTCTCCGGCGCGCTGCCGGGTGATGGCGGAGTCACCGCGCAGGAAAGCTTTACCGCACCGGCTGAACACGAGCAGAGCACGTCGGGGCAGCACGCCGTCTCTCTGCCGGTAGAGCTTCCCGAACCGGCCGTGGGCGCGGAGGTGGATTGCCCCGGTGGAAATGATGTGGACGCGTCTTCGCCGCCGCCGCCGCCGCCACAGACCGAAGAGGACGCCCAAAAGACCGCGGCGTCTGAACTTGCCACTTCCGCCCCCCGCGCCACGCAGCGCGGTGGCCGCCGGCGTCCCAAGCGGCCGGAGGACAGGAACTGCTCCTGCTGCAAGTGTGAGTTTGAGCGGCAGGGTCGCAGCTTCAACAGGAGAGCGGTGTACACATTCACCACCCCGGACACCGTGCACTGGGCCTTCCCGGAATCCGCGGTGCATGAGAAGTCCTTCCTATGCGAGACCTGTGCGCAGTTCATCCGGAGCAAATGCAAGCGCAAACAAACCGGGAAGCGGTCTCTGTGGCTGAAACCTCCTGCCACTAAACAGGTGTGTGTGTGTGACCGATACTATCACGATATACCGGTATTCTCCCATATTTGCTCCAGTTTGTTTCTCCATTGTATTATCTGTATATACAGTTCATAGATTCATATCTGTGAGTCTTTGAGTCCTCAAAAACTCTTATGTCGAAAAATATCTGATCTTGGTTTTTAACTATGATTGCATCTTATACATCTGGGACTCAGATTTGTGTCTGTCATGTTGGTTTGGTGACTACAGTCAGATGGGAGAGACAAGAAGAAGAAAGGCCGCAGGATGGGCAAGAAGAGCAAAGCGGCTCTGCTGGTCAGCAAGTCCTGCTACAAGGCTGCTTTCAAAATGCTCTGGTCCGCTAAAGGCGCCAGGAAGCCCATGATGGAGTTTTGGAGTAAACAGCTAAAAGAGGAGGTGAGGATGGGTACACCTGTCAGTCAGGACAAATTGCTTTAGTCTTCAGAACTGGCTCGTTTTTTTTTTTATTGCTGTGTAATCGTGGCATGATGTGTTTCCTGTTACGATGCAGATGAAGGTGCTGTCGCGGCAGGCAGATAGTCCCTTTCATCAGAAGGTGTCTAACAGGAAGCCGCTGTCGTCCTTCCCCTGGCGACGATGTCTGAACTGGGCCCAGGACAAAGCTCCACTTGTCCTCACCTGCCTCCGCTCGCTCTTCCCCAACATCAACGCCCTCTCCAAGAGCAGCCAGTAAGTTAACTAAACCCTCATCATGGGTCCGTGGATCTGAAGCTGACCACGTGTGGGTCGGTGGTCTGATGAGCATCTGTTGTGTTTCTTTGTGTGGCAGCCAGCTGTCAGAGGAGCAGGCCCAAACACTGTTAGAGCGCCGGGCTGTGGTGGCACTCTCCATCCCGCTCTTCACCAGGAATATCTGGAAGAACAATTTCCTGCAGGCTGCTCTGGGGGCTGAGCTCCGGCTGCAGGGCTGCTCTGGTTCCGCCCTCGACGCCCTCAACACCATGGGACTGTGTCAAAACAAAGACACTGTCAGGTTACTGCTGCACAGGCTCCGAAACGGCAAGAAGACTGTGAGTATCAAGATCAGTGGATCTGGTTGTTCAAGGATCAAAACTAACATCTGCTGCAGCCCAATTCATATGTCACAGTGAATAAATCCAATAAAACAATAACAGGAGAGGAGAGTGGAAGGAGGGTTTAGAACACAATCGCCAGTATTAAACTAATTTAAATACAAGTATGATTGACAACATCAGGTTGATAAAACAACAACAAATACAGAAGAAAAAACATTAAAAGTCAAGGAGGAACATTTTTGTGTGTAAAGTACTGGACACCTCATCAGGACACTAAAAAAGTAGTAAACTGAACCAGTCTCCGAATGGAACGCCGACCTTTGGTTGAACTGCTCACATCTCACAGTCACATGCAGCCGAGTAGACATTTCTTGCCAATAAAGGGTCACAAACTGCTGCATCAGGCTTCTCTGTTTTCAGAGAAAAAGCTCGGGTTGTTAGAGACCAAAAAAAAAATCAAGAGATCAGATAAAATTAACGCTGGACTTCCATTCATCAGATGGACTCCAAATGAATGATAATTTATCACATGCTCTGTAACTGTCGGCCACGTGGGGGCGCCAGAGCAGCTGTTTTCTGTATACGGTCCATGGTTTAGTCTCCTGTCTTAACTTTGTGCTGTGTTCTTTGTCAGCCAACACAGAACGGACGTCAAAGGATGAAGCTGAAACAAGAACAGATGAAAGGAGAACAAATGACAGATGTGGAGGAAGAGGATATCGAGGAGGAGGAGGAGGAGGAAGAAGAAGAAGAGGAGGAGGAGGAGGAAGAGGAGGAGGAGGAGGAAGTAGAGGAAGAGGAAGACGAGGAAGAGGCGGAGGAAATGGAGATGGCAGTAGAGGAGGAAGAAGTGGAAGAAGAGGAGGTGCAGGACGGAGTGCAAGAGGAAGAAGAAGAGGAGGATCAAGTAGCAGAGGAAAAAGAAGAGAAGAAGAGGAGGAAGAAGGCGAAGAAACAGAGGAAGGAGGAGAAGAGGAAGGAGAGAGGTAAACGAAAGGCAAAGGAGAGAGAGGAGGAAGAGGAGGAGGATGAAGATGAAGGGTCGGAGCAGAAGAAGAGGAGGGTGGTGGTGGTGAGACTCGGCCTGTTGAAGGGACACTCAGAGGTCGGACGATCCGACCTATCGGCTCCCTAAGACTGTGTAGGTCCCGCCCACGAACTCGACAGGCCGCAGCTCCAATCAGAGCGCAGGACAGATACCCCGCCCTCCAGAAAGGTATTCTGGAAATTGTAGTAGGTCAGTAACTATAGAGGGAAACTGATGAGAGCTTTAAATTTTCATTTTTGTTATGCTTAAAAAAAAAAAAATCAGTTTGGGCCGTAAGCGAGTTCATTTGAGCCCAGAAAAGAGGAAAACTACTCCACTGAAACTGAAACCAGTAACAGAGCCACAGCTGATCGGTCACTCGATTATCGGCATCGTTTTTACCCCTGATGGTCGCGTGTGTCAGGTTAGCTAGATCTCAAATTCACAACCACTAATACAACTTCCTGTGTTGTTCAGCCTTCCATATATACGATGGTAACGGCTTCCAGAAAAGTTATTTTTTTCTTTTACCGTCTCATAGTTCGTTAGTAATTAATACTAGAAAGGAACTGATATGTAATTGTAAAATCTTTAAAAGGTTCCTGGACAGAACAGCGTAATTATTTTTGCGCGAGATAAAAGAAATTGGACATATTGCGAAGTGAATTATTATATAGGTAAAAATTCAATTTAACAACAAGAAAATCAAATAAATACGAATAAAGTTTTAATTCAGGAAAATTTTGTTATATTTTGAGAAAAATGTCAGTGTTTTGCTTTATAAAAATATTTCCTTATAGTTTGTTCCAAATTGCAGTTTTTTGGAAGTATGATGGGATAAGATGCCTGTTTTTGGTTTTTTTGACCTTGTGGAGGCTGAACGACCCCAAACATGCCTTGAATAAAGCCGTCAGCCACTGATAAATCTCTGTAAATGTTCAAATGTCTGACGGGTATGTTACAGATGAGAGATTATCAGCAAGAGTCTGTTCTGAGTCTTTGTCCAGCTGCTGGATGATGGAGGTAACCTCTATCAGGAGGTGAAGACTGTTTTATTTCCCAATTCTGATCACAAACAGAATCTGGTTTGCCTTTTTTTTTTTAACACTGTGGAAGTCTCAGGCTGTGTCTGTTTATAGGCTGAAGCTGTGCATTTCTTTTAAAAAAAAAAAAACCTGTGTGAGCTGAGGGGATTTATCGCTTTATTTTCTTGTTTATTGTTCGTTTGGCTGCAGTGAACCCAACAGAACACATTCAAGGCTTCAGTATGTTTGTTTGAAGCACGCCGACGCCTTTACGCTGTGTTCATGTGATGTGGGATAGATGTTAAAGATGGGATTTATTCTTTCTGAACTACAAGCGTTAATGTGATCGGAAAACCCAAGAGTTGGTTGTATGAGGATTAAAAATACTGTCCATATATGATATAAAACTATAATCACTAAAAGAGACTAGCAATAGATAATCACCTGTTTGAAGATATAATCAGGGTTTAAAGAAAAATCTGTTTTCTAATTTGTTGACACTAACGCTGTTTACATGTCAAACAACTGTCAAATACTGTAACTCCAGCATGACATGAACACACCATTACAGCTGAGGAGAAACATCAAGGATCTGTTTTATGTGACACTATTTTATGGTCGGTAACTTCAGAATAATTTACTAAGCATTAAAAAAAAACAAATATAATTTGGTACTAATTACAGTGGAGACAGACACTTGTTACACTTCCAGTTATTACTGAACCACTCTTAGTATTTTAGCCAGGTCACTTCAGGTCAGCTGAACATGGAGAACACAGCCCAGTTTTTTTTTCCTACAGTTAGCACCACATTAAATACATTTCAGGAGATTATTAGGAATTTAATGACCCATAAAATAAAGCGCTGACATGATCCTTTTCTGTTGTGTTCACTGAATAATTTCAGTTTGTTAGAACTTTTCTTTCTTGGACAGAAAATGTCAGAATGAAAGTTTCAGAGCTTCTTCAGTAAATGTTTTTATTTTCACGTGTCTGAGTCGAGGGGGGCTGTGACGGACGTGTTTTCTGACTGTTGGTCTCAGATCTGATGTTCAGCCAGCTGAACCACAACGAGTCTGATCCCCGCTGGTTCCTGTAAACGTTTGCCAATAAAAATGTTATTAAAGGCTTCACCTGGTCACTTCTCCAGCTGCCTCTTTTCTATGTTGTTACAGCTTTGCACATGGTTTCACTGGATAAAAGAGCTAAGAGCTAATTGGTAGTAAATTATACTAACGACAGAAGCCTTCTTCCATCACTGGTAGTAACAGGACAGTAGAGGCGTTAACCTGAATCATCAGAGAGGAGAAATTAAACAGTTAGTCTGGTGTGAAAGACTGAAGCAGCATGGAGGACTGAAAGGTTTTTATTTCTGTAACAGAGTCATTTACAGCAACAAAAACATCCACAGAGCTGCTGCAGCTACAATAAATATTTCTGACCACACTCCACCCCCAGTGCTCGGCTGGTTCATTCTTGTTCGCCGCTGCTTTTAGAGACAGACCGAGTTAAGTGCGAGGAATTAAGTTAAAGGACTGGAGAACAAAATGTTCCGGTGGTTAGAAATACATGCGAGAATATTAACAACACAACTACGGAGAGCACAAATGAAGCTTTGATCAGTGTGTGAGTCTAAATTTGAAAGCATTCAGGGATAAACTCTGCTCTGTTTCCACCAAATGTTTCATCAGATTCTGATTCTCCTTTCTTTAGGGAAAGTTGGGTTTCTGTGAATAATATTATAATAAAGAGTACAGTCTACACGTGCTCTAAATGAAAAGTGCCCTGAGATGACCTGATCTGTTATGATTTGGCACTATACAATTAACTGACTTGGATAGTTTGTGGAATATTAACATGTTTCAGAGTCAAATAAATAATATAGACAAAATAAAATGTGGACTTAAGTCAGGAAATATCTGATTCCATAACACCGTAACTAAGTTGAAGAGTCCGACTGAGCTTTTTATACTTTTGATACTTAACACTGCTTAATGTTTGATTCTTGTGATGCTTTTCAGTCAGTGTTCAACAAAGGACGCTTAGCTCTAAACACAAAGTTCCTCTGGTGGGCTGAGGAAATTTAATTCACACAATTATTTTAACCCTACCTGCTCTCACACCTGTACACGGATCAAATCCTGACATTTTTTGTGCTCACTCAGCAGTTTTGTTGTCACATGTCACGGAAAACAGAAATAGAGAAAAATCTACAGGATAGAGCAACTTTTATTTTGAAGGGGAGGAAACGGACAGAGCGACCGGAGCCACACGCAGAGTTCGGTTAAGTCTGTAACTGAGTAACGGAGGCGACGACTTGACCGAACTCTGTGTCTCCACTGCTCCGGGTGCAGGTTAAACAGCTGTGCGTTTCATCGACCAACATCTGGCTGGACACTTTACAGTGAGGAGCATTTTTAAAGAAAGTGTCCGGCTGTATTTACACATGGTTAAAATATTTTACCAGAAGTTTTTTACCACCTTCTGTGTGAACATGACAGAGAGGACTCAGGTGGGGTTGTCCTGTGTGTGTCTCAGACGTTGAGGGTCTTTTTGATAGAGAAGATGATATCTTTGATCTGCGGCAGGCTGTGGTCCTCCAGGATTTTGGCGTACGGCATGGGGATGTCAACGCCCGTCACTCTGGTGACCGGAGAGTCCAGGTAATTAAAGGCCGGACCTACAAACACACACAGAGGTTAAGGATTTTATTTTTTATTTTAAATCCCCAAAATATTCTAAGCTCATTGCTGAATTTCAATCCACTGAGGAGGGTGTTGTTGCAGAAGGCATGATCCACTTTTAAGGAACAGTTTGACATTTTAGAAAATATGTATACAGGCCGAGAGATTTAAAGCCTGTGGACTAGAAACAGCAAACATGGCTCCGTCCGACAGTTACCACATGCACCTACCAGCACATCTAAAGCTCACAAACGAACAAAATACATCTCGTTCATTTGATTCGTACAAAAATTAGTGTTATGTGTTTTTGCTTTTGCTTTTTTGTTTTCTAAAATGTCAAATTTTTTTCTTTGCTGCTACTACACTAAAATAAGTGGCACCACACACACTTGTGTTTTGCTTTGTAATCAAATATCTACAACTGACAAAGCCTGCAAAGCGTAAAAGGAGGTGAAACACACATTTCTCTGAATATGAATATATAATACTCTTTTCATTCAGGTGTTGTTTTTTTAAGTGCTCTTTCAGCTCCTGATGATGCAGGGACTTCCTGTTTACCTTGCTGACTGCCTTCTGATTGGATACCATCACTAACACGTTAATAAAGTTTTAACATTGCAACCTGATTTGATAAATCATTAGTCTGAAATGAAGACTTACTGACGGTCTGAGAAGAGAGCAGGTCATTTAAGATTTTACAAACTCAGATTTCAGATTCACAGACGGCGGATGTGTCAGTCAGTCAGCTGTTACCTTCCATGATCTTGGCACAGATCTCCGCTCCGACGCCGAACTGAGGCCAGCCGCCCTCCACTGTCACCAGGTGGTTGGTCTTCATCACACTGGTCTCAATACTCTCCACATCCATAGGACGAATGGTCCGCAGGTTGATCACCTGACGCACAGACAGACAGGAAGTGGTTAAAAGACTCCTAAGCACAGGTCAAATGTGCCAGGAATTAATGGATGTTTTCCTCTACCTCACACTCGATTCCCTCCTTGGCGAGGACGGCGGCGGCATCCAGGCAGTGACCGACGAATCGAGAGTGAGAAACCACAGTGACATGATTCCCTGAAACACAGAAACAACAAAAACAGTGAAACAAGTCAGGTCTCCTGACACACTGCTGTTACTCTGGTTTTAAGGCCAAGGAGGCTTCGATGGAACCGTGTGGAGGTCGGTGTCCTGAATGTCTGCGTCCGTCAGTCTCACCTTGTCTCTCGATCTTGGCCTTGCCGATGGGAATGATGAAGTCTTTGGACTGTGACTCCTCCGACATCTCGAAGGGAACGCCGTACATCAGCTCGTTCTCCAGGAACACCACTGTAACACACACACAAACACATCGAAGCAGAGCTCAATGAAAACAGCCACACAGACACAATTTACTTGCATGCATTTTGAATAGATCTTACAGAATATTTTTTTAAAAAAAGTAAAAATGGATTAAAGCCTGACTGAAACTCAGCTGCTCAGACCTGAGGAGGTGGTTAGAAACATATTCTAGCCAAAGATGTAAGAAGTAAATGCAGCTGCTCCTCTGAGAGGCATACATGAGCTTTGCTCCTCCCAGATGTAACTATGTCAGTCAGTGCTCGGAGGAAGTAACTCACATGGTCTGTCCCCTGTGATAACAGCAGCTAACGTTACCCTGAAGTTACACTCAGGGTAACACTCACTGTGTTTTGGGGGACGGTAAACAAAGAGCTGCAACAAATAGTTCGGTGCTTAGTCATTTCTATTAAGAAAGTGTAATAGAAAGCAACAGATATTTGTTTAAAATACTGCACAAAGAAAATATAAAAGACAGAAAGAAACCGGGGCCAGGTGGCGCCACCAACAAAGGACCAGCGACGCTCACCGGGGTTGTCGTCTCTGATGGCTGATTTCAGAAGACCTCTGGCATCTTCTGAGTTCCAGGGACTAACAACCTTCAAACCTGGACAGTGAGCGTACCTGCAGACACAGACAATCGTCACAGTGACTCCATTTGACCCCTTTTGCATAAATACTTGCACAATTCATTTATATAGGAATTAAAATAGTGCAGGGTGTATTTTCCTCCATTTTCTTTCCTCTCAGTCTGTCCCTGTGCTGCTATCACTGCTAACTGAGCTAACTGACTGTGGCGGTCTCAGGTGTAAGTGAACGCACCAAGCAGCGAAGCACTGTGAGTGCTGTGCAGCGACACCTGCTGATGCCCCGTTAGGTCCTCTGAAGACGATGGGCACCGGCTGCAGACCGGCTGACATGTAGTAGGTCTTAGCGGCAGAGTTGATGACCTGGTCGATGGCTTGCATGGAGAAGTTAAAGGTCATGAACTCACAGATGGGTCTCAGGCCAGCCTACAGGTGAACAACGCATTAATACAGACAAAGAGCTGCTTACAAGTAATCAGACGGCTTTCAAAAGAATGTGAATTAATTTAATAGCATTTGTTTTGCATGATAATCTATGTAATTTTTCATTTCCCTGCAATAATAGTAGATGTCTTAACAGATCCAGTTAGTTCCCTGTAACCTAAATGCAGGGATTCATGTGTGCTGAAAGATTGTGTGTCCATGTGGATGAAGAGGAACTCACCATGGCAGCTCCGACTGCAATGCCGGCAAAGCCCATCTGCATGAGAGAGAGAGAGAGAGAGAGAGAGAGAGAGAGAGAGAGAGAGAGAGAGAGAGAGAGAGAGAGAGAGAACACACACA
>JBBMJY010000018.1:23714571-23744796 GCA_037833715.1 Toxotes lorentzi
ATATACTGGATAAGGACTTGTAATAACAGCTGTACTTAGTCATTGAACTCTGGAGTTAAGCAGCTGGGGTGTTTGCTGTGGCTAACGTTAGCCTATTAGCTGCTAACTGACCTGCACTGCGGCCGGAGCGCTCTTGTGAAATCCCCGCCGCCGCAGAGCCGACACGGCATTCTGTAGAAAGACAGACAGCCAACATTACCGACATTAAACATCGTCCAAAACCACACTGAAACGAAGACATGTGAACTATTTCTAAACGATGCCATACTTTTCCTGAGCGGAGAAAGCACCTCAGGGACGCCGCCATCTTCAACCTGTCCTCTGCCGGAGAAAGGGCGGGGACTCCACCGAGGTTAGTGGATTTCGACCAATCAGCGCTGCGGTTTACGTGTAGGTTGGGCTGCGTGATGACACAAAGCCAATCACAGCAGTCGACTGTAGACGGAGGCGGGAGAAACAGCAAGAAAAAAAATCCAAGGACACTGCTGCGCTGTCATTGTATATGGAAGACCAAAGCCGCCAATAATAATTTAAAAAAGATTTAATGTTAGAAATTACAAATAAAAAAAATCTGAATTAATGATAAAAAAAAAAAATAATCATAATATCATACATACAACTATATGCACTTCCACAGCTTAAACAGGCATGAAACTCTCTTACTTAAATCATCAATACACACAACGGACTTCAAAATTATTTAGTTCCTTGGTTAAATGTCAAAGGTCCAAGTTCCTGTACATAAAACCTCTTAAATGTAGAGTGCCAAGGTAAAAACAAAGACAGTGTTGCTGATTTTCAGAAACCTGTTGTTTGGAGCAAGTAGCTGATGAACAATAAGGTTTGTTACTACAAATTTAGACACTTAAAAATGTTGAAAGCTAAACCTGAATAGGTTCCTGTTGGGATTTGAATGGATTCAGATTTCATGGGAGAATTTGGTGCTGGATTCAGATTTGAGAAATGCTATAGGACCCCAGCCTACTGCAGCTGGTGACATGGTGTGTTTTCCTGTTTCTGAGCAACTATGCCAATCCTGCTGACAAAACAGTGTTTTTGGAGAGCAGTGGACCGGGAACATCCACTGCATCTTATATAAAAAGGTGGGACAGTTCCTCAAAGATACATGATAACGTCTTCATGGCACTGCAAGTAGAAGGGTATTATGGGGTGTTACCTGAAGGGTGCAGAGGACCCCCCAAATCTCAACAACCTGACCCTTAGGCAAGTGGATTGGTTGAGTGAGGAGAAGCAAGAGAAAATAAGAGATCACATAAATAAAAAGGAAGTACTTATTACAATTTGTACTGTACTTCACTTGTTTTATTTAGGCATTTCAGAGCTTCCACAGATCTGTGGTGTGTTCAAAAGGTATTTTTTTAAAAATAAATACTACTTAGTCGCAATTTTCCTAAACCATTTTTATTCAAATGTTCATTTGGTTGATACAGTTACCATTTCATCGCAGCAGGCTTGCTGGAGTTTTTGTGTCAGTATTAATGATGAGGGAGGTCATTTTACAGCTGTAATAAATGTAAAGAGATTTTTTTTTTAATCTGAAGATGACAGTGGAACAAAGCTTGGAAACATCTGATGCATCTAGTGTGTGGTAACTGTAAATGACACAGGCACCGGGGAGTGGTTTTTCATACCATCTTACTTGTAATCCAGCGCTGTGTCTGGGACTCTGAATTTATTCTGCAAATTGTTTTCATAAACACAAACACACCTGTGGACTCGTCTTCCACCTCTCATGGGTAAAGTGCTACAGAGAAACATTCTGATACAATTTAATGGCCATTCAGGACGTGAAGACCATCACACTGGACCGGATTGCACTGAACAACAAAAAACAAATGTTTGCAGCACAGAGCAGTCGTTTAAAACAAACGCTCTGAGTGCTAAAACGTGGTTTATAGTGATCAGAGTCATCAGGCTTCAGGATTCACCTGAGCTCAACATTCACAACAAAAAGAGCCGCTCTGTCGCGGGCTAACACTTTAGCACACAGCATGTCAGGTGATCGCAGGTGAGACGGATTAATGTGAAGGTGAAGAAATGAGGACTGTCAATCTAATTACAGTAACTGAGAGTGTGTGCAAGTCAGAACCACTTTTAAAAGAATAAATCTGATATATATATATATTTTTAGAAATAGACTTATTTGCTTTCTAGTGCAGAGTTAGAAGAGAGTTGGTATTGTTATTATATTTGTTTGTTAAATATAAGGCTACATACGGAAGCTGATTAGCTTAGCTTAGCACAAAGACTGGAATCGGGGAAAACAGCTCGCCTTGCTCCATCCCATGGTAATAAAATCTGCCTTCCAGCCTATAAATTACTAATTAACATGTTATATCTTGTTTTATTCATCTGTACAAAAATCAGTGAGCTGGTAGGTGGATTGTGTTATCTTCGCTGTTTCCCTTCGTTTCCAGTGTTTATGGTAAGCTGAGCTAACCAGATGCTGACTGCAGCTTCATACTCAAAGGGCAAGTGCTTTTTTATTAGGATTGTTGTAATTATTATGAAAATTTTAGGTAAAAACACAAACATGCTCTGGCTCCAGATTCTCATTGCAAATTGAATATTTTGGGGTTTTGGACATTCCCTGCTGGAAAACTGCAACAGACATTTTTAACAATTCTCTTACATTTTACAGACTAAATGATAATGAAAATAATCATGAGTTGCTTATTTAGAGACACTGCTTCAATCTGCCTGAACTCTAAAACCAATAACCACATAAAACATCCTGTGTGCTAAAGCGTTAATATCCTCAGAGCTTCATAAATACAGATGATCTGATGACGAACCATCTGTATGCGTGATAATGTCACATGCAATATTTATACAAAAAAAAAAAACATTCAGATTTCCATTATCCATATGGCACAATAAAATAAAAGAATCTCAGCTGCGTGACAACAAACATTAAAATACAACAGAAGAAAAATACTTAAAATATCAGGAATCACCACAATAAGGGTCTGAAATTAACTTTCAGATGAAGATGAATTGACAAGGTGGATTTGTCAGATTTGTGCATTTGTAATTCTTCTCTCTGGTCCTACCAGGACTTTAAAAAAAAATCAGAGAGGATGAGGATTTTTATTGATACACCAACTTTTCCTCCTCAGCCAAACTTAAAAACATGTTTTACAATACTTTCCCCAATTCACGGTTTCCACCAGTTTTTTTTTTTTGGAACAAACAATGTGCCCAAAAAAAGGTGGATGGAAATAAATTTATTGTGCACGTGGTGCTCTTTCTCATTTTCGCGCTCTACCTTGTGTGAACTGTTGGCTCTCGCACGTTTGGTCTGAAAAAGCTATTAGTTGTTCTATAAGTTGTTCAGAATGAATCTACAACTGAACAACTGGTTTGCTTCAGGCTTACAGAGCTGAACAACACATAGTGGAGTTCGGGCTGAAGAATTCAGATATTTCTTCATGTGTTTGTAATTGGGATGAACACCACATTCAGAGAGGAGGAAGAGAACAATGTCATGATTTTAACTACTGTCCTCACGTTGCCACAATCTCTAACTGTTGAACTAATTGCACAAAAGGCAGCAAAGTCAAATTAATGTCTCCCTCGAGTTCAGACCACACAAAATCAACAGATCTCACCCTGACTGTGGTTTGTGCAGTTTCAAACACACAGCAACAAACATCTTTAATATTAAGTCATTTTTGTCTTTAATTTAAGTCTTATTCACTTACAAACAAGTGAAAATAAATCTGCAAGTTCTGTAAGATTTTTAAAGTTGTTTCCAAAGCAAATCAAGTTAATTTTAAGAGTAAGTTTCATTTTCCTTGCTTCCAATTCAGCAACCTGCCTTTTTTTTTTTCATTTCAAGATGCAGACAAATTCTCAGAAGGAGAATACGGTGAGACGCACTGATAGATTTTTTCACTCGTTTTAAGAAATAGTGTTTTTGGGACATAATTACAGACAGAAATGACTTTTGATGATTTTCTGGAGGCATTTATTCTTCTCATGTCCTGCAGTGACAGAGCAGCAGAGTCTGGAGACTACATGTGAAAGGTCTGAGATTATTTCACAGGGGGAAGGAAGGAGTTTCTCTGCTGCTCCGGGATCTGGACCGTACAGCGCCATGACAGTGTCAGGGAACTGACATTAGAGTTTTGAGTCCAAGAAAATTCAAGTTCGTCATCCGGCGGGATCGAGCATCCACAGAGGCTCCACAATTTCAGATTCCAAACGTTCAACCACCACTTTTATAAGCTCAAAGAACAGAAATGGCTGGCCACCTGCTGTAGCAGCAGGTCAACCAGAAAGTCCCACCAGACTCAGTTTGAGTTTACCATCTTTTTATCTGGAGCCCGGTGGCTCCTTCTTAGCGACAAAGCACTCAGAAAAGACAGACCTTCAGGTTCGTGGGATTGTCACGAGTTTCTGAAAGAGCAGACTGAGGCGGCCATTTCTCACCCCCTGCCTGTCCTCCACTCTCTCTAACCACAGCAACGGATTAAAAAAATTTAAAAGCAGGAAAAAGCAGAAATAGGGATAAAAACTAAAATGGTACTTGGATTTTTTTTTGTTAGTGATTTTTTTCACATCTGAAGGAGCGACGACAGGGACCGGTCCAGACCACAGTGCAGAACCGAAGGGTTGTCGTGTCGTTGTAATGACGGTTGCTAGGTCGAGGACGGGTTGCGGCGGTGGGCGGGGTCAGATGACAGGTTTGCTGCGGTCGACCGTCTCGGCCTTCTTCAGTTTGCCCTTACTGAAGGTCTGGATGGAGCTCAGCAGAGCGGAACGACCTCCCCCTGCTCCACCAGCGCAGGACAGAGGAGGAGGAGGAGGAGGAGGAGGAGGAGGGCAGGACGAGGAGTTCAGCATAGGAGGGGGCAGAGGAGGCGGAGGAGGTGGAGGAGCAGTCTGGGCTCCTGGATTAAAGAGGAAAAAATGAAAGGAGGGAATGAGAGAGAACAACAGCAACTGTTTCTGATAACGTTCAGTGTCCCCAGTGGTTGGTTGCACAAAGATTTGTCAGATTGATTCACGGTGGTCTGAGCTTTACTTTTAGATTAGTCTAATGAGAGTTAAGGATTGGTCACATTATTCTCTCATGCTGCTTTCATTTCAAATCAACCAGAGGGCCTCCTGCAGAGGGCGGGAAAAAGTCAACCAGTGGGGGCGTTCACACATCACAGCGATATGTTGGCTACAGATTAAAAATGGAGGAGAGGCAGTTTTATCACTACACTTCGGCTGATTGGAGAAATGACAAAACTGTTCACTGTCAATAGTTTCAACAGACGACTACATTGGTAGAAACTACCTTTGTACCACTTTCTAATAAGGTGCCCTTTATAAACGGTTTTAACTAATAGTTTAATTAATTAATGGTTTATAAATAATTTACCAATCCTTTATAGATCAGTTATAAGCCATTAATAAAAAACAGTTTTTGGTCAGTCAGTTATACTCAAGCTATTAATCAAAGTTCATGAGTTTCTCACTTTCTAATAAGCCAGCAGCAAAAGCTTTTCAGTCACCCACAGTTGTTAGTGAGTTGTTAAATAAATGTTTTTGGTCTCACTGTGAACTAAGAAGACAGTTTGATGCTGGAGGATCATCAAAAGGGGATATTTCACAACCTGGCAACACAAATGTTAGCCTATATTTGTTCATTTGTCTAAAAAGATTTATAAATATTTATTTGCAATGGACAATGGAGATAAAGGTATCATCGGGAAGTGCCCGTCACCCCAAATCTAAAAATATGTGTTTCATGAATATGTGCTAAGATTTGACTGAGTTATGACGTACAATTTTTGCCTGAAATGCACCTGTGTTGTAATATATGGCTTATAACTCATTTATAAATCATCTGTAAATTAATTATTAACCATTGCTAAAGCTATTAGTTACAACCCATGAACCCTTTGTAAAGGGTGACTTATTTTTGTGTGTTCTGTTGATTTTCCAGACTAACGCGGACACTGTTTCTGAAAAGAGTTTATCTTTGTGAAACCAGCACCTGCAGCTCCGTGTCCAGGCTGGACTCAATCCACCATCAGTTCAACCCAACCCTCCGTCTGAGACACAGTTTGGTCAACATCAAAAAAGCAAGGTTCAATACCCAGCCTTATTTAATACGCAGTCTCGAGGTTGAGTGGGATTTAGGGTTTTTTTCTGTTTACTGCACTTTATTTGAAGTAAATTGATAAATAAAAACTATTTTTGAAAACATCCTCATTTCACTTTTAGACCCTGAAACTTCTGCACAATACTGTCTCCTCTGCTTTATGTGTAATAGCTCTAAATACTACAGTACCCATGAGCCTCTGTAGCAGTTGCTATGGAGAAGTAATGACATCAGAGATCTGAAATGTTCAATTTGATCCAAAATCCAAACTTGAAATTTTCCTACGAGTTCAGCAAAGATCAGCCTCTAACTTCAACCATCAGCTGCACATCAACAGAATCTGAAGCTCTCTGATTAGTTGTTTCTAACAGCAATGCCCTCTGGGATTTGTAGCTTATTCTCTCCTAAAGTTGTTGTGTCTTCACCACCCTTGTGTTTTTCCAAACAAACTCCACAGGTAACTTGCTTTGTAAGCATCACTTAGATGAGCAGAGTGAACTGATGGCGAGTTGAACATAAACCTGGTACATCTCTTTCTCGCTGTGCCATTTTGCATCCCAAACTGAATGAAACCCGGGGACTGCGGGCAGAAAAGCAAAATGCTGGGGAGCTCGAGCACATAGCTAAAGCAGAGGCCAAAAGCTGCGACCAGAGTCCATGGACTCCACCTGCTGTCTGACTTCACGGTGAATTATCTGCTACGTAATGACAGGACACCCGTCAGTCTGACGGATGGTAACCAAACCTGGAGAAACTCGTCACTACAGGAGACACTCAGCACGTTCGAAGATGATATTTTCAGTGGAATAACTAGTTTGTTTTTGGCTGTGACGACATCAGAAATTTAACAAGAGGAAAACATGAGATTTTGATTATTTAATAACTGTAGGACCACTAATGTCTGCAGTGGTGACAGTTTTTCTCCAGGGCGGCTGCGGAACAAACTGACTTTCATTACATTCAGCAGCCACAGTGACCTTCAGCGTTTTCTATGTGATTCTTCAGTCAAGAGATCTGTGATCAGATCTCACATGCTGGCACAGCATCTACCAACTGAACTGAAAATGGTCTCTGCTTCCTACAATACATTTTTCAAAAAAGAAAATTAATACATATATATATAAAAAAATAAAAATAAAAGTCACTAAATGTTGACAGTGATAAATGATCTGCAGAGAGTTTGAAGTCTACAGGTTTTTTTTTTTTAAAAATAGAAATGACCAATGAGAACCTGGAAAGAAAAAAAATTAATCAAAAACTTGAGACTGGTCCCGTATTTATCAAGAGTCTCACGATTCCTTCTAGAAACCAACAACTAATTTACCACAATCTCAGACACAACGATGTGGCAGACAGATATTTGACAGTGGTAAAATTCAAAATGCAGCAATAGCAACATACTAGTAACTCTAGTTACTAGTTACTACTACTAACTCTGTGTGTAGACTACATGCGCATTGGCAAATAATTTGATATACAAAACTACAACACCAAAATAAATACACAGCTTTACCAATAAGCATAGTGGGCTGTAACATGCAACACGGTCACGTACCGATAAGAAAATAAAACATGTTTACAGTTTTAAAGAACAGGAAATTTGACTCTGCTATGTGACGTTATATAATTCTTTGACAATCATCACTGCTTTGAAGAGTTTGCGAGGATCTTGTGGTCTGTGGATGTTTCTGCATGAACTCTTTTTGTGCCGCACACAAGGTCAGTTACAAAAAAAAATTCATAAGGTCTTTTCATAAGGTCACTGTCAATCAATGAACATTTCTCTCTGCACAGAACATCTCTGCCTAAATGTCATCTCCATAGGTCAGGACACCCCTGGAGCTCTCCTAAATATCAGCAGAAACAGGAGTCATTTCCTTGGCTAAAGAAGCTGATGGAAATGCTTTTACTTCACCACAGACCTGAAAGTCCCAAAATGTGTCACAGTGAGAATTTCCGGTTAGGACTGATGTCCTACTCTGAGGCGGTCGATAAATACGGGCCCAGATCTAATTTAATCAAATTATTTGTTGTGGTTAAACATGAAAAAAAAAAAAAACACCAGTATAGAGAAATCAATCAACCAACCAACAAACCTAGTCCTTTTCATATTTCTGTGGACCAATAATTATCTGAATACTAGATTAAACAACAAAAAAAACCTTCAAAATTCATTACTTAAGTAAGTAAATAAGTTTTTTAACTGTAGAGCAGCTCTATGAGACTGGGAGGAAAACAACCTACAAAAGAAACTGACATGTCACGGCTAATAACGTGATAAGAGCTAAAAACCAAACACTGAAAGATCTGACACGTCTCCACTGTGACACCCCGTCCCAAACACACAAACATCAGCAGACAGAACAAACAGAGACAGACACACAGACATGCCCACAGACTGACCAAGCAGACAGGACTGACGGATCACAATCTCCAATGAGAACAGGGGGTCTGAATCGGGGAGGAGCTGGACTGTCTGTGAGGTTTGGACATCATTGCAGATTGTGAGGTTTTAATAAAGATGTGCATTCACCCTGTTCCAGGCAAGCAGCGACTCGTGGGTACAGAGGAGACACGTCTTCAGACACCAGACACCTCAGATACCACATTCTACCTTCGGTCTATCACCTTTCTATTTAAAAAGTTTGGTCTATGATGATACAGGGTCAAAGTGCTGGAATTGTTTTTAAGTTGAGCAACTCAGTCTGAGGTTCAATGAGGAACTAGATTTGAAGCTACTATGATACAGCACAGCTGAAACTGTTGGAGAACAACAATGTTTTTCAGTTAATAAAGGAACGTAAGGGACACGTAGACTTACATGAGGTAGGGCTATCCATTAATGTTTAGATATTTGAAGAAATTTTGGTGCACTGCAAAAAAAGTTGGGTAAAAAATGCTTACCTTAAAAAAAACTACTGAAGAGATGGGTGCAATAATTACTTGTTTATTTTGTTGTTTATTACTTTGTTTATTTATTATTTACTGATTTCTAAACCGTGACTGACGAGCGGTTTGTACGTGAAGAAACCGGAAACGAGCTCACACAATGTCCTGCAAATGTAAAGCTCACTAACTGACCGGTTACATCCTATTTCTTTAATCCATACGAAATCTGAAGAGTAAAAACAACAATTTGCAGTGTTTTGAGTGGTTACGTTCCAAACTACGTCTTGGCTGTAGGTTCTCATCTCATACGAGTTCATGTGAACATTTTATATTATATTAAATATTTTTGTGATTTGTGAATGTGAGCTAGACTAATAAATCGGCTGATATTAGCCAGCTGCATCCATTTTTAAATCTATTCTGTTTTTAAGTCTGTGCTTTTATTACTTCAGTTCATAATCGTGGTCTTCGTGACCAGGAGCTTGCTGGGAAACCAGGGTGTACGACAACTTTTAAAACCACCAGAGACCTTCATCATCATCATCATCATCGTTATCGACATCATAAATCTTTTACTTTACCCAACGACACGGTCAGAATGGAGCATGCTCTATGGTGGAGACAGCACAGGAAGAAGAGAGAGAGGCAGATGACAGTTATCTGTTCAGTGGACCAATCAGCATTTACACACTATCACCAGGACACGGAGGAGAGGAGACAAGGAGAAGAGAGGAGGAGAAAGGAGAGGAAACAAGGAGAGGAGAGGAGACAATAATACCAGGGTAGGAAACTGATGATTTGTGTCTGCATGTTGTGAAAACTTCATAGGTTTCATCAGAGATCAATGATCTATAATTTAGACCACTTTACACGCCTGCATCTCACCACGCCTTGGTAACTGTGACAGCTTTTTGACGAGCCTTAACCAGAAATCAGCCTGCACAAGATTCTTTTTCTCATTAAGAAAAATATAGATTATTGCCAGACTTAAAATAAAATATGAAATCAAACATCCATGTTTCCCACCCTGTGTCCAACTACCTACAGACACAGCAAAGTCAATTAGACACACTGCTACAGCAGAGACAGATACCTGTCTGAAAATCAGGTAATCACATGATGAGAGGAAAGGTGAAGAGACAGACAGGCAGGTTAGGTCAGTGGTTAGTTTTCATTATTACACATGCGAGTTTCAGATGAAAAAAAAATTAATGATAAAGATGCTGTTATTGATCTGACGAGCGTGCTGAGACAGACCACGGCCAAAGAGGGTTTCTCACCACAGAGGCCGCTACGCAGTCTGTCCAATACTTTTCCACACAGACAGACAGACAGACAGACAGACAGACAAATGGGAGGGAAGACAGACTAACAGACAGTTAAAAAGACAGATGGGAGGACATACATACATACATACAGTCAGACAGTCAGGCATACCTGTGGTAGGTGGGGGGGTGGGGGAGGAGGGGCATGTGGGAGGGGAACTGGCTCCAGAACCTGAAGATATAAAGAAAAACAGACCGATGAATCAACATCAATAACTATATAAATTTAAAAAACAATCTGATCATTTAAAATCTACAAACAAGCTCGTTAACTAAAAACAAACTATTTCAGTGATTAGCACACTAGCTACCTGGTTAATTACCTGATCAGCTCATTTCTTAGGATTATTGTTAGACCTGTTTCACTGTGATGTAAACGCTGTCTGACAAACCAAATTAAAAAAAACACACTCTTCACATGAACCAAAACAATACCACAAGGCTAACTAGCTAATTAACTGTCTAACTAACAAACTAACCAACCAGGTTTTGTATTTTCTGGGAGTGGTAACCTACCAGAGTTATTGTTGTTTCTGACAGAGATGTCTTCTTCATTTTCATAAGCTGACTGTCTGGACTTCTGCAGAGACACAATCAAAACACTGTTTTAGACTTCAGACGCTGTCATGTTACTTCATTACAGCCAACATGCATCATTTCCATCATGGGCACATGATGTCTCTTTTTCATGTCTCCATCACTAGCCTCTGTTCCACTATCTTCAGACATTTTCCTGTGGATTTCTGTCCTTTTTCTAAGATAAATAGATAACTACTGTACAGAGAAGTAACATCTGATTCCCTTGTTATTGTAACAAAGGCAAAACACTGACGACATATCCCATGAGTCTTAGTCACAGAGGTGAATGCTTTAAACAGGCCAAAACGGTTATTCGTGTTGATGTTTAGATGACACGAGGTTTCCTTGTATTGTTGTGTGTGGGAGGTACATACCTTCCTCGCCAGAATCTTCCTCCTCTTCCTCTCTTCCTCTGAGCCGTGGTGAGACTGAGCTCTGGTCAGCCTCCGGTGCTGGTGGAGCTTCAGTCAAACATTCATACACAACATTAAACTCCTCACAAACAGAAAACTTCATATCTACAAGCTGGAAGCTACAGGCTGCATAATGCAGCTTAGTGTCACTGCTAAAGAGCAGGACCAAGGTGCTTCCCATGTCCCCTGAGAAAAGTCACGAGGCATAAATAAAATCACTGAATTCAGTGTATGAAATTTAAAAAAAAACAACAGAAAAGAAATTACATTAAAACATTTTCCCCTAAGGAAACTTCAGAGTCTGTGGCCCCAGGACTGTTGCATGCTTTGGCAAGTCAGTCTTCTGGAGTTTGGGTTTGTCTGCTCCTGAAAACAGAGCATCTGGATTTGAGCAGTGGAAGTGGAAGGTGCAATGAGCTGCTGAGACAGAATTTTGCTTCTCATTCTTTACTATGAAGAACAGGGTGAGACACATCTGCATTCGGTCGTGACTTGATCTGCCTCAAGTTCAATCTGAGTGACGCAAAATCAGTCATTCAGGTAAGACCTGATTTTTTTTTTTTTTTTTTTTTCAGAAGGTGAAATCAGGTTTAACCGCACCATATCTGCTAAGACACTGCCATTAAAGCATGTGATGTATTAGAAGATATGAAAGCAGCTGCTGTGGGTCAAATTGTGCTTACTTTGTATTTCTACAGCAGATTTGCAGTTTCACTGCTGTCTGTCTTTGAACTCAGTATTCAGAGCCCGTTACAGGAAAACCGTCTTAAAATAATTCTACATTGATGTCAGTACTGAGTTTTTGTGGTTGCAACATGGAAAGGTTGTGGGAAAACTATGTTGCAAGGTTTTCCGCAGCTATTTTGTCATAAGGTCAATGTCTCCAGCGGAGCAGCTCTGTGGTATGAAACAGAGAGAATGAAAAGAAAATCATTCAAATACGGTAAATGAAATTAGTGACACACCACTCTCTGCTCCTCCTGCAGCCTCTTTTCCAGACTTTCCTTTGCCGTCTTCAGCGCCTCCTTTAGCCTGCTGGGAACCTGGAGGAAGGTTCAGACATTTGCTATTTCTTTATTTTAGTATGACTTTATATAGTATTTACCCTGATAAAAACAATAAGCAGCAAACCCTGCGTAAGCATGGACAAACTCAGAGGTAACGTCAGACCGAGCCTCTCACCTTGATCTGGAGTTTTTCTGAGTGTTGGAGCTGGACGTCACTGAACAGCCTGCAAAACACAAACTGTCACTCAACAACAACAAAAAAAGAAAGATGATGTTCTGGTTCCTGCACATTTCATATTTAACATTCCAGACATTCCTCTGCATTAAAGAGAATCTTTTTCCTTTACACACAAACCAAACCTTTTTGTACGGATGCATGACACTGATGTTTCTGTTGACTTTCAGCTTTAAAGAGTTACTCACAACTAAACCACTCCTAAACATATTATCAATCCCAGTCTATAGAGCTCCAAAAAATACAGGAAACAAAGGAAGTATGATTTGAGCTTTAGTGTGGATGGACGGCCACGATGAAGTAAAAACCAAAAACTTTCCGATTTAGCCGGTGTGGTGCGGATGCAGTCTTGAGTCCAGCTCCTTGAGTAGACAGACAACTTAATGAATAATGTGTCACTGTCTGACTGTGTACTGACCCTCTGATGACTGATCTGTCATTTCAAACGGAGACTTGACAATAGGTGAACTCACGGTGTCTGGATGAGCTCCGACACTGTTGGCATCCCGCTCTTACAGGCTTCTGTGGACAGTATGGACTGCAGCACTGACACTGAACACACACAATAAATAAAAATCAACAAAGCACACTGCTGTACAGACACTTTGGGATGCTTCAGTCAGCTTGGTGTTTAAGGTGTCAGATGTCCACCAGATGTCAGAACATCTGGTGGTACAAAGAGGACACGTGACAGGATCTGTGTGTGTTCATATGAAGTGCGATTGTGTGCATATACGTACCAACAGCTGTGTAGGGGACAGTGGGGTGTTGATCGACGGGAACGCTGTCTGGCGGTCGGCCATACGTCATCTCGTACAGTAAGTGTCCAAAGCAGAAGACGTCGATGCTCTCTGTGGTCTGTAGACACACACACACACACACACACACACACACACACATTTGTTTGTTTCACAAAGTTTCAAATAAAATATGTTTTATATTTATGGATACACACAGAATCTGAAGGATTTTAAAGATGTTTTTCACAGTGCCATGGCTTAATTTATCCATCTATCCATAACCAACACTGTTATAAAATAAATCAAAGGCACATAATAAAAATTATTTTGAGGGAAGTTTTCTGAAACACAAATAAACCCATATTCTCCAATCTAACCCAGGTTTAACTAATCCAAGCTAATCTAACCAGGTTAAATTAACCCAGGTCAGTGTTTGCGTACATTGATCTTCCTGAGTTGGGTGAAACTGGGCCGCAGCGCTGAGGGAACTCCCAGCATGCCGTTCTCCATATCCGTCAGTCGACACACGCCATCGTCCACAATGACGTTGGACGCGTGCAGGTGACCGTAAAATAGGGCGCCATCATGAAGGAGTTTCAGGCCCTGCACACATACACACACAGACTGCTTTAATAACACTTTGTGGTGGGTGAGGTGTGTGTTATTTTCTGTGTGTGTGTGTGTGTGTGTGTACCTCCAGGATCTGACGGCCGTACAGTTTGATCTGTGACAGTTCGAGGCCCTGGCTCTTCTTCGGGTTACAGTACTTCTTCAGGTAACTCTCTCTGGGCTTCACCTGAAGAGAGGGAGGAGAGGGGGTCAGCAGTTTTCGCTGGAACTACTTTCTGCTGAAGAAATAGTCCCTGTGAAAACGGTGTCCAGTGTCTCCTGTGGATTATCTAGGTTTACAGAGATACGGTTTCTGTTAAGACGTAATATTTCAGTGCTAAAAACAAAACCATCTTCAGCTGAGTGATACCACAGATACTCCTGTTGTTGTCTAGTTTAGTTACATGAGCTCTGTCCAGTTTCCGACATTGTGAAGCGCGTTTTGGGATAAGTTGTCAAATACCGCTCAGGCATCCGACAAGCACTCCACATGTACGCACACACCCAAACACACACACAGTGTACCTTACAGATGTGGTCTCTCAGAGAGCCTCTCTCACTGAACGGCCTAATGAGCAGAGCTGAAGACTCACTGGTGCTGGAGAACAACAGCGGATAGAGATATGGAACCTATGGAGGAAGAAGAGGAGTCAACAGTTAATTGGAATTAATTTAACTTACAGTTGTGTCTGTGCACAGGTGTAAGGGCGATGTTTAGCTCCTTCTTCTTGTTACTGAAATTTTACAAGCTCTTTTCACAGATATGACACATTTCTATGGTATAAATATGAATACGTACAGAGAGGCTGGTTAGTAGCTTCATGGCTGACTGCAGGTCTTTGTCAGACAGGAACTTATCAGGACCCAGATCCACCTACAACACACACACAGATGCGGGTGTTTATGCTTCTGGTGTGACGACACCTGAGAACAGCCTTTTATCCAGTGATCTGAAGAGGAATTCATGATGTGGATAATCTCGTTCAAACATCCTCAGCAAACACAAAAAATAAAACACAACACGCGATTTTTACATCAGTTAATCATGTGATTGAATTTAAATGAACTTAAATTTAATCTTTTCTGGACTGTGGAAAATCACTCAGTGTGGGATATGTGTCTGAAAACAACAAAGAAGTAAAAAAGGAAAGCATTACTTGTTTCTCTATTTCTCCCTTACACATCTCTCTCTCTTAAGAGGAAATAAAACAAGGAACTTAAAAAATATATTGATTAAAACGTTTTAACTTGGCTTGTTAAAGATTCCAGTTTATTTCTCTGGACCTGATAAGTGACCTACAGATTCTTGAGCTAAAATTTTTCCATGTGCTCTTTGTTGAACTCACTGACACGCGAAACACTTCCTGCTCTAACTTGGTGTGAAATCTGCTTCATTTTAATGTGTTTGAAGAAACATTCGCTAATTTCCACCATGAGTTTTCTGTGAAGGACTGAAACGTGTTGAAATGGACTCAAACTCAGACGATCATAATTTGCTGTTAATAGATAAAAAAAGTAAAGAGTTTCACACTTTCACTCCTCACAGTTGTTTTTCCTCAGCCTGTAGTTTTTAATTTGATCACTGGAAGTTGTATTCTGTATATAAAACTTGTTTGATGCCAGTAAGCAGAAGTCACATGTCTTGCCTGTGTATTGTACTCACCCAGCTCAGCAGATACCTCTCTTTGGGCTGCTCTTTGTTTTTGATTAAAAAATATTTCTTCCTGATCCTCCAGCCTGAAAAACAAAGAGCATGTCACTCCTGCCAATAAGAACTGAACATTAGTGTGTATGATATTTATTAAAATATACCGCATTCTGTTGTATTAAAGGTCAATGTTATGTGTCTCTGTGAGGTTATTCGGGGTTTCAGTTGCTCAAATAAAAAAAAAGGGAAGACTGGTGCTGGAGACTGAACAAAACAAAGCCAATAACTGTGTTGGCTCAGTGATAATAAACGGCCACAGCAGCCAGATGGCAGTTTGACAGAGTAGCTGCAGATTTCACAGCAACACACTGTCTCCGAGCTCGTCTTAGACAGTAAGCTGAGAAGGACGGTTGTCAATCAGTGTGTTTACATGCACTCATTTTATTATAAATCATTAGTCAATTTCAGCTGCTGTGTGAACACTTCCCAAGGCTGAGGTCATACTCAGAATGATGGGAACAGTTAGCAGCCAATAAAATTACTCTTCCCCTGTACAGACAACAGTCTGGTTTCTCTCAGTGTTGTGATTCACTGAAGTCACAGAGTGAGCTGACAGCAAACTGTGTTTGAAAAAAAAAATTATTATAAAATAAAAAAATATATTAGACTAATGTTGGTCTAATATACATGAATATAAAGAATATAGGAATACAGCAAAGCCAAAGTAAGCATGAGCATGTTCACATTAGTAGCAGCTTTTAGCATCCGCACTCAGCACATTTTCTTGTGTTAAAATGTTAAAAGCAATTGTCACTGAGGTTCAGATCCACCCTGAGTCTTACCCATGTCTCTGAGAGGCTCCAGGACCTCCCACTTCAGGTCGGACCTGAAGAACATGGAGACCTGCTGCAGGGCGATCTCTGAGACAGGGAGAGAGTGAGAGAGCGCGCTTTAATAAACTCAGAGATCAAGAAAAGAGCATCCTTTCTTTTTAGAGAACAGACAGAGATAACGCTTTCAAACAGTATGTGGTCATGTTGTCCTTTGTCCAGTGACGTCCATGTTGACCGGACACCCTTTAAAAAACACTACAGGCTGCTGTCGTCCATCTACCCACATCATATAAATATATGATAAATAGCAAATGATCAGCAATTTGGCATAATTACTCTAACAAGATAAATGTACTGATATCATAAAGAGTGTTTATGATTTCATGGTAACATCTTAAGTTGCCTCATAACCATTGTCTCATGTTATGTCTGCCACAATATCTCTTTCGAAAAAAATAAAAAAAAACAGTTCAAAGTCAGACATTTTCAGATCCTAAACACTTTTTAAAATATTTCCAACTTATTAACGGGTCTTTAAAACACAACGAATCCCATGTGAGAAAACTTCTGTTTCTGTTGTGGCATCTTTAAATGCTGATGCTTTATCTCAACAATGCATGATATTCCACAGACAATGAACAAAACAAACTGAAAATGATCTCTTAGTGAAAATGAGGGAACAAACCTGTGTAGTTGGCACAGTAGTTGTTGGGGTCCAGGAACTTCTTGACAGACAGGGAGCTGGAAAGCAGGGGATTCTGGGTAATGGAGTCCAGATAGGTCTGCAGCCCTCTCTGCCTCTCCGCTATGAACTCCCTGTCCATGTTTCCGATCAGCTTCTTCGGAGGAAGAGGGAGACTGATACCACACACCTGGAGAGAAAGAGACAGAGAGAAACTCTTTATACTTTTATGTGCAGTTTGTTTTCTTATCACAACTAAACACATTTCCCTTGTCCACTGTCATCCATCCATTTTCTGTATGTTTTAACAACAAAGATGAATGTCGAAGTGGAAAAAAGACTACAACAGATAAGACTTGCAGCAGGCTTCTGACAGTTCTGCTGCATTGTTGACTGAAGATCAGGGGCTGATGGGAGGTCAGGGTCAGCCTGAGACCCGGACAGGAAATGAGCAGACAAAACCTCAGCAGAAAAACTGCTAACTTCCTGTTGTCCACGAATGATATGACCTGATCATGAGATGAGTTACAACCAAAACAATCTGACACACAACCCAAACTCAGATCAGCTCCAGTCGGGTACACTGCAACTTCGCTGATTACAGATTTACTGAAGAACAAATTGACTCTCAATGTTTCACTAGGAGGATCTTAACCTTAACTGTTAATTCCTTTTTAGCATTTGATCCTTTGACATAAAGCAGTATCTATTTACGACCCCTGCTCACCTGTTTCAGATCTTTACAGGCTGTGTGTCTTTGAAGTTTCTCTACGTCAGTCATGAGACAGAGAAACAAAAACGTGTAAAACTATCCAGTATTACGCAAGCATGTGGCACCACTTCACTTTTTTTGCTTTCCTACACCATCGTCATCATCTTAAATTGCCCCCCGGGGACAAATAAAGTTTTCTGAATCTGAATCTGAATCATGTGACTCCTCAGATTTACCTTATGATCCAATGGACAGATCCTGAACCTTCCTGTCATAATTTTAAGTGCTGGTCAACTTGTATCCAGGAATTATGTAAACTAACAGGAATATAGCAGATTTATACAGATCAATCAATAAAACTTGATCAGTGGGACCTGTCCAGAGCTTTGAAATAGTCTTACACCTAGAGGTGTAAGACTATTACAATTACAGACACATTTGTTTGCTCTCTGTGCTACGTATGATACTCAGGATGATTTTAACCAAATTTTAATCAAGCTGAAACTAAACCCAAACAAAACCACCTGCACCCTACCGGCACTGCATTAGTACACATGACTGATCAATGGTTAACAACCAGCTGTGGCTGTGCTCTCAGATTTTACTGCAGCATGTAAATGACCATAGGATTTTCCACCTCACTCACTATTTTTCTACTCTGCCAGCTCTGTGTTGTACCAGGGGTGTTACTATATCTCGTGTCACGGTATTTCACAACACAAAAATGTGCACAGTGGAGCTAAGCAAGACTACAACCACAGGGACGGCATCATATACTTGAGCTAAATGCTAATGAAATTTTGACCTTATGGTGACACTAAAAGTAAAGATGGAGGATGACCAAAATCATTAGGGTTCGTCATCTGAGGACCATGAATATCTGCACCAAATTTGGTGCCAAAGATATTTGACAGGATCAGTGAGAAGTCCGACATCACACAGCAGCGTTCTGAACAGATTCTAGCTGAGAGATGCAGTCCTTTGAGATTGTGCAGTACAACCATAAAATCCGGTCCAAAACTAACAGCTACTCAGTACAGAGATGATCACTGCCCTCTCACAGGACCAGCCAAGGTTTCTGGGAAATCTATGACACAATAGCAAAGCCCCGAGCGTGTCGTAACTTACCATCCCATCCCAGACAGAAAGGAAATTGGCCAAGGAGCTGTTATGTGTTGCAGTGAGTGTGTACATGTGGACCACAAGACCTACAGAATAGTTACCAGGCTGCTCTTCTCAAAAAAGACAACGCTCTCAAATGTTGTTAAACACACACAGCTACACAACAACTTCGTCTAAATAATGGATATTAATAGAGTCATAACTGTGCAGTGGCAGATTCTGGTACTTGATCATTTTCAATAGTTGCTGCTCTGACACATCTAAGTCAGTACAAATAAAGTATTGATGTTCAGTTCCCAGCCCTGGTCATCTCCTTGAATTGAAAACATAAAATACAAAATCTTTTTTGTTTTTTTTGGAAGGATCCTAGTGGCGGTGTTCTCTTTGAAAGGCTTAAAGGTGGCTGTGAAAAGTTTGCAGCATCTTTCTTTAACTGTAGCTTTCATGTCTGTCACAAAGGATCAAAAAGTGTCCACAGAAACTTCATAAAGCCGAAGCACGACACGCTTCCCTGCTGTCCATCTGTTTTAAGCCTCTCAAAGCTGCTGATGCGTGACTGAACACATGTGAAACTCACCATCAGGCTGCTGTTGAGAACATCAAAGTCACTGTAGCGGCGAATCACCTGCAACACACACAAACATAAACCTGTCAGTTACTGACAAAAAGGCTTTCATTCATTAATTAATCTCCAAACACATCGTTGTTGCTCCAACGATCTGGGACAGACATTTTCTTTGTTTCCATGGACTTTAAAGAGACAATGAACATAAGCTGAAAAAAACAAAATCAACATCCTGTGAACATGAAGACATTTTTTTAAATAAATCCAGGGAGGAATTATGAATAAATACATCTGACAACCACATGTTTACTGTTGTAATCATGACAACAAAGGACCTCTTCCCTTAAGGAAGCACTTATTTTTACCCAAACAAAGACATTTTCCTAGACCTAACAAAACAGTGACAGTTCCACAGCCGTATCATGTGTTTATCGATGTAACCATGACAACAAAGGTCCGGTACTCCTAACACGGGTAAGCTCCCATCACTCCTATCTGGGGGTAGGGACAAACAACCTATATGGTCATTCAGGTTGGAGCACTTGTTGCTAACACCTGATGTTGTGATTGGTTTATTTACCTGCCAGCTGTTGTCTGAAGACACGCCCCTCTGGACTCGGATGATGTACTCCTGAGACACAGAGAGAACAAGGCCATCTAAACACTTTATTTGATTCTATTTGAAATAAATAAAATGTTATTACAATGACAAACAGAAATGGTTGAAACAATGAGGCGCCAGGGGTGAAATCTGTTAAGGCATCACTTAAATAATTCATTTTAAGGTAAAAGAAATAATTTGGTTTGTGAGAAAAAGGTCATAAATCACAGTTCTATGAAAATAGCTTCACAGTTTTATTTAAAAAGATATATCATTCAAAAGGTTGTAATTTTACATGTATTAGGTCATAATACAGTATTACACAAAATAATGTAATTTGATGGGAAAAATCCACATGAAGTCACAATTTCAAGAGAAAAGCAGTGATACTGAGAGAGTAAGTTTAGGATAACAAAGGCTTTTTTGAAAATGTTTTATGAAAAAAAAAACTGACTTTATTCTTATTCTTTATTCTGGCTTTTTTCTCAAACTGTCATAAACCATTACATTTCAGTGGTGTTTACATTAGAATACAAAATAGTGCAAAAAGATTTTTCTCAGCATCACTGAGCAAACTGAGCCCAGTTGAGTCATAATCCATGAAACCATGAATCCCTCACTGAAGTATCAGCAGGATAAAGATAAACCACTTCTTAGATCCTTACCACCAACTGTTTGTTTGTTTGAGGGTGTCACCAGAGGAAAGGTCACATTTCAGGTGTGTTCACTTTCCCTTTCATTTCCAAATAATTGACTTAGATAATAGACCTGTCTGATTCCGTCGCTATGTTCACTGATCTCTGCAATGAAACTGCTGAGTAAAATATTTTCATAACCAACAGGAGGGGACTGATGTAAATGTGGAATTTCCCTTTGATCTAATCTTCTCAGTCCTCTTACAGTCGTCTAATTCCTGCAGACAGACTCCGGTTTCTGCCGTAATCCTGTATTCATTCATATGAGCTAAGCAGCTTCACAAACAGCCAAGACTCATGATTGTAAACAGCTGAAGTCCTGACATCACCTCCCGTCTAGCTTCTGTAATTCAGTGCAGTCTATCACTAGGAATTTCTTTCATGAGTCTTTCTGAAAACAGCGTCAGTCTTGGGCTTGTGGGAGCCATTAAAAACAAAAATGTTACACAGTGAGATGCAGCAATACGCTGGAACAGCATCAGCACCACAACAGACCCAACCAAGAAGATCGACAAACAGCCAGATGTGACTGATCCATAGTAAATATAGTTTTTAAGTCAATATCATATAATTTGGTGTTACATTGATTAGGTCACGACAAGTTGCAGACTCAGATTTTAGTGCCACAATAATCCCTAGAACCACGTTACTTAACACATAACACAGTGAGCTATACGGATTTACAATCTGGGAAAATAAGAGCACCAATATCAGCAGATGCCCTGAGTTGAGGAACTCGAATAAGAATCAGGAGAAAATACACAAATGTCTATTGAATAAACAATTATATATACATTTTTATTTATCTAGACAAATGCAGTGGATCTCACAACATAGCACTGAAAAAAAACCTGGATTCTTAGCAAATTATGTCTTTACATGTTTAATTCATTTAAGTTATAAAAGAAAAAAAGTGGAGTCCATTAAACCTTTAATTGGTAACTAGAAGGAAGTGATTAGTAGTCACTGAAGCTCAAAGAGGTCTACTTTGTCCTAACAAAGAACAATGCCACAGTATGTAGAGACCCGTCCTCACAACAGTGAAGTAATTTTGGAGCTGTTTACATTCGCCGATGGATTCAGCATCAAGCAAATCTGCAATTCGTATTTAATGAATTACAGAAAAGCTGCTGCTTTAGTTTATTTTCTGTGTGGACTAATAATAGAAATGCATAAACAGAAATACAGAGGTAAATTAATATATAAATAAATTTGATTTGTGTCTCCTATGATATTATGGTTGTTATGGTTGTTTTACAAGACTAAAAACACCAGCGATGATCGGATGCCTGACGTTAGCATGCTAATCTCACTGGCTAGCACAGCTGATTGCTGCCGGACTGTCAACAACAAACCCACAACACATGCGCCCATTATCGGACGGTAGTGCTGATTTATTTTCCTTATAACACGACCAGGCCATTGACAAACGCACGGTTTACAAGCGATTTTTTTTTACAGTAAACATGAGTTCAAAGTACAGATTTTTAGCTCTGAACAGACGCTTGTTTGTCCCCGATACCTGTCCCTTCTAATGTTTGGAGAGACGCCAGGCCAAACTCCATCAGAAAATCCGACTATTTATTGTTCCCGTGCATTTCTTTACTGTCAATTACAAGACTTTTAAAACGAACATACAGATCCACTCCTCCTTCGATTCGGCATAGATAATTTACAGAATGCGGCACTTGTTCAAATAAAATGTCAATATGTCGAACTGGCTCACGGTCTTCAATTTTTTCAAGAAGCAGTCGACGGGGGCAAATGATAACTACTTATTCTATTACAGGTGTTTGGTTGAAGTGATGCATGCCGAATGTTAGAGCAGACAGCTACTAATTCATAACGGCCATACATCTTGTGTTAGATCGCATATTTGTCTGTCAGTATTAAAAAAAGGAATCCTTAGGACAAAAAAATAACGCAATTCGCTATTATGGTCAAAGACGGTTCTCGGGGAATTACGGGCACCGTTTCAACTCCAATGTCAAAGCTCCAGTCTAAATTCCTTTATATCAGCAGTTTGCTGACAGCAGAAGAGTTTCCAGGAAATTGCTTAATCAGTGACAGCACCACAAAGCCTGGGTCAGCAGCCTGCCTGTCCGATAATGGAGGCATGGCGCAACACTAATGCCCCGCGCCACGTTAAATAGAGACTGCCAACTGACTCACATGGACGGCAGATTAATTTCTACAGCTGCACTGACTTCGGTAGTCAGACGTGATTTGTGTTTAATGAAAGAATTCACACCTGTGTCCGATAATGGAACCGGTGACGCAGCGATACACTTAAACGCCCCCTCTGGGGAAAAAAAACAAACTTGGCTGTATTTTAAACACACCAGTGGGGAGACATCTGCCCGCCCGCAGGGAAGCACCGATCAAGGTTTTACATATAAACCCAGTGGCTGGTAACGGTCAACTGGCGTTTATTTCCACTTACTGTGTGGGACTGCAGGTTCTGGCTGGCTTCGATCACCGCCGTCAGGGGCACGGTGTCGTCCAGCAGTTGCCTGCCGGGGGCCGGCTTCTCCACGAAAGACATCCCGGAGGATTGACGGTGAAAGTCCGAGCAGAGCGTCCGTGTGTCACTGAGTGAAGCCGCTGGGAAGACACCGAGGCGGAGCCCCGCTGAGCGGAGGAGGAACAACAACAACCGGGGAGAAGCGAACTTGCTGCTAGCTTAGCTTCACCGTAACCAGGAAGAGCGGCAAACGTCATCAGACTGCTCTGTCGTCATGATTGAAAGATGGAAAAACGACACAAAGGTGCGCCACCGCCTCCTGCTGGTCAGGGGAGGAATTGCTCATCGAAGTTCAGTTGAGAACGGAAACAGAAGTGTTTGAGATCCTAATTCCAGGGTCCCAGTCCACCAAAATCAGGTTTGGAACCATCAATCTGGAACCATTTTATTTACTACTATTTTATAATCAACTTATAATTGAAAAGTTTTTTCAAGCAAAAAAAAAAAAAATCCAATTTATTAATTTTGAGAATTTGCTGTTTTTCTTATGTGATGGTAAATCAATTAAATTTAATTTTATTGGACAAAACAAGTCCATTGGAGACATCAGAACTGAGACTCACGCAGGCACAGGGAGTGCTGTGGGTTGCTGTGAGAAGACAGTGCTAACCACTGCAGCGCCCCCCCCTGTAGACAGGGGGCAATGAACATGAACTGGACTGAAAAACGCTGCTGTATTTACACTGTGACGAGACATAAATAGATTGAACAAATTCAACAATTAACGAAAAAAACAATGTTCTTCTTCCACACAGAAGTTTCACACGTTTAACAAAATACAGAGCAGAGCCGACAAAGTACGAACACTCAACAACAAACCATCAGATAACTGACATGTCTCTCTGCTAAGTGTCCATAAGCACCTCTTGTCGTCACCGTTAAAGTACATAAGCAAAAAAACAACAAAAATAACAGCATGAAATCAACATGGAGCAGATTCCACTGTGTAGAAAAGCTGCTCCAAACCAAAGCAAACTTACTTCAGGAGATGCCGAGCTGCACAGAGTATGCTGCAGCAACACTGAATCTGTCACATCATCTGATCAGTTTAATGTCAGTGTGCTGTGACCTCTGACCCTTGTCACTATCTCCTCCTCCCCCTCTCCTCTCACCCCCTTTTCTGCTGATCCTCAGGCATCATCACCATCACCTCCCCCTCCATCACCACCTTGTCCTTGACTGAGCACATCACGCTGATCAAAGCGAAGGACATCTTGATCTTGAGGACCTCGGCTTCGGCAAGCACCTCCTCGCCCACATACAGCGGCCCTGGGAAGCGGATCTCCTGATGCAGGAAGACGCAGCCGGGGCCAGGCATCTTGGTGCCGAGCACAGCCGAGATCAGGCCGTTGATGAGGACACCATGGACGATGGGCGCCTCAAAGGAGGTGGTGCTGGCATAGACTGGGTCCAGGTGGAGGGGGTTATTGTCACCCGTTAACTTGGCAAACAGCTCCACATCATGGGAGGAGAAGGCTTTGGTGAGGGAGGCTCGCTGACCAACGTGGAGCAGACGGCAGGGAGGAAGAGCTGCTGCGATGGAAGAGAGGCAGAGCCGCGATTTGTTAAAGACACTGCTCCATATGAAAGTCATCCTGAAGAAAACAACGCTCCTCCTCCTTCAGTTCAGCTGCAGCTCTCGGCTGTTTCCTGTCAGTGCCAGCAGGAACGGAGACACCTGAAGAGGACACAAGACAAACCTGTCAACCTCAAAGAAATCCAATTTGCAAAGCATTCCTAAGATATTAAGATATCCCATTCATAAGAATGGGATGGACGGGATGAACCTGACGGGTAGGGACCTCGAGTTGACAATAACTTATTGCATACAAAGTTTTTTTGCTAAACATCCTGCACACACAGGTGTTTTGAATAGTAACAGCAGAATGAGGGAGAAGTAAATTAAGCCCAGTTTGCACACGCCCACACAGAGAAGAGGTCTAGACAGGCAGCGCCAGTGAAAACACCTGTGCAGGTGGACTGTGTGTGTGACAGATGACATCTGCTGACCTGCAGCACTCTGAAGGCACAGGCCTGGTTCTGGTAGGAGCCCAGCAGAGTCAGGGAGCTCCACAGCTTCACCAAACCCCTGAAAACACACACATTAAAAAAAAAAAGAACACATGTAGTCTGATTCAATCATCTGTAGCAGGTGGTTTAAACCAGAAAGAAGGGGTGGAAACTTGTTTCCCTCCTGTTGCTGCTGACCTCAGTGTGACTGAAGCTCACCTGCTGGAAACACGCAGGAAAGCAGTGAGGGTCTCTTCATCGTACTTCAACAGGTCAAAGGTCAAAGCTGCTCCCACCTGAGGAACATAACATAATAAACAAAAACCTATATGAAAACAAACACTGCCTCTACACCTCAGGGAGACTGTTGGTTTGTCACTGAGCTGAAGTTCAGAACGGGAAGCTGCAGCCGTGAATCACAGCTAAGCTAAAGATAAACCAACTATCTGAGCTGCTCGGCACAGGTGTCTCAGTGAGCCTCACCATCAGGTAGCTCTCTGAGAGTAGGCATGTCTGAAGGCTTCCCAGCATGCACTGAGGCAGAGGAATTATCAAAGAGCAGCAACTCTGAAGACTTAAAGACGACTCCTTTATCAAAACTGCTTTTATTTATATTTCGTTGATCAAGTAGCAAATGTCAGGACTAGTTTGACTTTTTCTGGAGGCTTTGATTCACAGGTCCTCACAGGGTCCGAGCAGATCACACTGTTATTCACCTGTGGTGGAAATAGTCCATCGACCTCGGCAATGTTTAACGGTCACACCTGACCTTACCTCTCCAAACAGGTTATTCAGGCCTGTGATGATGAACTGCTTCAGTTCAACTGCACTCAGTCTGGTAGACTCATCCTCCAGGACACTGAACAAAAACCCACAGAGACATATAATTTGCAATGAATGTACCAGGCACAGACATGTACAAAAATTATGGACAAATACATTTATATATAATACATATATATTTACATTTATATTGTTTACATGTACAGTACTGTACAAAAGTTTTAGGCAATAAAACTAAAGGATTCTTTAATTATTCCATGAATACTTCTTATTTATCAATTAACTTCTTACAAAGTGCAGTAAAAAGAAAAAACTAAATCAAATCAATATTTCCTGTGACCCCTCTTTATCTTAAAAACAGTTCTCCTCAGTGCACCTGCTCAGTTCGTCAGGTACTTGGCAGGTGGGTTGTTCTAAGCATCTTGGAGAACTTGCCACAGTTCTTCTGTGGATTTAGTCTGTCTCAGTGTCTTGTGTCTCTTCATGTGATCCCAGACCGTCTCTATGACTCTGTGTAGACAGTTCTTTATGACTCTGGCTGCATGTTTGGGCTCATTGTGAAGCTGTAGAATGAATTTGTGACCAATGAGATGCCTCCCCTGTGGAACTGATGATGGATAAGAATCTAAACATCTGAAGTGCCTCAGACTTTTGTACAATACTGTACATTTTAGGGAGAGTCAGTAAAAGTATTGAATTATCAAGCAGCCCTTCTGCTGAGTTAATTAAAAAAACAAACAAACACAAAAACGTCTTACAGTGACTTACAGGCAGACCTTCATGTAGTGGTACGGTGAGGCGTTCTTTAACACGACTCGTTGGTAAACGGTAGATTCGTCCTTCTTGTCGACAGGTCTCATCATATTAAAGCATTAATAACTCGGCCTCACTCAGGTGACGAGCAGCAGGTCAATCGGCTGATTTCAGACTAAAACACAATCCACTAAAGCTTAACATGATTCTGAAGATACAAGTCTGTTTGTCAGGTGTGTATTTGTACATAAATCCATAAACCCTACAGCAGGAACTGTGTGTGTTACACTGTTCAGACAAGTGTCATAAGCCGGTCGACATACTACTTATCAAAGTGGCCTATAGCACCAAGAATAGACCTGTGTGTCTGACCTTTTCATGAGCCAGATCCCCAGTTTGTCTGTCTTGTTCTGGTGGCATGTGTCGATTCTTTTGTGGCACTTTCACATAATATGTCACTTATGTTCTTATGTCATCTACCACTCATCACCAACACTTGCGAAGTCCTGGAAACCTATGTCACCGCTTTGTAGTTGTCAGAGCTTCACAGGAGCTGCATTTACCTCTTATCATTTCAGAAATATGTCTGTGCTGATTGATAAGAGTCAGTGAGTGCTGATGATAAGTGCTATCTGGCGGTGAAACATGAGTGACATAACATGTAAAAGGGCCACAAACAGTAAAACAGTGAAACAACACTCAGACTCGACACAACCACAGAGCAAGAAAGACAACCTGTGTATCAGCCTTGTGGAAAAGTCATGGTGTCACATGGTTGTAGCTTAAGCTAAACAAGCTAACAGGAGGTCAAACAGGAGCTAGGTGAACTAACTAACTAACTAACGACACTAGCTCGTAGCTGCTGCAGTGTCAACTAAACTTAGCTAACAGCTAACCAGATGCCGTTTGTTATAGTTGTGATATTCAACAAAAGGCTGTAGTGTTTCACTCACCAGCTGCACCGACACGGAGACGTAACGCCGTGTTTTTAACCAGGTCCAAGCAAACTTTGACCCGGCGCATGCGCGATCCGTGTGGTGCGTTCAGGTCCTTCCGTTTTATTCCGAGTCGGAGACATCGAGAATCTCCGTGAACTTTAACGAAGTGTTGGCAAAATGCCTACAAATGCACCGCAGTCACACCCGCATAAAATCCAATATTAACACTATAATCATTTAAAAAGTAGCTATACACAGTTTGTTTGGTTTAATTTGGTGACAAGCTGCTGGAAATACTTAATAGATAAAACAAAAGCAGCTAAATTTAAGGTGTTTCTCCGGTGTGACCCGGAAGTGTGACTACAAGATGATTAACACTAACCACCCTAAAACAAAGCTCGAGCACTCCCGGAATTACAGAATAACGGGTGTTATGTACGCTGTTCCCATTCTGCTGACGTTACTTGAACGCGGCATGAGGGCCAGCATGTCCGAGAGATGTAAAACGGTGCGATGTATCACTCTGACACAACCTCAAACATCAAAGAATCAAAACAGTGAGCCCCTGTTTTAATTCAACCAATCAATCAATCAATCAATCAATCAATCAATCAATCAATCAATCAATCAATCAATCAATCAATCAATCAGTCAGTTCTTTTAACTTCAGTTGTTTTAATTCTGTGGTCCATAGACACTTTGTACAAGTGCTGATTATTGAATCACTTCATTTATCAAACCTTTTTCGTTTCTAAACTAACATACAGGATAAAAATCACATATAAATCACACAACTCGTTCATCCACAACCTTTTTCATTGTGAATTTCAATCTGAATGTGTTTTTATGAGGATAAATATGTAGTCAGTTCACAGCAGGAGACTTAACACACAGACAGACACCTGCCATTCGATGAAACAAGGGACAGAAATACAGTTTTCTGAAAGAGAAATGTGCAAAATCCTAACGTGGAATGTTTTCATTCAATAAATGAAAAAACAGAGGTTACAGTCTCCTACGTGGTGCCGTGTGAAAACCGAGCTGGTAAACACTTCAGGGATATCTGACAGTCAGTGGGATTTTTGTGCGTTAGTTTAATTTTCACATACGTAAATGCTGTCGTAGAAAAGTCTCAATAAACTATGAAAGAGCATCATCATCACAAACATTACCTCCACCGTTTACACCATCATTATCCCCATCATCTTCATCATAACCATCTCTCTCCTCGCCTTCATCATTCTTCGTGAGGTCAGGGGTCAGCATACAGTTCAAAAGTTTCCTTCAGGAACGTTTCTTAGCATCTTCTTCCTGAGCAGACAAGAAGTCCATGATGAGCTTTGCGGCTTTCCTGGGCCGCTCCAACGCCACAGAGTGACCACAGTTGTCCAGCAGGTCCACCCGGCAGCTCGGCCGCGCCGCCTGAAGCACTGCTGCCCCCGAGACGTCCAGCACCTGAGAGAGAAGACAGGTTTATTGAAACCCAGAGGATGGATCTTACTGACTGAAATCATGGTAGGGTCTGCTCCGGGGGTCTGTCTGGGGTGAATCAGGTGAAGACTCTATGGGTCTTTATGATCACATGCTGAGTGTTACCTGATGAAGGTGTGGTGTTGAAATGTTGTACGCTGTACCCAACAGCCACCGCCTTTTTCCTTTAACACACTGAGTTTCTAAAGGAGCACCGCTGAGATTCTTTTACCTGGTCTTCCTTCCCCCAGATGACCTGCAGGGGCGACTTGATAAGATGCAGGTGTTCCTGCAGCGAGTGACGAGACTTCTCCCCAACAATCTCCATGAACACTATACAACACACATACAAAAAATATATACAGTTCCCTTATAATGTGAATTCCCTCATAAATCCTGGAATATAATGTGAATATAAAATAATGTGTGGGTGGTTTAACTTGTACTATAACGTTGTCTTGATAAATTCAGTATAATGTACATTTCCACTGCACTAATTTCATCAGGACAACAGCAGAGTCATGTCACTGTGCTGCTCTCAGTTTGTCTTCTCTAACAGAAAAACTCTTTTCATTCAGGCATTAATTAACTCAAATCACTTCTACTTTGCTTTTTTTTGGATCACCGTTAAGATGCTGCCAATGAAATTCAGCATTTTGCTATCCTTCATTTAGATCCCGATTAACACCGACAAGGTTGACCCATAATCTTACTATTGTCTTGCGGAGCACTGAAAGAGAAGGAAGAGCAAAGCAGCAGAGAGACTTTACAGACTGACCTTCTTTGTAGAAAGGATTGTTTGGGATCCTGTTCTCCAGGAGACCTCGCATGACCTGACAACACACACACACACACACACACACACACACACACACACACACACACATATATGTCCACCATGGATATTCCCCAAATACAGCAGCAGCAGCAAGAGTAGTAGTTGTAGAAAAAAAAAAATAAAAAAATAAATA
>JBBMJY010000018.1:23744896-23766291 GCA_037833715.1 Toxotes lorentzi
TATATATAATTCATTCACAAATTCTTTAAATGAAGGAACCAAATTACGTGAAGCCTTAAAAGAGTCTTAATCTGGATTCTGGACCAGGCTGCACAGTCCTGTACCTGTCGGGGGAGGTTGAGGGGGGTGTGACAGCAGAGTCTCAGCATGTTCTCCAGCTCCTCAGGAGTAGTGGGGATCAGAGGGATCGACCCCTCGTCCTGACTGTTCTCCAGCTCCCTCAGACGAATGATGAACTCAGAGTCTGTGGGATAAACCAGACCTGGAGGACAGAGAGGAGAAGGATTCATGAAACAGTCTCAGGTTTTTAATCCTGGAGGGAAATACTAAAAGACCATGTAGATCAGACGTCTGCTGAATTTACCTGCCGGGCACATCAAGGTAATGCTGGACAGGTGAGAAGGGTAGCGGGCAGCGTACACCCCTGCGACGTTCCCACCCATGGATGTGCCGACCAGGTGGAAGGGTCTTTTATCCAGACCGATACTCTGCACAAACTGCACGGACAGAGAAGTGTTACCTATTTTATTGTCTCTCAGGAGAACGACAGTGAATCCATCCGCCCAGTGCATATTTCAGTTAGGTACTGAGGTTTTAGTAGGTGTGTTTCTGAACTTTGGTCCGGGCGAGGCTAGCTGTTTCCCCCCGCTTCCAGTCTTTATGCTAAGCTAAACTAACCAAGTATTTTGTATTAACCAGCTATTGCTTAAAGAAACTAGAGAGATAAAGGAAGGTGGAGCAGTCACAGCCCAACAAAGATGAACTGAGTCTTCCAGAGCCATTCATGAGTTCACCATGAAACAGAAAATACCTTCTTGAATATAAATTAAATAAATTATAATGTTACATGAAATGAACTGAAGATGGAGCAAATGTTTGCAGAGACTGGTGCTGATCTGACATGTTTGTTTTATTGAGTATTTTTGTACGGATGTTGTGTTTTCTGGTCTGATCCAGGGATAAGAAACATGGATGAAGTTTCTGTCATGCCTTAAATTATAGTGGACTCCCTACATCGATATTTCACCAAAGTGTGTGAGTCTTGTACAGACCTGGTGGATTCGGCCGACCTGGCCCTGGATGCTGTAGTCTTCAGCGCCGGTGCGACTTGTCCCCTCGTGTCCTGGCATGTCCACACACACCACATGCTGGTTTCTGGGGAGGTGCTGGAGGAGAAAACAAACACACCCAAGATTGACAGAAATGAAAGGTGTGTACTTCAGTCATTTCATCCTTTCATTCATTGCTCATTCTTTCCATCCTTCACGCTTTCCTTTAATCCTTCCTCCTCTGTCTTTCCTATCTCTCGTTATTCCTTTTTTCCTTTACATTCCTTTCCTCCTTCCTTTCTTTCCTTTCCTCCTTCCTACCTCTCTTCAATTTAAAAAGTGCATTTGAGGAAGATACTCATTGTGCACATGCTCACATTTCTCACTCTGTATGCACGCGTTACCTTGACGACAGGCAGCCACATGTCCTTGGTGGCGGAGAAGCCGTGCAGCAGCAGCAGTGATGGCGTGGCGCCCCCTGGCGTCCCGCGGCTGGCATAACAGAAGCGGTAACTTCCACTGTAAGAGTAGCGGACCTCCAGTCCCAGCTTGCGACGCCAGTACCTGGGGAAGACCATAGCACGAGCACTGGGAGTTATGATGTGCCAAATTAAAATTTTGATCCGATGACCCAAAGACGAAGAGTCAGGGGAACATTAGAGTTATTATTATTATTATTATTCATCCTGGGTCATGGGTGTCTTTACCAGTTTCCTGAGAATCCATCCAACTGTTGTCGAGATATTTCACTGAAAGCCACAAATATGAACCTCATGATGGTGCTAGAGGAAACGTCAGGGGTCTCACCAAGTCAGTAAAATTCATTCTCTGAGAGCAGTGTTCATACACACAAGTGATATCTGAAAAACCTCTGTGCCTTTTGTTCGGTTCTTCTTTTTTACGCCTCCCTGTCAGTAATATTATTATTATGACCTAATACTAATTCTTACTTCCTGTGATGTTTCAGTGTTTTCTAACTTTATGTTGAACTTTTCTTCGTGTTATAAAACTGCTGATGAAACTGTTACATGACAGTGACTCAGCACTGTGTGTGTGTGTGTGTGTAAGACTTAAACTTAGCAATCAGTGGCTTGTTTATTTATTTATTTTTTTACAGCTTAGACAAAGTCCAGTAGGCAAGGTCACACTGACAGTCCTGCTCCTTCACAATAAGAGCCTACTTTGGAGACAGTTACATTACGGCTGAACACTGACAAAATTATTATTGAATTAAAAATACACAATGTTTTAAATCGGAGGAGTATATTACAGTTGAATGTGTTTGCAACAGTAAGATACTATGTTTGCGGGAACACAACTTGAAGTCCAGACATCACCAGAAATCTCAAAAGGAAAATAAGAATGTGCCATATAAAAGAGTTTCATATAAAATAATCAAAAATAAAGAACAGGAAAACACAATTCAATATTCTAAATCTGCATTTCTTTGAATTTTATATCTGTGGTTTGTTGGATTGAAGAACAAAGGAAGAACTGTGTAATGACCCATTAATGACGAATAATAAATCCATCTTTAATGAATAGACATAGACTCCTGGTGTTCTTTTTTTAAAAACCATCAGTCTGTTGTTGTTGTTGTTGTTGTTGTTTCTCTATGTGTGTTGGTGTCTTTACCAGTTGTAGGCCTTCAGGAGCGCTCCAGGCCAGAAGAGGAAGGAGGTGACAAAGGCGAGGACAGGAAGAACCAGGACACCTCCTGCCAGCATTAATGATTTAGTAACACCCAGCTCCATCGCTGCACACTCCTTTAAACACAAACAGATAAATATTAAACACAAGGATTTTGTTTGACTTCATGTGTATCTGTCCAGTTACTTTTGAACCCATACACTTTGGGTTATAACTCACACACAGGTCTTTGACTGTTGACCTTTGAGTGTAAATCTGCTCACCTTAAAGCTAAGAGTTGACTCTTTAATTTAATATCCACCTTTTTTTTTAAATTTCAGATTTAAACATGCTGTTTCCGTGGTCAACAATGAGCTTGGATGTTTTAAACCAACACAGACCGACAACTGAGCAAACTCCATCTGCTGATGAAGACTATGAGACACGGCTGTAAGCTCTGAAAAGTAAGTGGACCTTGAGTTGGGATTGTTCTGAAGTGCAGCATCGTCAGCATCGTGAAAAAGATATTTATTTATTGGTTACCTCTTTCATGAAAACGAAGTTTACACGGAAACGAAGTTTACATGAGAGAGGAAAAAGCGGAACTTGACTTTTACCGGATCATCGCTGATTTCCTCTTAGAATTAGAGGATTTTAAAAAAATATTTTATCCTGAAGGTTCAAGGGTTAAAACAAAGGTCTGAAGCCGTGAACCAGCAGATTAAAATATCACATTTCAGACACAAGTGTGTCCTGTTTATGGTTCTCTCATACATGATCCTCACTGCAGGTTACATAAACACACTGATCCCAGAACAGGTGGACGCTGCAGCGAAGACAAATCAACCTTCTTCATTATAACATGTTTATGATCACCTGTCCACGAGACGCACCGTACCTGTCCGAGTCCTCTTCGATCTGTCACCGCCGGCTGTCCTCCATTCAGGCCGCTCCTCCTCCTCCTCTTTCACCCAAATTACACAACAGCCTTTCATCTGCACTTAAAGGGGAAGCACAATGGCAGAGGACCGTGCTGCGTTCAGGCGACGTTGGAAATGAGAGAGTTTGTGCCTGTGAGAGAGTTTGATAAAAAAAAAAACAAACAAAAAAAAAAACATCCACACGAGGGCGCCACCACTCCAGGTCACGTTCACGTCCTGACCTTGGATTTGAAAAAAAAAAAAAAATCCATGTATGACAGCCTTTCAGTTCTCCTCTGATGGAATGATACCACCTTAAGGTAAAATGCAACTTTACAATGCAAATTTAAACTAAAACAGTTCAGCCCTTAAAAACAGATTTTGAGGTTCCCTCTCCAAGACAAAATGGAAGATGGAGGGCCCGGCACAGATGGCTGGACTAATAATGATAAAATCAAAGGGTTAGGTTCATCACTTCATTATAAAGAGGTCAATGAAAGCTGCTTTAATGTTACAGATAAATGCTTCATATTCTTCGGGGCTTTAACCAACCTCATTGTTAACACTGATTTGTTTGATAAAATGCTAAAGGTCATATTTAAGTATTTTACTTTATTTTAGTTTTTGCTTTTCTCACACACGTAATCACGTAATTCCTCGAGGGGTCACACATGAATAATGACAAAGTGTTTTAGCTTTGGGTTGGTTTCGACCTGCTCAGAAAATTATCTAGCACTGTTTAAGTCAGTTCAGCTTAAACCTCAAATTTACTTCCAATAACAAACAAAACACCTGCAGTTGTAAAGATGTAATCAGTATGATCAATATCAGGATGTGGTGTTTACAGTTTAATAAACTGGACAGACACAGGTTGGGACTTTAAATGCCATCTTACATAATCTGTGTGTAGAATCAGAGGAAGTGCTAAACTGGTCTCACAGATCCTCTATAAAACCCTCCCAGATGACGCTGCCTGCTATTAAAGGCCATGATGCTCAGCAAACCAAATAAATTTGTCTCAGTTTGGGACTAAAAATATCCTTCACTGGTTTTTCTTTCACGGTCCAGGAAACAGCTGTCAGACGGTCAGCTGGGTGACACAACTGCCCAGGAACGCAAAGAAACCACAGGAATACTTCACATTCCTGCAGAGAGTAGGTCAGCACACACAAACTCACACACACACACACACATCAGTGATCCTTCTTTTAAAACTAATTCCTAATTTTCCTGACTTTAAACCGGAGCTGTGAAAAGGATTCATTTGACGTGTGATCTGAAACCGATTCCTTTTTTCTCTAACCTGCAGTTGTAACATTTATATAGTGATATTTTTTTCAGGGAAACTTTTAAACACAACTTTGTTGTATACAATTGAATTTCATCAGCACTGATCTATTGAACAGAGTTGAACCAAACTGAACTTTCTGCAGATGGCTTAATGAAAAAATGGGGTTACGTCAAAATTGAGTTAGGGTTACAGCTACAACGTACTGTAGTATTTGTAGTATGTTTATTTGTTATATAGTGCTTATCAATACTAAAAAGGGGGTATTACAAATTTTTGACATTAAAATGTGTATTATCATCATCAAGTAACTGCAAAATACATCATTATTCATGACAAAATAGATACACAGTGCTAATGATGTGACGAACAAGACCCAGTGACGACATGTTTATAGATTAAACTTTTATCAGGTGTATTGAAAATCACAACATGTCAGTGAGTGATCTCTCTTTTCAAAAAAACGACAAACAGGAAGATCAATCAGAAGCCATTTTAATTCTCAACCAATCAGCAGTGAAAACACGTCATTTAAACAAATTTAAAACCTGTCATTTATAGGCTCTGTCGTTCTCTATTCACAATGGAAAAAAAGCAATGAGCATAATTTTGTGGCGTTGTCTTAATTGTCCCACAGTGCAATGGAAAAATCACTGAACATGTGGTGGTTACCTCCAAAGCACCAAATACCATTTGCACCTACTGCTGCATTTAAGTCCTTACAGAGTTATTGTAATTGCCGGTTACCACTTGTAAATATCATCTCATGCCAACATCCAAGTCCCAGTTACAACTGGGATTTCTCTTTAATACGTTAGTGAAAGAAAACCAAACAAATCAGGACTCACATCAGTCACAGACCATCATTCAGTGTAGTTAGACCCAGATTTAATGGATATGGTTTTACATTGTCAATGCATACAACTGTGTTTGTTAACATGGGAATCCACCCCGTTTGACATGACTGTGGCATTACACATTTGTGTCCAGTGTTTTTCTTCGCACACAGTTTAGGATTTAACTGTGACGTCCTCGCTGTGAATTGTGAATTATGACGGTTTTTAACACTGCATTAAACTTCTTAATTTAAAACATGAGCTACTACAGTTTTTATGTCATGCTGGCTGCTCAAAATGTGGTGATCTGCCAGTTTCTGGTCTTTTTTATTTCTGCACAAAAATGAATTTCCTTCACGCAGCAGATTTGAGAAATCCTTGTTTATCATCTCACCCAGAGGAAGATTAATATCTCAGCTCTTTGCTTACACTTCAGAGATGTAAAATTTCATAACTGACTGAGATGGGCTAGGCTAGCAGGTTCCCTCTATATCCAGTGTTTGTGCTAAGCTAGGCTAAACACTTCATACTGGATGTACAGGGTTGAAACTAATATCAAAATTCAGTATTGATATTATTCTGCTTTATGTCATATTGTCTGCCACAGATAACACAGTATTGAACCGTATTGTCTATATGCTACATATTTAGCTAATCACATCAAACAGTATATCCTTGTTTCTAAACAATTACTGTTTGCTAGCAGCAATCCATTTAAAAAGTAAATAAAGTTTGTTTTTTTTAAACAAGTAAATATTAGCTGATGTAATGTTACCTGATTATACTGATCAATTTTATTTCATGGAACAACGTAAAGGTAATTTAATTCTGGCTGACTTGTTTTTAAGAATTTTTGTAGCCAGAAACTTGAGGGATACTCATTTTTTTTAACTTTTGTTACCAAAAACAAACTACAGACTAACAAAATCCAAACTTTATCAGGAATATAACTAGCATAAAGCAGCGCTCCACAGCAGCAAAGATCCACGTTCATAAAAGGAGTTAAAAGCAAAATGAGTCTGTAGTTTGACTGAAATAACACTGAACATAAAGGAGAAGAAAATAAAGAAAACAACATGTAAATGGTTGTTAATATCAAACTTTCTGTTTGTACAATTAGTAAATCACACAGCCCAACTTCAGTGGTGGGTATTAAGAGGCAGAGGATTGAAGGAAAAAAAAAATTCAGCAGAGTACTATTGATTACTGATTGGTGATGTGTATTTTCCAGCCTTGTACCTGTCCAGTTCTGTGAGGTTTAAGTTAACCAATATGATTATTTCTGTATGAAATAAATGTTGAAATCTCCACAGAGGCAAACCTGACATTTAAGGAATGAAAAAAAAAATGTTGACCATGTTTAAGTTTAAATAAAGGTTTTAGGAGGTTCACATAAAAATAAAACTCCCCATTTAGTCCACATTTGATTTGGTGGCAATGGGGGTTTTGTCAAATTGCTGGTTCCATGGTCAAAAATGAACTTTGAAGATCTACCTTTGAGCCAACACAGACAGAGGTGCTGTCCAAGCACTGCTGAGAAAAATGGAACCTTTGAACATCTACAGTGAGAACCATGTGATGGGACTGAAAGCTCTGGAACAAGCTAGTAAGCAGACTTAGAAGTTGAAATTGTTTTGTGAAGTATCTAATTAATTTAAAACACATTAACTAATTTAAATATCTGAATTTCTTTAACCGTCTCATGAGCAGCTGTTTGTATGTGAAACACTCCACGCTAAAAGCAGCACATCTGGCTCCCATCACTGTCAGAACTTTAAGTGCTAATAAATCAACAAACTGTTTTCTTTAAGTACTTTAAACGCTTTTGTGTCAACTAAAAATTTCCTCAAGTACTTGAAACACCAGTAGGCTCAGTTGAAGAAGTCTTTGAGTACTTAAACGTCTTAAGGATTTTAAACACAAATATATCAACTGGCCATTCTGTTTTATCTTTTCTTCTGGTTTATAAAAAAACACGCTAAACAACCACACTCAGTATTAATATGATTTACCCTGTTTCTGTGGTTTTGTCTTGTCTGACATTTTTATTCAGTACTGCTTCACTGTATCTGAAGCACCTTGTAATTCTGTGTTTGAGCAGTGCGAAAACTTAAAAACTGACCACCATATTGTGCCGAGCACTGTATTGTGTGAGTGTCTCAGTGCTGACAGGGTGTTTCCAGGCTTTGTCCACACTTCCAGCAGCAGTAATGATGATTATGCCATGTCCGGTCGTCTTTCCCCGTGTGAAAAGACTGGCAGAAGATCAGCTGGGGATGGAGAACAGGGCGGGGGAGGTAAGAGAGTAGATAAGTAAATAAGACTAATGTTAACACAAAGCAGAACTGTAGCTCAGAGACAAATGTAAGTATAAAGTGGATAAACTGTGCTTTATTGTCTGCTTATTGTGATATTATTATACAATGATCCGCATATGATATACCAGTATGGTTTAGGAGGAAAAATAATAATAATAATAATATATTAGCATATGGTATCACACAGTATGGTTTGATATCATTATGCATTTACATAGATATGCATAATGATATACTAGTTATTAGCATACTAGTATAGAAAGGTATTATATGGTAAATGAGTTGCAACTGTACATGAGTGAGTTGTGAGTTGTGGCATTTAGCGTAATATGATATGATACTGTGCAGAATGACACTGGATGGCATGGTCGTCCTTGTTCCAGATCACATCAATGTTCCTCTCACAGTTCCTCTGTCGGATGTTAATCTCGTCTCATCTCGTGTTTACCGTGTTGTCGTCTCACCTCATCACAGCCTGAGCATCGCGGCCAAACCGTCTGACAGTAGTGACGTCCGCAGAACAGTTTCTGATTGGACCAGAAGTAGACCAGGTCCACCAATCCCTGGCCACACTCGGAACATACGAAGCAGGTGGGATGCCACAGAGCACTGTGGTAACCTGCACGCTCAGCATAAACAGCTGGACTCTCCTTGGCAACCTCACCATGGCAACCACTACACCACTAGAGTGCAGAGAGATGTGCATATATATATATAAGATTTGGATAAAAGAGTGCAAGCTGGATGGGGTTGGAAGTACATTAGAGGTAAGACTAAAGGGTCCAAAATCCCTTAAGAGTGTGATTTAAAGTCAAAGTTACCTGCATATAACTACAGTTCTATGAGTACACATGTAGGCCTCTAACAAACCTTTGTCATTGGCAAATGGTTTAAATTGACAGGGTTTAGCCATTGCCATTCCTACTGCCCTGATCCCTTTGAGCAAAATACAACCATTTTTGATGGAAACAGCAGTGTACCTGGGAATGCCTCCTGAATAGGTGTGAATCAGGCGGACCAGTGGTGTGATAAGGTTTATGAAGAGTGATTCTTTACAGGTCCAGAATTAATTCTGAGTGAAAGAGCGGATCCTACAGAAGTACTGGACCAACTGCTGGGGTCCAGTAGTATATGTGTGGTTGCAAATCCTATTAAAGAGTCGACACCATTAATTCTTTAAGGTATTTTGGGGGGCGACTTCAGGCACTGTAGAATCTTATGGCAGTGTGATAGGTGGGAAATGTCTCTCAGCTGAAACAGCTGACAGCTCATAGACATCTGAAACATGAAAACTAGGAACCCCATCCAGACACTGCTTTTTTAACTTCAAAGGAAGCAGCAAGAAGTGAGACAGTAACTTCTTTACTCACAAATTCAGTCTTAGTGCTGTCATCTGTGCCGTTAGTAGTACTGGTGGCAGAGGAGGTGCTGCTATTGGTCGAGCCATGGTCCTGGTGCTCCAGAGCATCTTTCTTGTTGCTGTTGCTGCAGTCCTTGGCTTCCTTTGCTGTCCTCTGAATGGCTGCTTCCCTCAGAGCTCCGCCCTCACCAGGTAAGGCCACCTCCCCGACCCCCAGCACCTCCTGTTTGTAGTGCTTCACAAACAGCAGCATAGAGGAAATCTGCAAGAGGACGTGGGAGAAGTTAGAGATCAGAGTCAACCTGTAATAAGAAAACATCGTTTCAGACTTTTTCATGGTTTTTGTGGTTGGAGAACAACCACAAAACATTATTAGATAACTGATTTGTGTTCAGTTAGATGATAGAACTCATCTAATATTAGTTTGATAGCTAACAATAATTGGGTTATTAGCAATGGATGTCCAGTGTGGGGGAATGAACTGAAACAGCTTTAAGCTATAACAGTCTTAATGTTAGTATGTTGTCCGTGTTGGTGTGACGATCATGAGTGCTGTACCTCCTCCTCACTGGCCAGACTCTGACACTTCATGGGGTCCTGATCGTAGGCGGGGAGCTGACTGAGGAGCTGCCTGCGTCGCTCCAATGCTCCACCTGTCCCTGAGACTGGACGTCGACTCTCCGGGATGAGCTCCATGTATTGCATGGCCTGAGGGAAGCGAGGGACAATTTACTTTTACTTGATTCAGGTGACCCCAAATTCACACCAAACAAGACATGTCAGCGCCATCTAAGCACAACTAAAACGTTTGTGACTGCGACTTTCATTAAGGCACCAGCAGCAGTTCTGTCAGCAGCAAACAGGACAGCAGGAGGACAAACTGTCTTCACCAGGCTGAGATATATCAGAAACCTTCTGGAAAAATCCATGAGGAGTGCACCCAGTTGACAATTTATTAGGTACACCGAGTTAAAAACTAATGCAGTCTAATACAACAGTCCTGCAATAAATCCTCCGTTCATGAAGGTTATAATGTTCAGTTTGTAAAGAAACTGTTTTAAAGAGGTGCTGTTTCAGTTTTATGAACATTTTTGAGGTGGTATTTAATTGTATACTGGTGTACCTAATAAACTGACAACTGAGCAAGCTCACACTGAAACTGGGGCCCTGATTTTTATGGATACACTTTATAAGTTCACAACATATAGACAGCATGCGATTTGTGTGATTTGGACATCCGCCTGTGAAGATTACACTTCAGACTTCAAACATCTTGACGTGTGTCCGCTGCTTGGCTGACTGATGACCCCAGAGATACCCTGGATGTGGTTGTGCCTTGTTGTGATTCATACTTACAGAATGTCAGAAGTGGATGTTGTTCCAGGACTCTGTTCTTCAGCAAACACTTCTCTCATACTGTTCGTTTTCATCATTTTTGGTGTTTTACAGCAGACTGATTGAATTTTGCCCTCTGTCTCTGTGCCTCTGCCTATAACTATAATATTACAGAACTGCAGTATAAAAAAACATCTCATCTTGTCTTTATTTTCCTTCCCACCACTGAAATCTTAGTTAAGTTAAACACGCTCTTTATGGAGAATAAATTAAACAACACTGGTCTCATGTTGCAGCGTGGATGAGCTTTTCCTCTCACTAACGTAGCTGGATGCCATTTTTCAGCCTAGAGGAAATGTTCAGAGGATTTTCTCAGCCTGTGTTTCTGTTGTCAACGCATTGTCCAGGTGTTGTCAGTGGCACATCTGTGTGTCAGTCAGGTGACTGTACCACAGTGAGATAGTGACTAACAGTCTGGAGCAGCAGCCTCTACACGCTGCAGCTTTCACTTCACAGCAGATTACAGAGACACTGGATGAAACAAACAACACAGTGAAGATTTTTAGAGACAGATCTGGAGAGCAGTCCCAGTGCTGGGTCTGTCTCTGCAAGTCCAACCACAGTAATGTCCCCCTGCTACTCCCCCGCCGCCCTGCAGTGCTCAATAATCACTGCCATCATCATAATTATAGGCTGTGAAACATGAAACATACTTGAGTCTGTTTTTAATGAAAACCAGACAGTCAGAGCCTGCAGAGAGGGCTGCAGAAACTAAACTAAAGTAAACCTTTAGGACTGGTATCAATACATATACTGGGTTTTAGGCATGTACTTGTCTCTGCTGGTGAAAGTGTTCAACTAGGGATTGATTATTGCGGATTTATCTTAAATTTGTACCAGGTCTGTGCCAGAATTTATTCCAGACTGGTCAGAACCTTCAAACTGAAAAATGCATCTGACTTGATGCAAATTCAGGCAACCGGTTTCCTGGAAACGTGCCGGCAAGGTCTGTTACGATTAATCAGGTATCTAGCCAGAAAGTTAGTTGAAGACACACCGGGTTTCTTTTCAAACATCTTTCTCACAGTAATTCCTCTCAGAAAGAGCATCAATGAACTGATCCACATAGTCCAGTTTCAAAATAGACATAAACCAAAATAATCCCAACTGTTAAAGACAAATGAAATCTGTGCTTTAACAATCAGTGCAGTAGTTTTGCATTATTAGCCAGAGTCACCAAGTCACCTCCTGCACTTCACACTGATCCTCACCAGTTTCTGGCTGAGACCGGCCGGCGCCCAGTCGTATGTCGTGGTGTTGAAGGTTGGGTCTTTGCGTGACACCACTGGATTTGTCACAATCATACGGTTCCTCTTGTACATGCGTAGCCCGCCACCTCCTTTAACCTTTGCTGTCAAATGGGAGCAGGGTGAGTCCGCGAGCAGGCGTCCCATCCGCTGGTCATCTTCGAGATCACCTCCAGGTGCGTGGTCGACCGTGCTACAGCCGCAGGCCACGCAGGCTTTCCTGTATGAATGGGAAGGAAGAGAGAAAAGAAAGCTTTGAGCTATAATATAAAACAAAGTCAGACTCCATAATCAGCTTGTTGGGAATTTTTAAGAATCAAAGGCCAGATTTTTATTTATTTGACTGATCCTCACCAGTTTATATTGACTAAAACATGCAAAACCACTTGCATGTTTCACTCCTCCAGGGAGAAGTAGAGAAACCACTGGAACTGCATCCAGCACTTTCGTTTTTTCTCTTTCATTCCTTTCATTGTTTTTCTTGTTTGTTTCATTTTTCAGGCAGAGAGAAATAATTAAAAAAAGGGTAGTTGTACCTCCAAGAATGTGGCTGAAATCCAGAGCAGCTCTCTTTACATACGAGACACACTGATGGAACACCTCCTCCTGCACTCTGCTTCATGGACATCTGTAAGAAGACACAAGAAAATACAGCTAAAGCACAAGGATGGGTGCACTTCTGTTGTATATTCAAAGCATTCGTGTAACTCACATCCTGAGAGATGGTGCCCATTTAGGTTTCTTCATTTTAAGCAACCAAACAGTGGGAGCATCAACGGTCATAGTGGTTTGACAAAATAATCTTAACGCACTTCCGCTCAACAGCTTTTTTTCCAGAGGTTTTAACAAAGTTCCTCTGATGGTGAGAACTGTGAGATGCAGGTGAAAAAAAGCCAGTATGTGGACGATGAGTTAACCAAAACAATTCCACCTCAAACTTTAGCTGAAAACTGTGCAAATACGACGGTTAGTTGTTTGATGGAAGCAGTCATTTACTGTACTGTTGTGAAAAAACACAAAGGCGGATGAACACGTGCAGAACTGACGGAGAAGATGTTGGGGGAAAAAAAAAAAATGTCCTGATGTTCCTGAAGTGACAGTGATGATGAAGATGTGCGAGGACGTTTTGGATGAAAAAGAGTTTCAAATATGTCTCAGTGTGAGTGGGAGGAAGAGAAGGGAGTGAACAAAACACACACACACACACACGAACACACGCACACACAGGATGGATGATCTCATTGGTCCACCCAGTGATATCATCTGTACTGCCAAACCCTCCAGAGTCTTATCTGTCGTCCAAACACTTCATTTTTCTTCTCCTCCTCCTCCTCAGCTCCACAAACTTCACGTCTTTTGCCCTTTTTTATGTTTAAACTGTCCCACTCTGTCTTCTGATTCACTCCACTCCACTGTACTTCATCCCACTTTTACTGTGAAGTGATGCAATTGTGGATGTGTCAGTGTTCCAAGTTACTTCACTTGAAACTAAAGCAGGTCTGGTTGCTTATTAAATGCAAAGGGTTGGATCATTCGTTCATGTTTGTAGCTTGTACTGCCTCCTTTTGTATGACTGAAAGTCAATGTTATGTCCTCTGAAGTGATGGAAACATACATCACTGTGTGTGTGTCTGTGTGTCTGTGTGTGCGTGTGTGTGTGCAGGAAACAAAAACAATACTCTCAGAGATGACAGCGCTTTTAAAGCCTCTGGCATGAAACCTGACGACTGTTCTGCTAAAACAACCTGTTGATATTTGTCTGACAGACAGATGGACTGTCCACCTGTCCATCTGTCACCAGGTATTAACAAGCCTGTCTCTCCTAAGGGCAACATTCACACACACACAATATATTGCATATTTATAGAGTGAGAGAGACACAAGCTCTTAGAGACTGGTGAACTATAAAACAAGCTGCTACAACTGCCTCCACTTACGTTTCAGTCTTTGCTGCAGGGATTTGCTGACATTCAGCCATGGCAGCATTAGTAAGGTCCAACACTGATGTTGGGTGATAAGTTCTGGTTCACAGTTGGTGTTCCAGTTCATGCCAAAGGCGTTGGATGGGGTTGAGGTCAGGGCTCTGTGCAGGCCAGACAAGCTCTTGCACACCAAATTGGGAAAACCATTTTGGGCACGGACTTGGCTTTGTGCACGACAGCACTGTCATGTTTAACAGGACAGCATCTGTCTAAAATGATGTAGCACTAAAGGAAAAGTTTGACTTTTCAGGAAATAAGCTTATTTTTCTAGCTGAGAGTCAGATGAGAAGATTGAGACCACTCATGTCTGTACATTAAAGATGAAGACATATAAGATGTAATGCATTCTTCAGTGAGCTTTAGAGGCGCTGGACGGCAGATTATTTTTTTAAACCTTTGAACATGATAAGGTAAGCTAACCCACCTCCTCCATGTTTACATGGTGTACAGACATGACAGTGGTATCAAGCTTTTCATCTAACATGAGATAAAGTAAGTGAATTTCCCAAAATGTCGATTTTTCTTCAGTAAGAAACCCTGACCAGAAAAAAACAGACCCAGCCCAAAATTACACTGAAGTATGTGGACAGGGGCGTCCACAGGGAGGACTGAGGAGTATGTTTAGAGGTGTGAAGTGTGTGTGGCAGCGAAGAGGCTGCTGATCGGCCTGTGTTGAAAAGGTCACAGTGATGACTGTTGGAATAGAAGCAGCTGAAGAAGAACAAGACTTCATTACATCCCTCTGGAACTCACTGACTTACATGGAGTGTGTGTGTTTATTACTGTGTTACTGGGATAACACCAGTTAACAGGGACCGGGACGTCAGGAATGAAAAGTGTTTCTGGAGCCAGTCCAAACTTAAACCAGCTGTTGGTGATGAGCTTCTCTGATTCGTCTTAAGATGTTGGTGTAATTCTATTCTTCCTGTAGATAAGACAGACACTACACCACACTACACCTTGCCGGTGACTCACTGTGACTCTGGTCTGGTCTGAGCTTTTGAGTCACAGTAAAACCAGATGTTACTCAAACGTTCCTCCAAATGAGAAATGAAGTTGTTACTCAGCCTGCCACCAGACCACGGCTGACGTGATGCAGGTAATACAGTCTTGGGTTGTGATCAAGGTCGTTAGAGTCATAGTAAATGTCCTGTTCCCCTCTGTACAAAGCTTTCTCCTTTTTCTATAATTTGATAACATCAGATCAACTAGATCACTCTCCTCCCAAAAAAAATACATTTACATACATTTTGTAGGAAACGTAATCACTGGCTCAAATATGAATAGAAGCAATGTTCGTTTCTTTTTTGAATGAATGAAGAGCTGCATTTATTAACGGCTACATTTATTTATTATTACATTTCCTAAGCTGTATATAAAGATAATTTCTAAGAGACAAGCTTGTCTGGATGGATAAATCCTCAGAATCTGCTCAGAACTGCAAAACTGCATTTTCTTGCTATGCATTGTTTTAAATAGTCAAGTAATATCTCGAAATAGAAACCAGAACTAATGAATGATCTGAAAGTCAGTGACAACCTTCACTCAGTCTGACAGAGTTATGTTAACGACAAACACTGAACGGTACACTACCATAGGTTTCTCTGAGTGAAAGCATTACAAGAGCCAAACTAGAAATGCGTTTTTTCAGAAAGAGGGAAATGTGTGGCTGCTCTATATTTAGGCGTCCGATAAGACGAGTATGTTGTTGGTGGATCAGACTCGCTGAGTTACTCCAAACATGTCAGCTATGTGAAGGGGAAACTGCAGGAAACGCTGTGAGATAAGAGGCTGGAGGTCAGAGAGGGGTGTCAACCTGCTGCAGTTTCACCTCCTGAGACTGAGTCTGAGCCTCGACCCTCGACAAACGGCATCCTGGATATTTCCTGTTGTTTTCTATTTGAATCAGACCATATCTCACAAATAAGATTCAGAGAGCACCTTGTCTCTCAAACCAACAGGATGTCCGAAAGAAAGACGATGAAAGATGTTTTAGGCTTTTGTTACTCTTAGAGACTTAGAGTAAATTCAGTATTTTTATATTTTGGGAAGTTGGTCAAACAAAGCAGGAATTTTAATTTGGCTTTAGGAAACTGTCACAGTCATTTTCACAGTTTTCGGGCATTTCAGAGATGGCAGATTAATTGATAATGAAAATAATTTTTAGTTGCACCTGAATTTAACTCTATTTATTCTGAGAGGTTTTGTTTGTTGTTCGGTTGTTGTTCGAATACAAGTACTCCTCCCCAAAATCCTGAAACCCACAGTGCAGAGCCAGTGCAAGGCTGAGGATCAAACCCACAACCTCAAAACTTCTGTTACTCCAGTGTCTTTGCACTTGGCCACCATGACCTGCCAAAGTGGTCCCACCTTTTCCTTTGGATAGCATCTAAAGGAAAAAGTCAAACACTCTAAGAAATAGAGGGAAACGGTCCTTAACTAAAGAGCTCAGCAGGTTAGAGGAAGTTCTGAGGTTCAAATTTTCTGAGGCTTGGAGAATGCTGAAGACCAACACCCAAAGTGAAGACTTAAAAGTGCTCAGAGAGAAGAGAACAAGGGTGTGTGTGTGTGTGTGTGTGTGTGTTGAGGGATATTTCCATCCTGGTGATGGCAGTTTTTCCATCTCATCTCCAGAGTACAAAGGGAGATGGGGGGATCAAACCCTAGACAGGTGACACTGATCCATCAGGCTATCGGCCTCAGACTGATCTGACCTCTGGACAGACAACCAGAGGCTGAATTAGGGGGATCTGTGAGAGACAAACACCTGCCAGAGCAGACCCAGCAGGGGGATCAGGTCCTAGTGGTCATGGATTATTTTCACTGACTGAATTACAAAATGGATGTGTACAAGCCCGAGAGATTCATCCAAACTTAAAATATCTTTAACTGAGGAGCATACATGTAAATATAATCTGAATAAATAGTGACGTTAAAAAAGATGCTCGAAAACTAACAGAAAAATAGACACTTCCATGCTTCACTGTTTTATTTATAAGAAGGGTCTTTTGTTTTTCTTCAGTGAGGCATGTTGATCAGAGGTTTTTGAGCTGAGCATCCCTCAAGTGCTGCCATCAGGCCATCGCTCAGACTTCAGTTTTGGTTTGTAATTGTAGTAACTTTTCTTGTAGTAATACATTTCTTTTTAAGCAGTTTCTTTGTTTAAATCTTCTTCAACAAATATAGTCTCATCAAATTCAAATGGCTCTGGCAGCTGTTCCCTCTGTTAGCCAACAAAGTAATCAGAGTTTAGTAAATGGGATTAAGAATGGAGACATCATCCTCCTACATAGCTAACTAGCTACCTAGAAACATGGATATATTAATAGATCTGGATGTTGTGGCACCACTCAGCCCTGGTTCTAAATTGGCCCAGTGCCCACTCGCAGTACTGCCACAGTATTGTGGCCCAAAAAATCTTTTCCTCATAGACTACCATTATTAAAGATACACCTGTACAGCTGTTGATAGGACACCTCAAACTGCAAGCAAGGTCAATTATTATTTTTCGTATTATGAACTTTTAATCAAAGAGGGCTCCGTGTTTGTAAGACCTTCCCAGAGCCGAGAAAAGGAAAGCTTTTGTTGGCAGTGTCATTGGCAAAACACATCCTGAAGCTAAAAAACTTTTTTTAGCTTCAGGATTTTTTTTATTGGCTCAGCGACCAGTTTTCTTTTAAATGAGCGGCTGCCACCTTTGAATCCAGTATCCAAAAGTATCTCATTTATCTAGAAGCCTAAGATCTTTGGTTGCACAGCTGAGAGCTGGTATTCTTCCTCTGGCCACTGATATCGGTCGATTCAAAAACTGAGAGAAAGAGAAAGAGAAAAACCGATTGTGTGAGCTGTGTGAGCTGTGCAATCTAGATGACGCAGAGAATGATGGCTTGATCATTCATTGTGAAAGGTGCTTACGTTGCTCCATTTTTATACTTTCTCTGTTGTTTGGAAACACAGATCACAAAAGATTGATCTTAGTAACATTAAAATGTACTGGAAATTCATACAGTATGTTTACAGCTTTATTACAATTTGACCAAATATGATAAAACATAAGCATGTTCTTTAGTGGTATTTCAGTGGTGGGTTTTTTCCCAAAGACATATGTGGGTCTCTGGTCGTGGCTTTTGTAAATTTATGATGTGTTGTAAGCCCATGCAGGCTGAACATGGTAACAAACGTTTCATTCATTCATTCATTCATTTTTAAAATTCATCAAGGCCTTGAAACTGCATTGAAAAATACTTGAAAATGGCAACAACTCGATATATATAATATATGGGGCTATAACAGCAGCTCCCACAGCTTCTGTGTCAATTGAAAATGCTGCTGTTAATGACACGTCGCTCAATCTGTTATGGCAAAGTAAATAATGAAGTGAAACAAAATGCCAATTAATGATTCTCAGGTTAACTGTCTGATCAGAACTGAGCAGATGTGAGATGTCTCAGGAGGCTTGTAGGTAAATCCCTTTTCAAACTTGACATTGACATTTTAAGATGCTTCATATTTGTGTTCATACACAGTGCATATCAAATGGCAATAAAGTTCACTTAGCTCAGAAAAGTTTCCTTTTTCCAAGACAAGTGTTTCCCCAGATCTCCCTCAGCAGAGTCTACATCTCACCAGACTGTGACCCTCTGACCCTTGACCTTCATATTAGTTTTCTTAATACTGAAGTATAGATAGATAGATATACTTTATTGATGGTAAATGTGTATGTCCTACCTTCGCCATGGCTGAGCTCACGTCCATGTTGTCCAGCGTCTGTCGGTGGTTCGACTCCTCGGTTCCTCAGCTCTCTCTGCCTCTGCTCTTCCAGAACAATGGGACTTTAAATTCCTACCCTGTCGACCACACTTCCTCTCTCCCCGCCCACAGTCGGTCCTGCCGCCGCTCTGCTCCGCCAGCTCTCCACAGCCCACTGCAATTTAACCGTCTAGACTTTCATCTCATTCCCGCTGAGCAACATCAGCTCTCCTCTTCACTTCTCTCACTACAAAATCTTTTTCACTTCTCTACCTCCACGCTGCACTTTCACACTCAGTTTTCTCTCCTTTGTGTCTCTTTTCTTTCCCTTTTTCTACCTTTGTAAACTCACAGTAAGAAAACTCACCTTTCTCGTCTCAAGCTGTGGACTCCTGCTCTTTGTTCTTTCTTTTCTCTTCAGTCTTCCTTTCCTCCTGATTTGTCTGGTTGCCAGCTCTCCTTCTCCACCCTCTGCAACATGAACTGAGCAGGTTTCTTCACCTCCTGATTTTGCTCCAACACGCCGCTGAAGGGAAACTGATTTTGTCTCCCACCACTTTCAGCAAAACACCAGTTCCTTCATTCACCTCTGTTTCTGCTGAGCAGTGAATCCACTCTGCTTTGCTAAATTCAACAGGTACCTGCAATGTAGACCTTGTATGAGCAGAGTGGCTGTAATCAGGGAGATTTTTGGTCTTAAAACCAGCAGCTGGACTGCTGGTAACGACCCCCGTTCTCTGCTTAAGAATAGCTCAGACAATCAGTTCAGTCCTGGTCTTTAGAGCAAAGTGGAGGACTACCTGGAGCAGTGAGGCCTGACTGGACTGTTTGTGTTTTTAATCTGAGACAAAGACAGAGAGAGCCCTGAGGGATTCCCTGCTCACACTCTGCCAGCCAATCAGAGCGAGTCTGAAAAAGTGCTCGGCCAATGGGAACATCAGAAAGTCCTCCTCCTCCTCCTCCTCTCATTCTGCAGCGGTTCAGTGTGTGGCTCAGGACAATGTAGATCACAGTACCAAGCGAGTCCAAACTTGGCTGGACACAGCCAGGCTGATCACAGGGCCTTTACAGGTCGGGACCAGACCAGATGGTGCTAACATAGCCAGACTTAGAGGCTAAAGACCCAGGCAGGTCCAAAAGAATAAGAGAGTGATCCAGGCAGAGCTATACAGAGCTAAAGGGAGCCAGACATGACCGACAGGGATTAAGAACCAAGCCCAAACAGAATACGTCAACACTAAAGACATTTCACTACATGTACAATGACTATAATCATTAGGGACTATCCTCATTTGTTGACAGGTGAACTGTTAAATTTTTGTCTCTGTGTTTTCTGTCACAAAATGGGGCTAATAGCAGCCTGACAGGGTCACATGGGCAAAACATAAGCCAAGTCAATTTTGTACAAACATTCATGGTCTCAAGGATGAACCTTAATGACTTTGGTGATCCTCTGACTGGCATGCTAAACTAAGGTAATCTACCTGCTAAACGTGAGCATCTTAGTTTACAAGTTTAAGGTAATACCAAGCATTACCATGTCTGATCACACAGAATGGCAGACGACACCATCTGTTACAACCCACAGGGTTTCACCCGAAGAATAAGGAGACAATATGTAGCAGCAATAAAAAAGGAAGAGTTTGTAACAAACAAAGTTATTACACACACACATTCGCCCTCTCCCCTTCTCGAATCAAGAACCACCACAGCTAACACTGAGAAACCTGTGTGGGCTACAGGATAACTGTGGCCTGCCTCCTGTGCAGGGAGTGTAGGAACTGTCTCACACTGTAAAACAAAGAATTGTTCACTAAACACTTGCTTTGGCCACCACCCCTTTATGAAAGGCATGTTCATTTAAGGTGTGGTTGCGAGCAGCCGATGCATGGGAGATCTGTGTGTGTTCCTCATTCCACAGATGTGGACATCGAACTATGTGAGCAATGTGGCACTGCTGCTCTTTGTAGCCGGTGTGTTCAGTATTCACCAGCTGACTGAACACAGGTCAGGTCACAGAAAGGAGGACATACACTACTACCACTGGGATTACTGGACTACTGGATACCTCTTCAACCTGCTGCTGATTACACACTATAAACGGTGCATATAGAGGAGCTATGACCCAAACAGAAACTAACTGTAAGTGAACTTTCTGGATTGACTGGGTTCTGCTTTCGTTGTTCTGCCTGCTGTGTTTCCTGCTTCACTCAGCAACAAAATGTCCTCTCAGTCAGAGAAGGAGCTCTCCTGTCCCGTCTGCTATGACATCTTTAAAGATCCTATTGTCCTGTTATGTAGCCACAGCTTCTGTGAAGGCTGTGTAAAGAGATGGTGGAAAAAGAAACTAAAAAAGGAGTGTCCAGTGTGTAAGGCAATACCTTTGCTGAGTGATCCACCTCGTAACCTGGCGTTAAATAACCTGTGTGAGACCTTCGTACAGGAAAGGGAGAAGAGAGCTTCAGCAGGGTCTGAGTCTCTCTGCAGTCTGCACTCTGAGAAACTCAGACTCTTCTGTCTGGATCATCTGGAGCCAGTGTGTGTTGTCTGCAGAGATTCAAAAACACACAGCAACCACAGATTCAGACCCATCGATGAAGCAGCACAGGATCACAGAGAAGA
>JBBMJY010000018.1:23796195-23808312 GCA_037833715.1 Toxotes lorentzi
GATAGATAGATAGATAGATAGATAGATAGATAGATAGATAGATAGATAGATAGATAGATAGATAGATAGATAGCACTCAGATAACACTCACCATTGAAAGCAGCACTGTGAACAGAAGTGACAGTAGAATCAATAAATAACTTATATAAAAAATAATCTCATAATTTCTTTTGCCCACTTGTAATCTCACACAGTTTCTTCTGTTCTCATTTATTTTATTATTGTTTCTTTTTTATTTTAAGTTTATTTATATCTGATTATTTATATATGATATTTTATATCATAGATTTAACAAAAATGACAGAAAATAATAGAAAATGACAAAGACAAGATTATGTGACAGGATGACAATGTTAAATTACTATAAACAAAAAGAAATTCAAAGGTTATAAGTACAGGACATGATCATGTCCGATCATTGAAGTACCCAGGATGCACCTGAGTGCTCCGGTGACCCTGCTGCTCACCTTGTGGATTAGTATTTAAGGTAACAGACGGAGTGATCACTCTGGTACAGAGATGTACTACTGCTGAGAGGACCCAGATTACAGAGAGAATAAGAGGAGAAAAATAATGGACCATGATTTAACATTAGAATCAGCTTAACACCCAACAGCAGCTCTGATTGCGTTTTATTAAAAAAAAAAAAACCTGCAGCACATTCAGGTTTTAGATAAAGAATCCTGAGCCTGTGCAGCTCAACGGGTCGAGCGAGGCAACGACGAGGACAGAGCTTGAACACATCCTGGGGAACAGGTTTCAAATTCAAGTATTTCTAAGAAAGGAACTATGATTTTTAAACAACAAATAAATCCTTAGTTATTGTTTATGTCGGAGTTTAACACTCAAAAACTCAGCTAATCAGCTTGAATGGGTGCAGTTTGATCAGTTCTGATTAACATGAAGTGTCATCACAGTTTGATTTAATTATCGAGGCTTCATTCTGGATCTATGAAGTCTACGAAGTCCAGACCAAAACCGGTCACAGCATCCACACAGTGGGTTTAAACACCATCGACCCAGTCAACTCGCCAAACTCCATCTCTGAACAAGGCTGACCCTCCATATACATCCACCTGTTACCCCACCCTACAAAAAAGGTTTAGCTCCTCTTGGGTACTGGGTCAGAGCACAGGATTGTGGATTGTGGGATTGCACTGATTACGTAATCATAAAATCATGAGCGCACACACACACACAAGTCATGAAGGATGGGGTGGCTCTCAGCCAAGAGGAGATTTTGCAGCTTCTCTCTCTTCTACCATAAGCAGCCACACACTGTAAAAAATGAAACACCACAAACAGCTGTGTGTTTACTCATCCAGCAGACACACAGCGACATTAACATCTCACTGGAGCTTTGTTTGTGTTAACGCCATTGTCAGACAAGAATATTGATTCTGAACGATGCTGCAAAATCTCAGATCACATTTCACGACCTTGTTTTTTGTTTTGTTTCAGGTCCAGTTCCAAGGCTTTGTATAACATCTGCACATATAAGCAGCCACATAAGGTTTGTGGTTATTTTTGGTAAAAACGGATGTAATAACTTCAGGTGTGCAAAGGGCCACTTCTAACCCCCCACACCTTTATCTTATCTCTGCTAAGTGAAACACCATTTCCCGACATTAAACGCTGGCAGTGGAAAAAAAAAATCATGACCTTCAGAATCATCAGTCATAACTGGGAATACTGGGATACTGGTTTGTGTCTATCGGCTTAATCGAGGTCACATTCCTTTCTGCTCTTGGCTTTTCTTTTTTTTTTTACCCCCACTTCGCACCTGGTTTTGGTTTACTGGTGTAATTTTTGGATTTTGTGCTTTAAAAAATGAGTCAAATTATTACTTGATTATTCTATCAACAAATTTATTAATCGACTAATCATTTCATTTCAAATTGGGTTTTCAGCTTTTTCCACTAAATGACCATTTAAAAAAACAACAACATCATCACCTAATACAGCTTTAAAGGGATAAAAAAAAAAACACACGGGGCCTGGACAGTGCACACACATCAGTAATCTCTGAGCTGAACGTGTTAAGAGTCAAAGATTAGAGAGTCGGGAGAGGTCAAGAACAACAATCATCACGGTAAAACCACTTCACACCTCTGCGCCTCTCCACCTACCTGTCAGCAGGTTGTCCGTCGAGGCAGGTAGACGGCTGCAGATGGAGGAGGAGGAGGAGAGAGAGGAGGAGGAGGATGCAGCAGCGTTTCCACGGTGAGGCCATCCCTGTGGTGACCGGAGTGTGATGCCAGCACACACTCTGTCTCCCCTCTCCCCCTCGTAATCTACTTTAACCAGCCCACCGTCTTTAAACCCCCTTGACAGACTCACGAATCATCCAATCAGAGAGAGACAGAGACAGGCACCCGCCCACTGGTTAAAGACATTTGCTGTTACCACATTTTCTCATTTTCAGGTCGGCTCAGTAAAAATAAATTTAATTTCAGCAGATTAAAGTTGACTAATAATGATTACACTGACGAAGCAAAGTGCTTAAGACACATTTGGTCATTTTCACCAACAGAACAGAACAGTGAAAGTGCTCATGTATACAAACCCTTGCCTTGAATCTCCTCTTGTTAAACGATGATTAAAGCCTTTTTCAGACATGGAACACATAGTTTCCCATTTGTCATTCATACATACAGGTGTCCACAGTTTTCAGTCATGACAGGAAATTTACTTAAAGAGCCGCATTGCTTGGTGGTATTTGTCAGATGGTCAACAGAGGAAGCTGAGTGTTTTCTGTTCTCTCACATGCTGCATCACTGGTGGATTTTAAAACAGATTTTGCTGTTGAGGCCTTAATTGATGACCATTGTGAGTGAGTGAATCCACAGTGAATCCACTTATTCATTTTTTAAAAATCTCATTACTTCATTACTATTGTTGAACTGTATTGCATTATATAGAGTGTTTCTGTTATTTAGTTGATATATGTTATGTTATTTGCGCTGCATGGAAAACCTAAAACGAATTTAACATTTAATTTACACAAAAGTGATTATTTCAGTCAGGCACATTGTGTAGCCACCCCCGGCCGGGGTCCTCAGACTCGACATTACCGCGGTGCACTCTGGTTCCTTCCTTTCGATCCCAGGCTCGCTTGTGAAAACATGGGTAGGTCTCAAAATTCATCAAAAATACCGAATTATATTGCGTATTCTGCCCATTCTCCATATCGGTGCAGTATATGAATATCTTACGAACTGTTCTCGATGTGTTTGTACCGGTGAATGTCCACAGTGAGTTTAATAATTGAGCGTTTATTGGGTTTTTTTTTCCGCCGCAACGTGGAGCGGCCATAACATGTCCGAGACACAGGCGGCGAGTTAGCACGGTTAGCCTAGCATAGAGTTCCTTCTTATTACTCTTTAAACTGCTGCTGTTCACGTTGTTCACGTTATGGCAACCGCTGGACAATTGAATCCCCAAATTCCTAATGTTATTGTCTATAAAGTGTGAGATTGTGAGTGTTTTTGAGCCCGGTTGGCCTCATGTTAGCGGGGTTAATACCGTTTAGCTACGTTCACCAGCACCGTTTGATAAAAGCTGCAGGTTTTTAAGAAAATGCTGTAATAAAACGCGCAGAGGGCATAAATGTGAGTGTACACGGTCGTGCTTGTTCAGTATTAGTGAAAATGCAGTGACATGCAACGTCAGTCTGGAAGCTGGCAAGCTGTCACTTTGTCTCCCGGCGGTCTTTCACTAGTTAGTGTTTTTTCACCGTTTTTTAATTTTATAATTGGTGTGGAATAGGGACAACCCCGTCAGTACAGACAGGGGAGCTGTTTATATTGACAGTAGGAATACTTTTAAAACAGTGATATGTTAAATGTTCTCCCAGATATTTGAATATAACAGATGATTAGAAACCACCTTCTTTAGCCAGTTTCCTGGGGAAAATCTTTTGCTACGCTCTGACTTCTGGTTGGCAGTAATTATCTTTGAGGGTTTCCATGTCCTCTGGGTTCTTCTGGTACTGGAGTGGAATACACTGTCTGAAAATAACTTGTGTAAAAAAAAAAACATTTTTACATATAGTTCCATTCCAGAAATGATTTTTTTTCTACATTGTGGCATCTTAAAAGAGAGAATCCAGGTAAGGGGAGATGGCAGTCCCTGTTCTCTGCTCCGACTTAATTGCTTCTGGTTTTTGTTTTCCAGGAAAGTGTCGTGGTCTGCGTACAGCCAGGAAGCTCCGTAACCACCGCCGTGAGCAGAAATGGCACGATAAACAGTACAAGAAGGCCCATCTGGGCACTGCTCTGAAGGCCAACCCCTTCGGAGGAGCTTCTCACGCCAAGGGCATCGTGCTCGAGAAAGTGTGAGTACCCTGAAGGTTAAGTGATGGCTGGGATGGCAGGTACTAAAAAATTACAACTTCCAGCGCTGAGAGGTTATTTACATGAAAGATCCATATAAAACTCATACACATCCCACTGAAATTACATTCTAGGTATTTTAAACTGTTTTGTTTGTTTGATTGCTGAAGAGTTGAAGTTTTGTGTTTTCCCCCTCTGCAGAGGTGTGGAGGCTAAGCAGCCCAACTCTGCCATCAGGAAATGTGTGAGAGTTCAGCTCATCAAGAACGGCAAGAAGATCACCGCCTTCGTCCCCAACGACGGTTGCCTCAACTTCATCGAGGTAAACGCCAAAGTTGTATACATCGTGAACAAGCAGCCGTGGTGCAGCTGGTGATATGAAGACCCTGTAGCAAAAAATCAACCCAGAATAAGTCAAACTAATTGTTGTAGAACTTCAAACTGCTTGATCAAATCTTAGCCAGAGAAAATAATTCATCAGTTAAATTAAAATCTGTAAATTATCTGCAGGCCTTGAAATATCTTTAAGCCTCAGCAAACTTAATCTGCAGTTGAGTTTTTCAGAATCTATATATAAGCAGACATTTTGATTTGACATGGTGATTTATAATGCTATTTAATAATACTTATAGGTCTTGAAAGGTCCTAAATATGAATTTTAGCTTCGAAATTAGCAAGGCACATAAGGTTGTTAGTTGATGTTGTCAGTCACTTGCATTTTGCCTTTTCTCTTCTTCTAACCACCTCTCTCCTCCCTCCTCTGCTTCCCGTCCTGCAGGAGAACGATGAGGTTCTGGTGGCAGGATTTGGACGTAAAGGTCACGCCGTCGGTGACATTCCTGGAGTTCGTTTCAAGGTGGTCAAGGTGGCCAATGTGTCCCTGCTGGCACTTTACAAAGGCAAGAAGGAGAGACCCAGGTCATAAACAGTTTGAGGCAGAAAATAAAATAAACGTGTTTTCAAATTGTCTGAGTGTTTTGTGTTCTCATTGATTTGCTTGTCAAACAGTTGTTGCCAGAGGATATTCAGATTTCCATAACACACATAAAATGCTTTACAACCTGAGACTCAGTCCACCCATTCACACAGAGTAGTGGCAACTAGATGCTGTGCAGAGCTAAGGCCTAACACCTGGATCACCTGGGGTTAGTGTCTTGCCCAGGGACACTTTGACATGTGGACAGAGGAGCAAGGGATTGAACCACCAGCCCCAAAAATGCAGGATTTGTAGAAAAGAGATATAAAGCTTAAAAAGATGCTTTAAGGTGGTCTTTGTAGACAGCTGTAAAAACAACACATAAGCTGGAATATTGAGGGGGAAAAAGGGGCCTTGTGTTTTGCTGAGGTTCCAGTTGTGCACTAGAGGTGTTAAACAACTAATGAACACAATTAAAAATTCAGTGCAGCCTGTGTTTGTTTTCCTGTCCCTCTGTCAAACAGTCAGTCTCCATTTGTATCAAGGTTGGATGACAGAGCAGGAAAATGTTCCAAGGCCCCAAAAGTCCCAGGTTTACTGTGTTTCAGTTGGTTTTGGTAACTTGACTAATTAGAGGTTTGTTACAGAATTTGGACCAATAACAACTGGACTGCACTTTTAACTAAGGCATCACTGTTGCACCTTCAACATGAAATTTTGTGGCCCTGCATGTCTTTTTGTACAGCTGCATATTCTTAAATAAAGTTCTGTTAAACCAGTTTCCGACAAACCAACTGACACACAGACACAGGACAGGTGTGTATTTATTCCAGCTCCATTTGTTGCTCTCTGGCCAAATAGTGAAGTGGTGCGGGGATCAACAGGGGCCCAAAACTGAATTCCCCCCGGCCCTAACAACTTAATCCGGCCGTGGTCAGTCCTGCAGAGTCACTCCCACTGTCTGCTGATCAGTTCACTGCATAAACTTAGCTGGAGGGTGTAAATATAGTAACAGGTGTCAGATCCTCCGTGACCCCGCAGCCAGAGCCCTGTAGCTAAACAACTGAAAAAGAGGTCTGGGTCTCACACGAACCCACACTTTTTTTTTCTGCAGGATAATTACTACATTTTGGAGACACTTTTCCAAGACAGCCGAGTCAATCTAGTGCGTGACCCAGGCAGCTCCTGCTGTTTAGAGCCTGTGAGGAACATGGATCCATTGATATAACTTCTGAAGATGTACAGATCAGGTTTCAGTCACAGTTCAGACGGCGCTCCACCTCCTGCCATCTTCAACAACAACAACAGATCCTCTTTTAATCTACAGGGACTCCACAACTGAGCAGAGGGAACCAAAACAACGACCCAACACGGAACCACAAGGTAATAAAATCTCATCACGTCTGTCAGCACAAAAAACCTGCAGTGAGTGTCTCTGACAACAGACATATAGAAATGTTTTTACTCATCAGTTCATATATATCATTTCTTGTAGTATTCACAAAGTGCAACTACAGTTTGTTTAAGACTAGGAAGGACTGTTATAGTTTTATATTGAAGAAAGCCAACACTGACTGCAGGTCTGACATAGGTTGTGAAATCAAGCCTCCTGTGTTAAATCCATTTCACGCCCACCAGCCTTCTTCACCTCCACAAGATCACTTCTTATTGCATCTGAGTGTCATACTGAACATCAGTGTCCACATTCTTCTGGTCTGGGTCTGTTTGCTTGGTTTTTCCGCTGAAGGAAAATCTTATTGCTAAAGTGACACAGTGATATTTTGGCAAGCAAATTGTAGTTACAAAGCACTTCTCAAAGCAGAGGTCACAAAGTCCTTAACAGAAGGAAGGAAGGAGAAAGGAAATAAAGCAGAGAGCACCACATACAAAAGGACAAAATATAAACTTTTAAAAAGCCAGAAAATCGTTGTATTTGGCAGAAGAGACAAAGTGATACGTCCAAAGGTTTCCAGCTAGAACTGAACCACGGATTTCACAAATACAAGCTAATACATGGACATACCCAAACCAGTGGGTTTTAAAAAGCGTTTTAAAGTTGCACACTCACTTAGCTTTGCCGATATATTGCAGTATAACACTATTCCAACACAAAGGAGCAACTTTATAAACAACCGTGTTCCCTCAACAGTTGCCACAAAACCAAATCCCTCAGCCTGGTTCTGGTGGAGGACTGGAGTCATGACTGGATGCTGTTATAGCAGCAGATTCATGCCCGTGGTTTTGGAATCACATCTTCACCTACAACATCAGTGTTCCTTTGTCCATATACTTTCGGCCATGTGGTGTTGATGGTGCGCTGCAGAATCATCCACATCTAATTAAACACTGACCTGCTGATCACACACAAGTTCACTGAAATCTTAAAATACAACTTCTCCCTCTTTCTGAACAGAGCCAGGAGTGTTTCATGTGGACAACATGGAGTTTCAGCGATATGGGTTTGAGGAGGATGACGAGGAAGATGACGCAGCCACTCAGTACATGATTGAACAAAGTCTGCTGGAGAGCAACAAACAGAAGGAAACTCACAGAGACTCCACAACACGAGATGGCAGGAGGTCGGTCGAACAGAGACCAGGATAAAAACAGTTTTACTCAGCTTCTCAGTTTGTCTGGTTTTAAAGGTCAAATCTAAGATGACTGAAGTTCCCTTTATTCCATCACTGTGCACAGTCCTCCACATTTAAACTCATTATCAGTGTTTGCAGTTTTTTCTTTATCTTAATTGAAATAATGAATAATAATGATAATCAATAAAGCATAAATTCGTAAACTAATTATGAATGAATAAGTTTCTTTCTACTTAGTAAGAGAACTACAATGTAAAGTGTCAAAAAGACTCTAGAAAATGTGATCACGTCATAAAAAAACTAAACTGAATACATTAATAATTCAAATGCAGTGTAAAAAGAAATATAAAGATTTATACTTTTGCTTAATTCCCCATCACTTAAAACAGAGATAATCTTTTTATTGTTTTTACTTTACCACCGTTATAAGTAATTTTACTCTTCTATTTGTTTCACAAGTTCATTTTCTTTTAAAACTCTGTTTACCTTTAATCAGAGGTGTAAAATAAGGTTTTATTTATTTCATTAACTGATTGGAGGTAAAGAAAAACATTTAAAAGCTTTCTTTTTCTCTCTCTTTCAGGTGAAAAGGTTCCAGACTTTAAATTGTTGTTCTTTTGCGCAGAGGGAGAAACGTATTTTTACACAAAATATTTCTCACAGCATGTATTTTAATGAACAGCTAACTTTGCTGTTTTTTATGCACAGCTCTGGGCTCAACAAAGCAGACAACAACACAATCTTCACTGCTATCAGACAAGGTGAGGGAGGAGGATACAAGGCTTCTAACACCATGAACGCTTCTGAGTGATTTATGATTAAAGAAGAGAAATGAAACTGTCACAGGATGTCTCTAAATATCTAGTTTACAGTATTTCTTTATTACTCCATTTTTTTTAAAAGGCTGTGTGTAGAGAAAGAAAATCTCTTTGGCACCTCCTGGTGGTAACATATGTACAGAGATGCACTGTGTAGTTCTTTAAATATTTATCCTGTTAATGGAGTCAGTCATTTCTAAGTGGTGGGTTTATCGTACAGTATTAGCTAACGAAGATTGTCTGTACTTGCTCGCACTTATGTACTGTTTTATTTTTCTCATAATAATAATAATGATAATTAGAGTATATACAAATATTATACAATATTTATAATGATAATTTCCCCAAATTATCACAACAAATCTTTTAAGATATTGTTCCTTGTAATAAATAAATAAACTAAATAAATATTAGAGGAATAAATATTTACCTTTCTGCTCTATAACAGACTGGTGAGGTTGAGCAGGAATAATGTTAGTCTAAAGGTTTTTACCAGAGTAACTGAACTTTTGTCTGGAGCTTTAACCTGTCCTCCTGCTCATCCGTCCAGGTAATGAGAAGCTTTTGAAGGATCTGTGTGTCAAACACAGAGAGAAGTTTTTACAGCCGGACAGCCGAGGTTGGATTCCTCTCCATGAAGCAGCAGTTCAGATCAATCACACCATCCTGGATCTCACATTCAGAGGTTTGTATCTGTTTTCTGCTGACTCTTCACAGCTTCACAACAACGAGAACAAAAACCTTCACTGATGAACGATTCTGTTCTCCAGCTTCAGGCCCAGACTCTGTGGAGCGTCGAACTCTCCGTGGTCAGACTCCTCTCTTCCTGGCAGTAGAACAAGGTCTGATGGAAAACACCTCCTTCCTCCTCAAGCATGGATCCTACCCGGACAGCGAGGACCAGGACCAGGACTCACCACTGCTTGTAGGTAGGCTGACCAACATTTCACTGCCTCAAAACCTCGTAAGTGTTGTGGCGAAGAAAGAGTTTTCCCTGGTGTTTCACATTTCCTAATTTTCCAGTTTTGTCTGTATTCCAAGCCTTTTTTAAGCAAAGCCCTGAACAGATCAGGGCACATCGCTAATCAGTAATCAATATGATTCATCACTAATCTTTTTCCCCCCTCACCCCATCAATTAAAACATTCACAGTCGTGTAAACACCACAAAATAAACACTAACCTATTCCTGACATGTATTTTAAGAGAACAAACCACAGAGTAGCTTGAAAAGTAAAGTTTGTTTACTTGCTTGTCTCATGACAGGCTACTTTATTCTCATCTCGAGCTGATCAGTCATCAGTAATGGATCATCTATTACCTGTCTGACTCTGTCCCTCTGCAGCGATCCGTTCAGGCCACACTGAGCTGGTGAAGCTGCTGCTCCTGCGGGGCTCCAGGGTGAACCAGGAGGGCTGCCATGGACGCCGGCCCCTCCACGAGGCCGCACGGTTGGGTGAAGCAGCACTGGTGAACCTGCTGCTGGACGCCGGAGCTCGGGCAGACCCTCGCAGCCACTACGGTCTCACGCCGCTGGCACTGGCAGCTCAGGGTGGACACCTGGAGGTGGTGCAGACTCTACTGAAGAGGGGTGAGAGAGCACATTTCGTTTTCATTGACAGAGACCTAATCCTCATGATAGATAAATAGTGATGTATTTCCATCTTTACTAACCAGTGACCTTGACCGCCTTATGTTTGTTAAGATGTTGTAACACTCAGTACTAAACAGCAGTGTTGTAACATGGCGGTGTATGCTCTGCAGGCGCAGACGTCCTGTCCCAGGCGCAGGATGAGGCGTCCATCCTGTACGAGGCGTCTTCAGCCGGAGATCCAGCTGTCATCAGTCTGCTGCTGGAGTACGGCGCCGACGCCAACGTTGCCAAACGTACAGGACACATGCCAATCCACCGCGTCGCCCACAGAGGACACTTGCAGTAAATCTTTTATTACATTCTTACATGTCATATACTGGCAGAAGCATCTATTTGTTTGAAATCATGGGTTTTGCTTCATTGTGTAAAGCAGTTAAAAACTACAGCATCAAATAAATGTATCAAACTCAATTTGAGTACCAGCATTCCTACAGGTTAGTGCTTCACAGATGACTGACAAGCCAATAGCAGGACAGCTCAAATGTGAATAGTGAAAACATTTTAGACTAATGCACCCAAGGAAAAAAATGTTGAGTGACAATAAAAACCAATAAATTAAAAAAAACAAAAACAAAAAAAAAGTTTAGAAATAAAGAAACTTAAGTTAAATGAAACTAAAACAGATGAAACAGATTAAATGCATAAAACTGAGACGGAAAAGAACGTTTTTAAACACTTCGTATGTTTTCTGTTGCCCTGTTATTCATGTTTAGTTTAATAATACACCTATCTTTGTGTCTGTGTGTGTGTTCTTCAGAGCTTTACAGCTGCTGATTCCAGTAACTTCAGTGCAAGATGTAAACGACAGTGGGATGAGTCCTCTACACTCTGCTGCTGCAGGAGGACACACACACTGCATCAAGGTTTGTGTGTGTGTGTGTTAAGCTGTCCGTATATTCAGTTTATTCGGCTGTGCCGAGGTCAGAGATGAAACAGGGTTTGAACTTGTTTTTAACATAAGCCAACCCCACATCCTGATACGTCTTGTTTCCTGATCAGGGTAGTTACTGTAGATCGTGTTACATGTGGCCTTTTTATGTCCCACCATCATGGTACAAACTCAAAGGAAAATTCAGGGATTCTTACTTGGGCAAAAAGGCAACAGGAGGAGGTCCACAGGAAAACATGAGGAGCAAAAGCAAGAGACAAACACAGGCAGGACGACAGGGCTGTCAGCAGACAAAGTGACAAAGCAACAGCAGCAAGACTTAAATGCACTGGTGTAATTGGCAACAGGTGATCCACATTAGGGCGGGGCAAACCATCAACAAAGGCTGGAAACAGACAGAGACAGGAAGTAGATGGGAACAGATACACGAGGGACCAGACTTCAAAAAATAAAACAGGAAACGCTGAATGAAACCAAGGAACCAAAACAAGAGTCCAGAAAGTCCACAAGGATTTCAACTGAAGTCCAACAACAATCCAAAACAGAGTTTGCCTCTTGTTGGTGTGATGTGGTGCCTCATGCTCCTTCCCTCTCCCTCTCCACACTCCCATCAGGCCTTGCTGGATGCAGGTTATGACCCCAACTACATGCTCCACCCCTGGGTTCGCCGAAGCTACGACGACGAGAGGAGGTCAGCTCTCTTCTTCGCTGTCTCCAATAATGACATGGCATCGGCCAAACTGCTGCTAGAGGCTGGAGCCATGGCCAACCAAGACCCAGTCAAATGTCTGCAGGTACCTGTGTGTGTGTGTGTGTGTGTGTGTGTGTGTGTGTGTGTGTGTGTGTGTACGCGCTCTTCAACCATTTTTTTGTGGAAAACTCTATACACACACAAAGCTATATATACACACCCCCG
>JBBMJY010000018.1:23808412-23848544 GCA_037833715.1 Toxotes lorentzi
TGTGTGTGTGTGTGTGTGTGTGTGTGTGTGTGTGTGTGTGTGTGTGTGTGTGTGTGTGTGTGTGTGTGTGTTACATTCTCCACACATCACACAAGTGTAAATTTACTTCATATATAAACAGTTAAACAAAGACCAACTGTCAAACTCAACACTTGAAGAAAAAGCTCATTCACTTATTTCAGCTGTGAGAACATCAATATGAATTTATATGTGTTGTGTCCAGGGCTGGAGTCAGGATGTGGTTAGCTTAGCTTAGCATAAAGACTGGAAACAGGTGGAAACAGCTAGCCTGGCTCTGCCCGAGTTCAAAAATACACCTATGTGATTTGTGGTGTTGTTGATTTAACTAAGATTCATGTTCCACGTTTTCCAAGTTGACCACACCTACAGATGAGCCTGTCGCTGATTCAGTGACTGTGTCTTTAAGGTTGCACTGCGTTTGGGCAACTATGAGTTGATCAACCTGTTGCTGAGGTTTGGAGCCAATGTCAACTATTACTGCAGAGTAAACACGACACACTTCCCCTCAGCTCTGCAGTACGCACTGAAAGACGAGGTAAAAAAGAAATATTGATATTGATTAAAAAGACATTTCTTTTTATTTTAATTTATTTATTTTTTACTGAATCAGCAGCTGCAGTTTGACACTGTTTCAGAAGGATGATCTATCTTATATTTAAGTTTAACTTAAGTTTTTTGACCTGTTGTGTGTGTACGTGTGTGTGTTTGTTAGGTGGTCCTCCGGATGCTGTGTAACTATGGTTACGACGTGGCGCGCTGCTTTGACTGTCCCTACGGCAACCGCGCCCACATCCCCGAAGACTACGAGGGATGGAGCAACAGTGTAATCAAAGACACGATGGTAAGGGTGGTCACGCTGTGTGTGTCTGTGTGTGTCTGTGTGTGTGTGTGTGTTTTTTTGGGGGGGGGGGACCGCAGCACCACTGATGGGTGTGTGGTTGGGTGTAGTTAGAAACGTTGCACCTGTGACCACACCTGAGCGTCACTGCCGTATGAAGCTCTGTCTGTGTCTGCCTGAGCAGTTCTGCGAGGTGATCACCGTCTCCTGGCTGAGGCACCTGTCAGGTCACGTGGTTCGCGTCCTGCTGGACTACGTGGATCACGTGACCTTGTGCTCCAAGCTGAAGGCGGCCGTGATGGAGCAGCAGCAGTGGCCCGACATCTGCAGGCTGCAAGGTGGATTGAATCAAACTTTTCTGATCCCTTGGTCCCGAGGGAGACAAATAACAAAACACGAGGACATGACCAGTGACCCTCATTAACCTTCCTCCTCCTCCTCCCCCTCCTCAGAAAACGCCCGCTGTCTGCAGCACCTCTGCCGGCTGCGGATCCGTCGCTGTCTCGGTCGCCTTCGTCTCCGATCGCCCACCTTCATGAGCTTCCTGCCGTTGCCGGGGCGACTGAAGGACTACGTCCTGTACCGGGAGTACGACCTGTACGGCCGGCGGAGCTGCACGCCGGGGTGACGGAGGAGAAAATCCACAGAAAGCAGTTTAATACGAACGTTTGAAAACTTGTATAAAAATATCTGCAGATTCTCAAAATCACACTTTGAAGTCACTTTTTTCAGTTTCTTGTTTTCCACATCACACACCAGTTTAACAGCAAGAGCCATAAGTCTCAGACTTGTTTCAGCTATAATGCTGTTTTTCAGATGAGGTTTCTACTTATTATATTGTTTTGATTACATTTTTTGTTTGTTTTGTTTTTTTTTTATTGTTGGGAGCTTCACATGTGTTTGTGTGCATATATAAATGTACAGTACATACAGTACGAGCTTTGTCCTCATGTCTGTCCCCACAGGAGGCGTGACTGTCTCATAAACATGCTGTGAGATCCACAGCTGGATCTCATCCAGCTGCTGAAAGCATCAACACCTCAGAAGTGTATTAAAAAATTAACTTTATGCTTTCAAACATGCATGTGGCCGACTGGTGGTGATGTGCATCCAGGCTGTTGGCTTCCTGTGTGTGTGTGTGTGTGTGTGTGTGTGTAATGCGCCTCTGTAAATATCTTGTAATTTTACTTTACTCTGACTGCTTTGAGCACTTGAGCTTTTAATCCCAGAAATGTATCTTCTAATTTCTGTTCTTGGCAGAAATGGACTTCCATAGGATGATTTAGGAAACAGCCAAAGAGTTCAGCGTGATGCTGGGGTACTGAGGGCACCGTGCACCTCATTCTCAGGGATTCTGGTCCTTTTTTGACTGAACAAACTTTTCCTGCATCATGTCGACAGGAGGAGTCCGGTGCCTCACATGAAGTCCCAGAGGAAAGACTTTCCTCCAGACTCCTGCAGCAGGTGTTCAGCATTTATTCAGCCTCCAAACAAACAGCAGCTGCTGCTTGAATCCATTTAGGGTTTTGGTATTTGGGCTGCAACTACCAGTTTTTTTTTAATTATTATTATCAATTAATCTGGTGATTATCTTTTTGTTAATTCACTGATTCATAGTTTGGTCTATAAAATGTCAAAAAATGGTGGAAAATGCTCATCGCGGTTTCCCAAAGCCTCAGGTGACATCTTCAAATGTCCTGTTTTGTGCAACCAACAGTCCCAAACCTAAAGATACAATCACAGAAGACAAAGAAAATCCAAAAACATTCACACACGCAAACCTGTCTCCTAAAAATGAAGTTTATATTTTAGCAGAGTCCAGGACTGTGACTCCAGAGACGTGTTTTGGTTCAAGCCACAACATGGACTGTGAGCATCTTAACATAACATTCAAACACTGAATAATGCTGGAGTCAATGTGAGCAGATGTCGTGCTGAAAGACCAGGAAATTTTGGCAATTCTTCTTGACTTAATGACTCAACTGAATATCAAAATGTTTGCAAATACATTTTCAGTCAATAAACTAATCAATTGATCAATTAACTGTTGCAGCATTACTTGGAATGGAAATTCCTTTCCTGATATTCAGAGACATTTCTGTAGCCGACTTCAGGTGAGCCAGTGTGGGCAGGTGTGTAAAATGTAGTGTGAATGTAACTAACAAAACTGAAAGGAAACAGCTGCATTAAAATCTGTTATCAGTTTAATTTTTCTCAAGTTTAAGGTTCTTTGGATGTGATGAAAACACAAAGTGGACTGTGACTTTTAAGGCCCTGATTTAGTTCCTGAGACTATGTGGTGAATTCTCGTCGGGACTCCTTTTGTTCTGTTTCCATGATAATTTAAGTGACTGAGGAGAACCGGTGCGGTCCATATGAACCTTTTCAACCCGTGTGATGTAGGAGACATTCACCTGTTGGACAGGGCCGTCCGGAGTCTGGTCGGTCAGTAATTACGACACGAGCCCAAAAGCTTCTGGAAAGATTTAATCTCACTTACTTTCACTGTTCTAACAAACAGTCAGGATGATGTCAGATGCAGAAAATGCTGCTAAATAACTCTGATCAATCATTGAGGCTAATATCCATGAATAAATATCACGATCTGAGAGGACACGTGGACCGTCGCTGCTTTAGACTCTGTGAGGACTGTAACAAGAATGTCTGACGCTGTGCTGAAAACTGACTCAAACGGGAGGACGTTAACGCGCATGCAGTTCTTCACCAACTCCTTACATGTGAAGTGAAACAAACCAAAGACTAAAGATGGCGTCTACATCTGCTCTAACACACACGCATACACACACACACACACACACGTTCAGAAGAGCTTCCCATCAGAGCAACAGCTCCACAGCAGGCAGAGGTGTTAGGCTCAGTGAGCTGACTCAAGTCTGGATTTGCTGCTTTGGTTTCCTCATGAGACGCAGCCTGGCTTTATCTGTCGATGCCCAGTCAGTATCGGACCAGAGCTGAGTCAGCAGCAAATCAAACAGCCTTGAGTTAGCTCCAATAATACTGCTTATACTCCTGACATTTCACACTCTGCGTCTCCGATGCACTTAATTTCTTTATATTTTATACATTTAGAGGGGGAAGAGACATGTAAAAGACAAAACATTTACCCACACATATGGGTAAAGGTACAATAAAAAAATAAATTATCACCTCGATAAACCAAAAATAAAATATTCATATTTGCTCTCTCTTTATTCCAGCTCCTGGGGTTGAGTTCCTGTTGCTGTCCAGCAGGGGGCGGTGCGGTGTCACGGCCGGCCTCTGGAACTTGTGTGATTGGCTGACACCGTCTAATCGGGCCGATCAGATGAGATAAAACGGTGACATCCTCAGTGGAGACACTGTGAACAATTCAGCTGACACTTACAGGACGATGAGTTGTGTTATTTCTTTTTGGCGTGTCCACACGTGTGACACTCATTAGAGGCCGGGCTGGGTGACACGACAGGTCTCCGCGGGACCAAACTAATGATTCCAAGAACATTATATTTAAAAACCTGGGAAATTTAGCTTAAGTGAAGTTTTTTTCTGATTTGAATAATAATAGTGGAACATAGTTTATTGTAAGGAATATAAATGTGATTATTTTGTGTGATTTTGGACACATTTATTGTTCTTATTTTGTTATCCAACCATATCACCCAGCCCTAATGTAAGGAATAAGGCTGATGCTACTCCATATTTTTGTTACTGTCATCAAATCCCATGAAAAGACCAAAACCAACCATGTGTTAGATCATCTCGTGGTTGACAAAGCAATCCCACCACACATTCTTAACACTGGAAACAGCAATTTGATGAAATAAATGTTGCCACAAACTCATAATAGCAGCTGGTCTGGTGCTTTTGATCTTTAAAAGTCGACGTGTCATTTAAGCATTTTTGTATTTGAACATATATAATCAATCCCATGAGAACTGACCAGCTCCACCAGCAGAGGCAGACTGAAAGCTCCAGAACAGCCACTAAATGGACGTCGTGAGAGGATTATTGTTGACTGCCGACAGACAGAGCTCGGGGATTAAACCTCTGACCCTGAACCACTAAGTCCGGCTGGAAATCTTGTTTACGATCATCTCTCTACTGTCTCTCATATATATATATATATATATATATATATATAGTTTTATATTTTAAAAAAGGCTTAGTATTTTCCCAAATCAGTTGGCCACTGTAGTTTTTAGCAAATGTTACTCGAACATGCGGAAATAGCACATGGGTTGGGGACTATTTTCAACAGCGGATTAATACACATTCGATGCTCTAGTGAGTATTTCCAGCTGCAGGACAGCGTATGTGGGATTGAGTCAAAATAAACTACCGTGTGCTGTTCTGAGAACAACAGAGCCACATGGCACAGAGGAATAACATATATCAGCCTTTTATACACAGACGGTGCCTGTTAGTTGGATGAACTCACTGTTGGTTTCAGTATTTTCGTGGGATTTGTTGACAAGATGAAAAATACAGAATGTCACCAGACCACATGTGGGAAACTGACACTTACACTTCTGATATTACACAATAACCCAGAGGATGATTTTTACAGGACACTCACTACTAGCATTTTTGAATTAAGCCCCAAAAACGGACATATAGCGTTTCAAAAATTATCTATATTCTCTCCTTAAAGCCTACTTCTATGATGCAAATTTTTGTTGCACCGTTTTCCCTGCGGGCGACGCTGCACTGCCGAAGAAAGAAAGTTGCTGTCCATCATCGCCACCTATTGCTTTCACAGATGCTTGGATGTGTTTGTGAGTGCGTTTTCAAGGTAACGCTGAAAGAGTCAGTTCACCTGTCCAGGTTTGGTTTACTGAGACGAGTGAGGAGGAGCGGAGTGGCGAGGGAGGTCAGGGGGTGAGTAAAGAGAGTGTGGGCCAACTTCAGTGGGCGGTCCCTGGGATTCAGCTGATTAGTCGTTCAGAAAGGACGCTCTGTTCCATGGTGCAGTCAAACAGATCCACAGAAAACTGCTCCCAGGATGTGTGTGCATGTGTGTGTCTGTCTGCTCTTGTTTGTCTATCTTTGTGAGGACCGATTTGAATTTTAGACCTCGGGAGTGAGGACATTTTTGCTAAGTGAGGACATCTTTCCTGGTCCTCCTCACTCATCCGTGTGTTTTGCTCATTGTTACTTAACATGGATGTGTGACCTTCACTGTGCAGACTGATGTACACTGATGTATGAAACATGTACTCTCCGTGTTTATGAGCTGGAGGCTTCAAGTTTCCATATTACACTGTAAATGAGTTACATGTTGGACCATGATTGACTTTCACACTAGTTGTGATGTTACAAAATCAGGCTCCTACACACGAAAAACAGATTAAGGTGAACAGGGAGAAGCTTGAATATTAAAACAGGCTTCTAGTGTCAAACACTTCAGTGAAGAAACGGTGAGTAAAGTCCTCTTTGGACTGGATTTATTTCTCTCGGTGTGGTGGGGTGATTTTAATATCACCTGTCTATTATGTGGGTAATTTTTCACCCCCCCCCCAAATAATTACAGCCAAAGTTTCCTACGGTTTTTCTGCAAACTCACTGGAACAGCTGGAGCAACCAGCTCCTGAAGAGCCAGAAAAGGTACAGGTGGAGGTATCTGGGGTAGCGGGGTCAGGCATTTAGCTGAGATGGTCAAGGTGAAGGTTAAGGGACTGCATTATGTCAGTGACGGTCCTCACAAGTATAGACGCGCAAACCAGTGTGTGTGCTGTGCAGAGGTTTTCCATTTCAGCTCCACTGTCCCACCTCCTGCCTGTTGCTATAGTAACTACTCGACTGTAGAATGCCCATGTTTCCATGGTGACGTCTTAGAGAACCCTGTTCCATATTTACAGCTGAGGCATCTCAGCAGCACGACCCAAACTAACTCTCAGCAAGCTGCGTGTGTGTGTATGTGTGTGTGTGTGTTTGGAGCTATGGCAGGTTGTCGTCCCGCAGGCTCTCCAGGATCTGGACCAGGCTCTCTAGTCCAAACACATAGCCCCGGTCTGGCCCGTCGTGCACTGCCGTGTCACCGCGGAAACCCTTAAAGGTGGAGTGGGCGAAGTCGATCATTCGAACGTCCACCAGGGGGGGCCGGCTGGGTGGGGGGGTGGGTGGAGGGGGGAAGGAGGAGTCTGGATGGGAGTGAGGCGAGGGGGGAGGGGGAAGGAAGGAGTGGCAGTCTGATTTGGTGGGCGGGGCCTGTGGAGGAGGATGAGGGGAGGGTGGAGCCTTCAGTCCAGGTCCCTGAGAGGACAGTAACCCCGGGTCCGGGTTCTGGCACATGTCCGTTTCACAGGAGGCCAGAGGAGCGTGGGGCCCGGGACCACAGCGGGGCTCTGCAGGGGCCACAAAAGTCTTCTGTTGCCAGACCGCATGCTGCCCAGAGCTGAGGACTGAGGGGCCCTCAGATTCCTACAGACATGCATAAACCCAGGACTGATCAGTATGAACCTGACTCAGACAAAACATCAGCACAGTCACTTTTAAACTGTCTCACAGTCTGAGAAAGAAAAGTTTTCTTCTTTTTTACTAAACCAACAATAACTGATGTTTTGGGCTCTTGAACTGTAAACACAATACTGACATATTATCACCATAATGACATCCATCACAATTTACAGACCCACTGTGACCTAATGTATTTGCTAACCCCCCGTACAAAGTGGTTTAGGTAATCTGGATCAACAGTCTGAGAGTACAGTGTAATGTTAACTGATTAAGGTGGGTCCAGGTGGGTTTATTCCTGAGAAAACAGAAAATGACATGTTCAAACCAACACAGGTGTAAGAAGCTATGGGTGGGAAGCCAGTGAGGGATCCCGTTACTGTTGCTTGTTCGGCTGGGATGTCTGCACGAAGAGGGGCGTCCAACATCACACAGTTCCCTTACACAGTATCTTAAACCTGACTCACCTTTCCCTCATAGATGATGAGCAGTGAAGACGAGTAGAAGCGATAGGACGCCTGCCTCTCCAGCACCGCCTTCAGGCTGCGAAGCTTATTCAGGATTGGCTCAAAGAGGTCCAGCCTCAGGCCCTTTCCGTTGTGCATGTACTGGTAGAGGGCCTGGCGGAAACCTTCGATCGACAGGCCGCGGCCGTAGTACTTGTTCCTGCAGAGGTAGTGACCGGTGTTCAGCTGGTACACCTGCAGATACAGATGGGAAACTGCTCAAACATATACATGACAACAACAGCACAACCGCTGTTATTTCATTACATAATACATGAGACGAAGCTGCACATGCAGTCAGATTTTCAAAATAAAAGCACAACAGAAGAATCCAACAATTGTCAGACTAACTTTTATAGTAGTACTAGTGGTCTAGTCAGCGCTCTACCTGCATGCCACACACTCTGACTCCCAGCGTCGCTGAAGTGCTCTGTTCACATTTCTTCATCTGCCTGGCCGCCTTCTCCTCGGAGGCGTCGTCTCCGTGCTGCCTGGTGCCCATCTTCAGGTCCAGGATGCAGGGGTAAGAGAAGTGGTGAACCACGTTCTCCAACAACAGGAACTCTGGTTAAAACGCTGCAGTTAAGGAGCAAATTTCTGTTTGACAATCAAAACATCCCTGATTTTATCCCAATCAAGATTTTTTTGGTGGGCTTGGGTGGGGTGAAAAGATGCACACAATATCTTACAATGTTCTATACTTGAATCACATCTACAAAGTCTGTTAAACAATTCTAGAGACAAAATATTGTTTCTAAAATCCGAGCTGACAGCAGCCCTGTTGAATCTGCTTACACTGAAGACAGATGGGCCTTGCTGAGGACAGTGTGTGTTGCTTATGCACTTTCCCTCAGCTGTGTTTTCCTGGCAGCTGCAGCCCGCTCTCTTTGAAGCTGAAGATCAAAACACAACCTTTAACCTGATAACCTCGGACACCTCCAACGCTCCCCTTTGTTCCCACCTTCTTCCCCAGAGTCTCACTCATATTTACATTCAGTGCCTCTAATTGTACAGGTAACTATTCCACCGGCAGTCAGAGATATGAGCAGTAGTTACAACAGTTTATCTGTAAAACATCAGTCCTTGTATTCACTTACATAACGTCTTTAGATAAATTGAGTCAGGTGAATAAGCCGCAGGTGCATAATACTGCCTTATTTATCACTATTTACCATGGAAACAGTAGTTTGACCAAAAAAAAAAAACCTTGGACCTTGATTTAAGACTGAGACTCAGTGGATGTGATTGTCTGAGGAAGGATACTGAAGAGTTTGAGGTCCTTGGACTCTGACCTCATGCGGCTGAGCTGCTGTTTGTGACAGCGGAGGCTCCAGGGATTATGGCTGATCTTCTCTAATGTCAAACCACTGTTCCAATCCAACATCTGGAAGGGAACGTCTGAGTGGATCTTTGGGTCGAGCCTGGGACTCTTCAGCTCTCCAAGACTGTAGTAGAAGAGGAGAGAGGATGATTAATATTCGAAAAACTGCGTCTGCTGCTTCTATGATGGACTTAAAGTCGGTGAACTCCTCCAGAATTTCATGCTCTTTCAGTCTTGACCAAAGTCTTGGACCACCTGAGTGAGAGACCGACATTGCCTGACACCGATGTTCCTATTTTTATTTTCAATTAACCTGGCAATCATTTTCTTTTTCACTCACTAAAAATCCCTGAAGCATCAGAAAATAGTGAAAAATGCGCACTGCAAATTCAAAGCGATGTCTTCAAATGTCTTTTTCTGTCCAACCAACAATCCAAAACACGACACGCAATTTATAATAATATCAAAGAGAGAAAAAAACGGCAAATCCATTTTATCTACTGTTTTATTTTCTGGAAATCTCGTCCTTTAATATGCTCTTACTTATCAGAGGTCTCGGTGTCGTGCGGCTCCCTCCTGTCGGGCCGCTCCTCCTTGTGTTCAGAGGAGGAGGAGGAGCGATGGAGGCTGCGGCGGGAGTGTTTCCTCCTCGGCTGCTCCCTCTCGGGGGGTTCACGCTCCTCGTGCTCTGCGTTCCCTCCCTCCATGTTGCTCTCCACGTAGGGGTAGGCCACCAGGTTGATGTAGCCGTCAGAATCGCCTTCGAAGCAAACCAGCACCACACCTGACAGGATGGAGCACAATACAGACAGGATGTTTAGAAGTATCAGAAGCTATTAAACCAAGAGACACAGAGAAAAACATAATCCATCTCCTAACATACTTTGAAACGTCTTACATAATATTTGCCGCCCTTCTCAAACTCATCATCATCATCATGACAGGAGAAAAGTGTGTTTTTTGAGTGTGAACTGTGAAGTGCAGAAAAAAAAAAGCATATTGCTGCTTATTAATTTGTGGAGCATCATGCTGGTGCCAGTGTTGTTGTTCTCTCTCTTTTATGCGTCTGTTCATCATTGTGAATCAGATTTTTTTATCCTCAGATCTTTCCAGTCCAGGTCTGAACGTTTCCGGGTTCCTCCTAGATCAGGTTTATCTTTTAAAAGCATATAACTCATTCAAGCTCGTTTCATGTAGGTCTTCTTAGGAGATTTTCCTTGGAACTGTCGCCAATCAGAGCACATCGGTGCAGTCTTTTGAATCCTCCACTGTGTACCTGCTAACTTTCAGAATTTGGTTTAAGATCTTTTTGCTGGTGTTTAAAGTTCTAAATGGTTCCACGATAAACACCAGACATTCTGTTAGTTCATAAACCCAGCAGATCTGTCAGGTCACATTCGTCTCTGAATCTGCTGAGATGGCATTCATGCACCTAAATATGGAAACACTGCTCTTTTAAATGCAGTGTGTAACAAAAAACACAAGTAGAGAAGAGTCACAAAGGCAGCAGACTGACTAACATGAGCCACCATAATCTAAGTCAATAAACTGAGCACTGGTTCTCTTACTTGTTCTTACCTTGCTCTAATAAATGAACCTGACTCAAAGTGTTCATGGGGGTGGACAACATGGATAAAGTCCATTGAAGTACATATAATTTTATAGCTGAAGTAGAACATCTGTTGATTTAATTCTGCTGTCAGTTTGCTCGGTGGTGGTAAATCACAGCGCAGAGCTAAACCACCTCCACACCACAACACAAGGAGAAACTTGATCTGATCATGTCAAACAGTTTCTGGATGAAACAAACTTGGTGGATTCAGAAAGTCACGGCTGGTCAGCTGTCTGCCTGCCTGCTGTTATTAAATCAGCAGGACAATGGTAGTAGAGCAGAGATCCAGGGTTATATATAGACCCCGTATGGACCGCTGCTGTCATGGCACTGGGACCCACAACACCAGCAGGGTGAATTGGTGGGAATACAGACATACTAATAACTGCAGATCAATGTACTGGGAATAAATCCACCAGGTCTCATGTGAGTTAGCTCACTGTGCTAACTACACTGAAGATAAATAATAAAAGAGTCAGAACAAGGAAAGGATGTCAAGCAAGCACAGTCTGAGCTCACCCACACAGTCCCCATAAGAGGTCTAATCAAGTACTGTAAGTGAAAACACCTGTGTGGGTGACCTGTGGGTCTGCAGGGGATTTCACACTAACATCTTTCCAGAGATTTCTCACCAGACCCTGCAAGTTATTTTTCATTTATTTGTTTTTCTCCAGCGGCGAGTAGCACCTCAATATCTACTGTGCAATGCACAACAGAAGATATTACAGTTTTCTGAGTCATTTTGCAGTTTTTGTAGTTTTCTAGTGTGACACGTCAGCGTGCTTAAAACCTGCTGACAATCAGTATGCAGTGCTGAACGAGGACACAGCTCATGTCACGTAGCACTCTCCTGCCAGACCTTTCTCACATTTTAAAGTCAAAGAGAGACGAGACTGATGCATCTCAACAATGACGACATTCTATTTGTAAGTGTTTCAGTGTCGGGGTCCTGGTGTTTTGTTTGCTGGTTGCCTGTCGTGACTTGGACGCACAACAAACTGGAACGCAGCCATCATTAATGCCATTAGTTACACCTGCTCCATGCACCAACAAAGTCTCTATTTATCTTCGTCATTATCTCCCACATCATTCGCCAAAATGGTAAACAGGTCACACAGGGAGGCGTGTATGTGTGTGTGTGTGCTGGTTGTCAAAGTGTGTTTGGGTCTGTTACTACAGCAAAAGCAAGTAGAAACAGCTACAGTATGCGTCTGGTGATGAAAAGCAGAGCGGCTAAACCACTTTAGTTCCATTAAACATCCGTACTTCCTTCCCTCTCTTCTGTCTGCCTGCCTCTCCTCCACCATCAAACACAAAGGAATATTTAGAATATTAGTATTCAGAGCCGTGTTTGAATTAGAGGATGGTCGGGATCAGATCTGGTAAAGGAGACCTGGTCTCCTCTGAAAGCAACAAAAGTTCGAGGCAAACAACTGACAATCAACTGTTACGTCACAACATGTCTAATCCAAATGTCATCAAAATAAAGAAAGGATATCTCTGCACACTTTAAAGTGAGGCAGGTGCAACGGAGGGCAGCAGAGACTGAATAAAACTCCAACGCACACAAACACTATCTCTCTCACAGCTGGTTTACTTCATATTTAATTCAGGATTTCAGTCATAACAAGTCTGTCTAGCGGTAAGACAGTGTGGATGAGTCACTTCTACTCAAAGCATTTCTAACCCAACAATGATATAAGAAATAAAAATAAAATCCAGTAAAGATCCAATGTCCTGTCTGAGAGACAGCTTTGCAGCTGTACAGCTTCGCTTTGAACTGCTCTTTCTCTTCTGTCCATAACATAATCCAAGTAGACGTGTGCCGGGGTGTGTGTTTATGTATTGTGACTGTGGGGCGCCTTTATGTTTTATTGTTTTGCAGACCTCTGTGTAAGTATTATGTGGATCTGGTTTCAGATCAGATGGATTTATCTACAGCGAACATCATCTTGTGTTGTGGCTGTGGTGAACCGGCCACAACAAGACAGTTGTCTCGTTGTGAGAATGTGTGTTCACCATGTGGAGCGGCTACACGTTCAGGCTAAAAATACGTGCAGTATATTTATTGACACACTGAGCATCCAGCTGTGTCAGACTGAAGCACAGGACGCGCCGCCTCAGAGTCACTTTCAACAACTTAAACCTCCATTAACTGATTTTTTTTGGCAACTCTGGGGCACCATTGATAAATCATCACTTTTTAAGTTGAAATGATGAACTTCTTACCAAACAGTTGCTTATTTACACTGAAGGACCCATGTACCTCTGTTTTTGGTCTCTACCAACTCCAGAGGGAAATACGTGGCTCTTCAGCAGCTAAATCCTCCACTATGTTCACCAGCTGGTCTCTAACTGTGTCTGTCTGCTGCCTGGTGCTGAGCAGGTAGTGTATGGTGGGTTTTTAGATCTTTTTCTCTGAACACAGCTTCCTGCTGTGGACGAAAACGAAACTATGAGAGCAGTGAGAGTGAACCAGAATGTAAGCTTGATCAAACCAACTACAAAGAAGGGGAAAAATAGGAACAAGCTTAAATACAGACAATATCCACAAGCCCATCTGATGATAGGGCAGAAGGCTTGGGAAAGGTTGATAAAGGGGGATCACCATCACCATCCGGCTCGCATCCGTGGCTCCCCTGATTCTAAATAACAGCGAGCTGTGACTGACCTTTATACTCCGGAGTGAACTCCTTCATCTCTGGAGGCAGAGACTCGTAGAAGCGCTGCTCTCTGCTGATCAGAGGCTTACACACCGTGTGGTCATCGTAACGCATCATACTGGTGTGACCCCCCACCTGTAAACACACACACACACACACACACACACACACATGAAAACAGGTAAGGTAAAATAAGTAACATAAAAACCTAAACAGTTACACACAGGTACACAGTTATATTATGACATCTGTGTCTTTGGTCGTGTTTCAGTGTGACGATAGCTTTTTCAGGTCAAAGTAAAAACACTGATCTCATCAACACGGAGATAACTCGTTATTACACCTTTACTATAACACACACCGTTCCCTCTCACCTGGTGTATGAAGGGCTCCAGTGGAACGCCTCCTCCTTGTGGTCGTAGTGAAGCCCCTCCCCCCTGCCCCGCCCCCTGTAGTTTGCTGTCCATGTTGTTGGTGTGAGGGAGGCACATGGCTCCTGGCGGACGCACTGCGCCTCCTCCTGCAGAGAGGGAGAATTCAAACAAGGAGGTGACGTTTATTTCACAGCAAACCCAGTGCACAGTTCTGCTCAGGCAGCAGCATTTGATTTGATTGTTATCAAATGTCTTGTTTGGTCTGAAAAACAGATCCAGAACCTAAAGATGACCAGTTTACAATAACATAAACAAAGAAAAAGAGCAAATCCTCACATTGGAGAAGCTGGAACCACAGAATGTTTGGCATTTTTGCATGTCAATTCATTTTCTGGTGATTGATTTATCATTATAGCTTCAGTCTACACACTGAAGCAGCCAAACATAACTTTCTGCCCCAAAAAAACATTTTAAAACTGCGTTTTTATATTTATATCAGGAACTATGTGATCAAAACTGAGGAAAACAAGATTACAAATCTGACCGGCCATTTGACGTCAGCTGCTGGTATTCAGTGTACCAGGTAAAGTCTTTGACACTCAGTGCCATGGATGTATTTCAGTTATTGTTAAGAGGTGTAAAGGTCAAGACCAGCAGGTGTTCACCGCAGTTTGGACAAAGATCAAACCTCCAACACACAAAATCAATGTAAGCAACATCTCACCCCACATTACTCCTGTCGTCTGTTGCTTATTTAACCTTTGTACAGAGGGCTGGTGTAAAGATACCGTCAGAGAGAGAATCTGCCGTCTGTGTTGTGTGTTTTGATTGGGCTGCAGCAAGATGCAACTCTGCACCGGCTAACAACCTGTGCCATATGATGCAGGCTGTTACCACATTTAGCTAATTGTTATCATTGTTTATTGGCACAGACCAGATGAACCTGTTACCATGTTTCTCCAAAATCGTTTTTGTTGATTGATGTGCATGTTGGATACTGGTGAAGTGATGCACAAGTCAGCAAACTCAGACAGCAGTAAAAGGAGAGCCAAAGTTCAATCAATCATCACCATCAACGGAGGTAGCTCCTTGCTGTCTAAACGTACCCTCACTACTTCTTCCCCTTTCATCTAAATCTGATCTGTTAAATGTTTTGGTGTGTGTTATACATATTGTAAAACTCTTTGCGTGATTTGTGTGATTTTAGGCTACACACTAGACTTCACATTTGTCTGATGGAGCAGAATTTATCCAAACCATTTTTTAAAAGTAAATATAATTCTTTGACCTCCAGCTGGCAAACTCTACAGACTGTAGGATCTGGTCTTACCCTGGGCATGGGATCTGGTGTGCAGTGACGGGGAGGGGGGGGCACAGGGCACCACGGGCTGCTGGGAGCGCACGCCGGCCCCGGGGGGAGGCGGCGCCAGACCGAAAAACCACCTCGCAAAGCCTCCAATCAGAGTGCTCCAATCCACCGCCGGAAGCACAGAGACCCAATCAGGACAGGGGGTTGGGGGGCAGAGCTGGGGGGTGGGCAACAGCAGCAGGGTGTCAGTTAGGTAGGGTCACCACTTCCTGCAGGGAGAGGAAATAACAAATTGTTTAATGTGTATTTAAAAATGCGTAAACCTATTTTTTTTTGATCACCCACAGTAAATGTGAAATTAAACCAAAACTATGAGCTGAAAGAGACTGAAATGCCCTGAAGACGAGGGAGGGCCTACAGAATTATTCCCAAAAAAATGACTCATTTCACTTTACTTCACATTACTTCACAGTCATTTGAATATAAAACTATTGATTAGTGTAGCTGTGACCTGAACAGCTGAGGAAAACAAAACGTTTTTTTTTAATACTGTAGGTCAACACTGTGGTTTGCGTTGGGAGTGACATGTAGCCTGGGAATAACAACTGCTGAGAAGACAAATGTTTTTTGGGACAAACCACTGACACATGATGTTATATGACGTTTTCCTTCAGCACGTTTCAATGAAACGGATTCTGAACCAGGCAGCCTTCTGTCGCCTTATCAAAAACAAACAAACAAAAAAAAAAAAAACACGCAGTTTTCTGAGTTTATCGCCACAAACAGTTTACATCAAATGTTTCAGTACACTGGCATCCACCAGACTGTCTCTCACACACATACCCAGAGACACATATATTTTGATTCTCTGTGTAGCTCAATGAGTAGTGCAAGGCAGCGGCAAGAGGTCCACCTGGACCCCCTGTTTGTGATTGATGGCTACTAATGATGTGGACGAGTCCTATTCATCATTGGAATTATTTTCACTCACGGTTTCTCCTTGTTTGTAGAACCACAACATTTAAGTATGGAGAAATCTAAAAATCCTATCGATGTGGACCTTCGACTTCCTGCTGATGGTGTAAAACTCAACTGTTTTCAAATTTAAAACATCATCCGCACTCAGACACATTAAAACAAATACAGAATGAAATCAAAGCTTATCTGTTGCCGTGTAACATCTAAAATAAAAACCACAATTATAAGCGATTAGCATCTGAAAAAAATTACACCGGGGACAACAACAATGGAGTACAACACCAGATTTTTTTCCATTACCACATCAAACAGCTAAAGACTCAAATGTAATTGTGCTTGTTTCTAAAACCATGTGAATTTATTTTGGAAAACATGCAAATTTTGATTTGAAATTAATCATTCAATGTATGCAAGAGATAATGGTCTAGTCTTTAAAATCGTCCCAATTAGTCGACCGAAACTTCCCGAAAAGAATAACAATGATAATCTGGTTTAATGTTGTGCCCATTTTATAATTCATTTTGTATTATATTGTTGTCATGTGAAAGTGGCATTGTTATAATGTAAATCAGGGAAGATCTGCATGAAAATGCAGTTTTCAAAGCTCCTAAAAGCCTCTCTTTAAATAAACAGTCATGTAACAAAATGGCTGCAAAACTCTTCATAAATTCAGTTTACTGATCAATGCAAACAATAGTGTTCAATAGTGTGACAATAGTGTTCTTTCAATTTTGTGTCAGCAGTTTGTGTTTAGCCCTTTCCTGTTTTATTATGAAAGTACCTCGAAGATACCACGAAGAAACGGTTTTCCCAGTCTGATCTGGAATAACTTGACTGCTCTGCACAGAGCCCTGACCTCAGCTCCACCCAGCTGCTCTGGGATGAAATCGAACGCCGACAATGAGCCAGACCTTATCACCCAGCATGTTTGATCTCATTATTGCTCTTGTGTCTGAGTGGGAGCTGATCCCTGCAGCCAGGTGGAAAGACTGAAACCAGAAGAGTGGAGTCTGTTACAGCAGCAGATTAATGGTTTTGGAATCTATATGTGTGTAGCATTTGGGTGTCCACATACTTTTGGCTACATTTTCCTGATTTTCCTTTCCCTCCGTTCCCTGCCTTTTCTCAAATCCCCCTCTACCACCCCCTGATCAATCCTCTATCCCATCATGCACCCCAAAGCTGCCTCAAAATGACTCATCACTGGCTGCCTGAAGACAAGATAGCATGACGGAGGACAGGCAGACTGGAAAAAGTGAGGGAACAAAAGAAGAAGATGATTGGAGGAGAGAACCAGGCCCATTAATGATGACACAGTCTGCTCGTGTGTGTCTGTGTGTGTGTGTATGTGTGTGTTTCTGCAGGCATCATCTGGTCAATGTCAAGACTGTAGTGAGGCACAAAGTTATTGCTCATGATATCATGATGTGAGCTCAAAATAAAGAGTAAACAGCGTCCGTACACCACAGTTCAGCCACGCTGAGACATAAAGGTTCTCCATCTCACAAATAAAGACGGCGAGCTCGGCCATCTTGCTATAATCGAGCTGTAATCACGCCTTTATTTTGAGCTCTGATCAAATGACAAATGCAGAAACATATGTGGTTCAAAAACATGTGTGTGGTCTTTAAAATTATAATCTTTAAAATTTCAGGTGTGGTTTTATGATACAGGTCCCAGAGGTCAACTTGAGATGCTGGGTTTACCCCCTTGAAATTGGTTAGCAAGTCCAGCTGGTCAATACAAGCCTTAAATGAACTTAATCTCAGTGAATACTCCATAAAACACGTGTCCAACTGCTGATAATCAAACTAACATTAGCCAGGTGTTTGATCACACATCCCCACCTGACTGTGACTGAGTAGACTGTCTCTACTCTGCAAACCTGTTTTCTGACAATGTGACTCGCTGCTCTGACTAATTAATCTGATCACCTGCTGAGTTGAGTCAAGGCAGCATGGTGGTGCAGAGGATACGGCCGTCAAGGTTCTGGGTTCAAACCTTAGTACTGTGATTGACTTGCTTAAGGGCACCCTAGACTCCCCTGTCTAAGGGTGTCCTCTGCCCCTCACCCACCATCAGCTGGGATAGGCTCCAGCCATCGACAGCCCACCAAAGAATAAGTGGCTTTAGCTAATAGATGGATGGATGAGCTCAATCGGAGGTTATTAAAACTTCATGATGTATAAACAACCTCCTCTCTCATTAAATACAGGGCTTTTTGCTGTGCTCTGCTTGTTTTCCTCGAATCTTAATGGGCACAAAGCTTGATAAGCACTGTTTATATCAGGTGAGGGGGGGCGCTTCAAACGATGTGTAAAACCCTGAAATAAGACACGTATTGACCACTGGGGGCAGCAAACACACCTTCAGCAGCTACTCTGTTAAAACTGCACCAGAAGAAGAAAAAACTCATTGCTTTGGGTTGTTTTAATAAATAAGACTGCCTTTTTTTCATATTTCATCAACTAAAACATAATCGAGAAAATATCACAAGATTACAAAAGAATGAAAATAACTGTTAGTTAATGCATTCTGCAAGGAAAACTTGGACTCAGCCAGTAATAAAGAAAACTACTATATAGAGAGGTAACTACACCACGCAAATGCTGCATATTGAATGGCTACAGTTCACAAGAAAGGGGATGAATTACATGCCGTTTTGTGACAGCACAAAACCAAGACCCTGTTTTCCACAGTAAGAACTTGTTTGTCACCACCATGATAAAAATGTTGGCCATGAACAGTGTAAAAACATTGTCCACTACTGTTCAGTGAATGCACCAGCGTACCGCTGGATGGCTTTTAATGTGACTTTATTGTGACCGAGTTCAACGACTGACTGCTTGCTCAGTTGAATCTCAATCCTCTTTTTCTTTTTTTTTTTGGCATTTGTTGTCAACATTTCAGGGGAGAGATGAAAGGAAAGAAAACCTACAAGTGAGCTGCTTACGTGAGGAGCTGCACGCCTCAGGCGCATGCTGAAAACCTCAAGCCTCCAACATGTCATCAAGGTAAGAAATGCCTTTAACCACACTGTTCCTGCTGTCCAAAAACACACTCACACCGGACCCACATCACAAGCTCCAATCACGACTGCTCCCAGCACGGTGCATATATTAAACCATGACGGAAATTCAACATCCAACAGTCTGATCTCAAGTCACGATCCAAGCTTGACCAAGCATGAGCCCCGGAGCGTGTGCACACATACACACACACACACACAAACAGAGCGTAAACAGTGTTTCCCATGAGCAGTGAATTCTAAAGTTAGCCAACAGTAAACATCAGGCCACATCTGTTATGTTCTGGGATCAGTGAAATCACCCTGATGATCCACGACCTCCAACATTCCACTGCACTCGAGACACACACACACACACCCACACACACAATATCTAGCATTTAAAAATATGAACATGTCCACTGTCTCTGCGAGGTCTGTGGTTCAGCTGATTCTACTGATGCTGCCAATACATCATCAATTAATTCTCTTTATTCTGAATGGTTGGACATTTTTGGCCTCAAACTCACACACCAATGCAAAATAGAAATTCATTCTACATGTTTATCACTGAATTTTGATAATTGTTGTTGTATCAAATAATGAAGTCTAACAGTAACTGAGAAAGAAATGTGAGTACTGGGGTATTCAGTGAACAGCTGGTATTTGGTAACCCCTCTGTAAGGTGGTCTGGTCTCTGTCAGTGGATCTATATGTGTCTCTGGTGTCTCCTGGTGCAAAGACAACAGGTGTGTGTTTCCAGCAGGCAGCGTCTTGTATGCAGTGTGATGCAGAGGGGTGGGAATAGGCTGGCGGAGGTCAAAGTCAAGGACAACCTGCCCCCCCCCCCCTTTTTCCTTTCATCACTCTCCCCAAATTCCCTCACCTAACTCTGAAACTGCTGTTTTCAGAACACCACCATGCGCCATGTCTTTCACCTCACGTAGTATCTTGGCCTCATGTCTCTACACCTGTGCCCAACTGCATTCAACTGCATTATATTCTACATTCTAACGATGCAGTGAATTAGAAAATAAATAAATAAAAATCAGTTAAAATCCAATGTCCTGTCATCCCTAGTTTTAAAGGCTCTAGTTGTTTTGTGCACCTATGCATTATTAGTGGATTTGATGTCAAATAGATCAGTTACATGGAAAGATGTTGTGACGAGAATGGACATCTCCTGAGACTGAAGCTGGAGGAGGCAGTGCAGGAGCAGATCCACGGTCAAAACAAACAAACAACCCAATCTCTTATCGGCCCCCTGTGTTCGGCCAGGTGCAGTGAATGACCCGAGCAGCCAGCCAATCAGCTTAGAGGATCTGTGTGAGCATAGCTTACATCATCAGCCATGACTGGGACAAAGCCGTGGGCTCACTACAGCTCTACGATACCGACAGACTGATTAAGCTGCTATTTTTGACCGACTGACCGTGTGTGTGTGTGTGTGAGGGAATCCTGGTGTCCTTCAAGTCAGAGATAGAGCCAATTAAGGACTTCCAAGAATATCTAAGTGTAGAAGTGCGTAGTTTGGCAGCGAGTTGCATCTGTGTTGAATTTTAGAGGTTTACAGAGGCTTTGCAGCACATTTTGCATTTCTAGGAGACGTCATCAGTCTGGTAGAGCAGTTTAAAGGAAAGGAGAGGTGGTTTCTGAAGGGCATGTCACGCCTCGGTCTGTCAGAAGATTTTGACAGCATTCCGCAGGATTTCACAAACTTAAAAAAAAAAAAAGATGTTATTAGAATTACTGAAATACTGACTTTCCTTTTGAGGTAGCAAGATTATTTAATTCAGTTTCCTCCCTTCCTTCCTTCTTGCAGGAAGGCAACAGCATCAAAACAAGAGTCATATTTACTCCTTTGACCAGTTTTTCCAAACAAAGAGCAGCAGAAAATGATAATTTTTCTTGGGACGTCTTTGCCTCACTTGTGTTTCTTATATGATCCACTTTTAGCTTTGGGTGTTGCAGCCACATCACATACAACTGCTCTCAACTAGATAAAGAGCTACAGGCGCCTACTGCAGCCTGAATGTACAGTATACAACGTAAATGAGCACACCCTTGTGCAATTTCACTGGGATGAGTAATTATACAGCAATTATATTATTTTTAAGTTGCAGTGCAGGCTATTTGATCTTATGTATAATTAAAAAACAAACAGGTTAGACAGGCTACGCTGAAAATACAGGCCCCAAAGTACAACCTCAATGCAACAAAATTCAGCTTACCTGCAATCACTGCAACAAATTTGGTTACACCTGTGATTTCCAATTACAGCTGATTGAATGAAGAACTGCCTGGGTCGCGTCAACATGGCTCCACATGGTGAAGAACTGCCTGAACACATCAGAAACCACACTGTAAGACTTCATAAAGACGGGAGAGAGGACAAGAGCCATAACCAGACCGAGCACCGGCCGCCCCTGAAAACGATGACGGCGCATACAATTTGCTATTTACACACAAAAATCCTGAAAGAAAAGATATGTCTAAACTCTTCCTTCATATGTTTCCTGTCACTCTACTCAAACCATTTCAATAAAGACAAAAATGTCACAAAGGAAAAAAGCAGTCTTAGGTCTAGGTTTTCATTACATTAAGCTGCATATCACTTTTCAGTTAATCAATGAAGGCGTTTAGTAAATAAAATATACCAGCCACTAAGAAATTTCGCAAAGCCTGATGTGATGGTTTCAAAACTTCTCATTAAGTCTGACCACCAGACCCAAAGGATTTAAAATGATATGAGAGAGAAAAACAGTAAAGTTCACAGGTGAGAGTCGACTGAATGTGCTTCCACTCAACGACGACACCTGTTCCACCCGCTTTAAAATCATCTGAGGCAATCAGATTCTAATCTGTCAGAGTTCAACCACATCGACATACGTGTGCAGACTTACTCAACACGCAGCAATGGTCACGGACACAATAACACACCAGCAACAGCCGAACTGAAACACATCTCTAATCCGCACAGGCCTCACACTGGGAACTCTGGGTATTGACAACCAGTTATGAAGGGCAGCGAATAAATGTACGAGGAACCAACCAATCAGAGCTTTGTGGGTAGGATTAAGAGTGTTGAGGTCATTTTTCGGTGCCAAAACCATAAAAATGACAACAGAAAACTTGCAATGAAGATGAAGACAAATCTTGCATGTAGCTGTAAAGGCTGTTGCAATTCATCTTACAAAAATAACAACTCTTCACTCATATTTCTTCAGTTGACATGACAAACTTGCACAGTTAACCACTAACAGCTTCAGCGCTGACTGAAAAGGACACTGAAGGAATGAACACATCAGTCACAGCTAACATGAACACCCTGACTGAGCAATGAAGTAGAATCAAAACAGACATTTTTGTCTGTCCTGACTGAGGAAGAGTCAATGCAGCGAGCGGTGTCAGTCCACACCAAATTTACGTCAGAGGGGTCAGTGCTTATTGCCAGGAGGCAGTCATTTGAGTGTATTTATCTCACAGCATTTCACCCACTTTTAAGATATATATAATAATATAACTTAAACTTGTCATCTCATGCCGTTTCCAGTCATTGTTTTGTTTCCAAGACATCATCATCATCACCCATCATGAGGTCTTAACTCAGCAGCTTGTGTGTGTTACTGCTGAGTGGTTGCATTCGTGAAGTGTAGAATAACCAGGCTAAACGGTGCTGAATAAGGGCTGGAGGTGGCTACTGCTGACACACGCTGTGGTCGCGGGAATCACACAATCGTCAAGAAAAAAACAAGTTTCAAACAGGGTCCAGGTGATGTAGAGGTTAACATAGGAAAAGAGGGCTATGTTTAAGTGTGACAGGTAATAGATTATGTGGTCAATACCAGTAGCAAGTTTCTACATCTTCTGGAGGAACAGGAAAAAAAAAGGACGATGAAGGCGATGAAGGAAAGAAGGACAGGACAAGGTAGTAAAAGGAAAGTGAAAATAAGACTCAAAGATATTCAGTCTTCCATAATTTAAAACCGCTAAAAGCAAATGAGTTAATGATACAAACACAAGGAAGCGGGAAAGGAAGGAAGGAAGGAAACAGAGGAGGAAGAGAGGTCCAGCTCTTTCTCTGTATCAAGCAGCCCTGTGGGAGACAAATCCCAAACACATCTGTCAGTCTCAAAAATCACAAACTATGACTGGGAAAAACACAAAAACACACACACAGCTGCTGCCAATGTCCCCTGACAGAACTCAACAGCTGCTGAGCGACACACACACACACACACACACACACAAAGACACAGGAGAACAATTCGTCTTATCAACAATCGTCTGGGTGAGACAACAACTCAGATCAGTCAAAACAACTACTAAGACCACACATGTCTGCCATCTGGGCTCCTTTCTCACCACAAACCACAAAGACTCTGTGGTTACCACGGCAACCAGAATGCGCAGCATGTCAGTCAGATGATAAGACCTTCAAGTCAATGGTCATATATACTTGAATCAAGTCTGACGTTTTTGGAATAAGCATGTTTTTAATATTCTCCCCCAGCCTCATGTTTGTAAATGGGATGGGAAAAAAATTTCTCAGTATTACTGGTATATTAGAGCTGTAACTAAAGATTATTTTCATAATCGATTAATCTGCAGATTATTTTTTTGATTAATCCAGCAATTCTTTTGTCTGTAAAATGTTCAAAGATAATGAAAAATGCCCTAGGTGATGTCTTCAGACGTCCAACTAGCTGTCCAAAATGCAAAGATATTTAGTTTTCGAGGATATAAGACAAAGAAAAACATCAACCAGAAAATATTTGGCATTTTTCACTTGGAACAAACAACTGAAATGAATACTTCTGGTACTCAAAATATTAAGTGGTCATTGAATGTATAAACAGTAAATGTTTAAAGAGCATCTGTGGAAGGAAACTGATTACTTGAAGAAGCATAATTTCTACTTCTGATGTACAGAAACTGCAGAAAGGTCTGTGTGACTATGTGCGTAAATAAGTTATTGGGGGGCTATTTTCCAATGTGTGGATAGTCATTCCTTTCTTTTTCAAAAAACCAATTACTTCCTGCCACTGCTTCACGCTATGAATACATTTCATTTATGTGATAATGTCATCTGATTTCTTCTATTAAAACTCTGCAATCATAAAGTCACCTCATATTCCTCGAGGCTGCACTGATGAAATATGAACAGTCTACACTGAGAATTCTTATCAGGCAATTTCAGCTAATTTAAATTATTATTATTATTATTATTTTTTTTTTTACAATAAGTTGTATTAATTAGTGCAGCTGTTAACAAACCACTATTTGCTAGAAGCCCTGTTTTATAACCAGCATGGAGCACTGGTTGTCCTTAATATGAATGTGTGCGTCTTCTTTTGGACCACGTTGGGATCCTGTAGGATTTTCCATCGTACTGGGACCAAAAAGCCAGGCTTAAACCCAAAAGTAGCCAGCCAACTTACAAATCCTTCTTCATGGGACTGGTCCAGGGTTAAATAATCTACACCGACCCATTCATACCAAAGACACATACAAGATTTTCCTAGGTCCTTGCTCTCGAGAGAATGGAGGAGGGAGAAGCAGAAGCGCTCCAGATGTTGGTTGGTTGCCTGGAAAAGGCCAATTATCAAATTACAGACTAACAGCTAAATTATACTTCAGTGAGCAGACAGAAGTTTGTCACATTTTTTTTTACAGTCTGGCGGCAGTAGATGATGATTTCATAGCGACAGACACCAAGCCTGGCTGAGGTTTGTTTACATTCCGAAAAACGAGAATGCAGCAGCACAGGAGGAAAAGCCGGAGAGTTTGGAAGAGGCCTTTTTTTTTTCTTACACTTTGTTAGGATGATAAAGGGATCTGGACACCTCAGATTCAGTACTGGCACCAACACTGGCACCTTACTAAAACACTTACATTCTTTATAATGACACTGTCATTATAACATTGTAACAGTGAATGTTTTAGATTTTCAAGTACAACATATAAAATTTGGACAAGCCTAAAAAGAGTGTATCCCATTCAATCTCACACTGTGAGGTCCACAGATTTAAAACTGAAAAGGGAAAACAAATAAATGTGATGTGTTAAAGCAAAGACATTAGATAGATGTAGATAATGTCATTTTAACCAACATCTTAGGCGATTATCCCTCAAATTTCTTAATCAAAGTGTTGTGACATATGACATATCTGCACAACAGTCCCACCAGTCCAGCTAATGTTCCATATTCCTGTCAGGTATATTTTTCTCCCCCACATCTCTGACACATGGTTATGATGGTGTCAGTAACTCTCCACATACGAAGAATATGTCAAAACTGTCAAATCTGAATCATTTATATCTCAAAACATGTCAGACAATAGTTTTTGCTTAAGTAGGAACAAGGCTTTCACACACAAATTCCAGAGATGTTGACATTGACATGGGATAACAAACTCTAGTTACAACAGATCTCTGTTACAGGTTCACTTTAAGTTTTTTAAAGGCATTCATTTCAGGTTTTATGCATTTTTGTTGTTACAAAATGAAGCTATTTCAATGACTTAACTTCTACGGCCATGTTCAAGCATCTTTGCAACTGTGAAGATTTGAATTTATGGCTGGGTAGGGGAAAAAATGGGGTGGGGGGGTTGTGTTTAACAACACTTATTCTGAAATCATATCCAAAATCCTCAAAAGGCAAAAATATTCTGTACGCAGAGTTTTGGATCACTTCTTAAGCTGGGACTTCATCTTCCAATTCAGAAATGACATATCTCCTTGCTAATAAAATTAAAAGAAATTTATGAGCTTGTCATTGTGCATGATAATGAAATTAGAAAAATTAAATGATAAAAGTAAAACTGTATACTCCAAATACAACTGATGATCAAACTATTTTAAAATTTATCCATGTGGTATAAATCTAGCACAGACATGCTGTTTCCAGAAAGATGATTTGGATTGGGAAACAGAGCCACAACTGGCAAACTGGTAAAGTACTTCACAAATGACAGAACTGTTTTACACGCAGATGGATAGAAGAGTTGTGCGAAATATAAAAACAGATCAACTGGAGATAAATTATCATGTAATAATTGTGCAGCTATCATACTGAGTACTGTCATGACAAACTATATTCTATAGTAATAATTTGTGATTACAATCCCAAACTTTTGAGGATGGAAACCTGGACACATGTCCTTGACATTAACTGATGGTGAGAGAAGCCAGGCGTTCAGAGGGGAAGGGACCTTTTCTTCTTTCTCCTCAAATCATAGCAATACTGTTACACAGCCATCGTCAGTCACAAGTGAACCCAGCTAAGTGATGTGAATTTAGGAGAAGGAGGTCGTTTTCAGCAGGATATTTAGCACTGCATAGGGGCCAGAACCCCATCACATCCTCTGTAAAACCACCAGTCACTCCCACTGTGACTGATATCAATCTGTAAAGCCAGAAAGGTGCCTTACTGATGAATGGCAGTGTGTTTATTTACTAGTATTATGGTCATTATGGAGAAGCATGATAAGGCAGTCCTGCATCACAAGTATGACAACAAATAAACATGAGTAGCAGCGTGGTCATTATCACACCCTGTGCAGCTGAAGCTACCTTTAAAACCTGGTCAAAGCCACCAAACCTCCACTATCAACACGTCAGGCACTGTTAACAAACTAATTACTAATGATAAGCTGTCACAGTACATCACACCGGGCTCTCCATCTGACCTTAATTATATTTACACCAAGCTAGCTTCAAGCTAATAAAACTTTTAGGGACTTACCTCATAATACTGAAAACGATACCAGCCGAGGTTCCAGCGTTAACCTGTTAGGCAGTGCTACTGTTAACTAGTAGTAGTGTTATTATGTGACTAGCTGCCATATGACACGTTTATAGACTCTCAGGTACCATGTTAGTTAGCGTTAGCTGTCAGACTGGCCAGATTCTTGACCTTAGCCTGACAACGCGCTAGCGGGCTAAGTCTGCTAGACTCTTAAAGCAACCTTAAATTAAAAATAAAACTTCCCATCGTTTCATGTCATCTCGCTTTAAAAACGCCCACCCTCTTCTTTTACTGCAGCTCTGTGTCCCGGACCCTGATGGAAAACACTGGCGTTAGTTCGCCTCTATCCTAGTAGCCGTGCATGCTAACGCGAGCTAACTGAGCTAACATCACGGTTTGACGTTACGCAGTGTCTCCGGTTAGAGGCACCGAGCTGTCACAGTAACAACATACCGTCAGGATCGCCAGGTAGGACACTGAGCTGACTTCGCGGAGGTCACGGTGGATGTACTTCAGAAGTCGGAGAGGTTCATGGATGTCGGTCCCCGGTATTCAAACTCATGAAAGGAAGAAAAAAAAAAAACATCCCGGAGGCTAACGTCATAACTGTGGAGCTAACGCAGCCTGTTTTGCTTTTACGCTTCATTTACGGGACTGCGACCCTCTGGTGCCACCTAGCATCTATAACTGGACTCACCTTCTTCATCCACCTCCTCCTCCTCCACCTGCTGGGGGACCTTGTCCAGGTTTCACGCTTCGATGCGGGACTCATTCATCAATGAGGGAGTGGAGGTGGATGGCATTAAACTGTAAATATTAATCCCACTAATTTCAAAGAAGATAAATGTTTGGACTGATTACTGTGCTTTCTTATTAACTGAACTCAGCCTTTACTTTGATTCTTCTTTAAAAGGGACCTGGCGTCTTAATTCGCTTTTGAGAGGCATTTTCACCAACATAAAGTTATATGATAAAGTTATTTAATAAAATGACACTAAAATGTCTGACAACAAAACCTAATCATTGAAATTTAAATATTATATCAGCTGATGTTGGCTTTGCAGTTTTGCAGAAAACATACAAATCTTGCAAGTCTGCATGGATCCTACCGGTAATACTATGTGGGGAATGAAGGAAAAGATCCTGCATTTAAAGAGGTGAAAGCAGCGGCGGAGCAGGGGGTGGCTTTTGGGACTGAAGCCTCGAATCTCACTTCAAAAGCCCCGGATCTAAAAATTATTACAACCCTGACACAGTGTTCCCCATGAATTGCATTAAAACTTATTACTGGGTAAATAGCCTACAACAACAACCAAGGTGCTTAATAAAAAAGTAATTACTCTGCTTGACTGCGTTGGTGCTGCAAAGATCTTGTATAAGTTCAACATTGATCCTGACTTGTTAGTTTCACTTGAGTGAATTAAGTAGTTAGCTGTTGTTGACTCTCTGACTGCGAGCAGTAGTAGTTTTAACAGTTAAAATACATGGTTAAATGACGAACCCCCATTTAAAAAGTATTGTTATTATCCTGCTATAGTGGATAGAAAAAGCAAGCAAACAAACAAACAAACAAACAATCCATCTCTGCAGTCCTACTTTGAATCTACTGAAAGTTAGTCTCACATTTATGTCTCAGTTTTGCCATTGTAGTTTACATAAGAAATTCTAGAGGTCAATAGTTAAGTGGTTAAATAGTATTAGCTTGTGCAGGCCCTGCAACTGAAAATGTAGGCTATGAATCCTAAGGGATTTAGGATTTGCCAATGTCCAGCAGGTCACCCTAAAATGGACTAGAATGCAAGAAATCACATCTAAGAAATTCAGAATTTTCTGGAGGAGGAACCCCCAGACCCCCCTCAGGGCTTAGTCCCTGGGTTTAAAGAGGTGCTAAAGAGGATGTATGAAAGAAATAAAATTTAAATAGAAACCTCGTACACAGTACTGGAGTACATTGTGGAAATTTAAATGTCAGTAAAGCTAAATGAAGTCTACACACGGTAATAAAATCGTTTAGTAAACAACGTAGGTAATCGATGTGTTTTGTTTAATTGACATATTTTGGCTCCGTGGTCGAGTCGTTTTAAATAAATTCCCAGCCACATAAATACAACATCGTCTAACGTAAACGTTTGAAATGAATACCTTTGATTGGCTGTTCATTTTGCAGTGAAGAACGAATCAGCCAATCGGTGAAGCCGTTCTTGGTCGTTGTCAGCAACCAACGTACACAATTTAACATCCAGGAACTGGCATGTCTGTGGCAGTGCGGCCAGTCCAGAGTTGGACAAAGCCGCTTGTATTAAATAATACATTTTTTTACTAACCGTCTGTTTTTGTTTATATGAGGTTGTCGGTAAATCTGCCGCCGTCTCGGCGAAAATATTTTCTGTCACCATGAATCTCGGGTGAGTCTGTTTTTTTTTTCTTTTTTCAAATTAACAGTAGCAGGCTAAGCTAACACATTGACCGAATACGTCGCAGTGAAATACACGGGGATTAATTTACAGTTTACAGCCAAACGGTGAACAAACACATAACACGACTGGACGTAAATAAACAGAACATTTAATAATAAAAAAAACAACTTGTTGTAGCTGTAAAGGAGCCGTCGTTTTTACTGATCGTTATAAAACTAGAGACTAGAGATATAGGCAAAGCAATATTAAAATGTAAACATGAATGTAACTGGATGTCCTGCAAACAAAAAAGGCATCTACAGACTTTAATACTGCTTGGCGTTAAGACAGAAAGGTTTTGTTTCATCGAGGTGTTGAAGTAAAAAGTAAAATATAAACACAGACGCCTTCATAGACTTATAGATATGTCACTAATGAGTTACAGGTGTAAACTTGAGTGTCTGTTCACTTTATTATAACGGAATTTACACCAGCCAAAGGCAGTTCGTGTGACACAGACCAAGCCACAAAGCAGAGAGAATATAAATCTGTAACGTTAGTTATTGTCTGTGTTCACCCGTTGTTCGAGTTGTGATGTAATGTCATCATCTGGTAACATGACACAGTATTTACTGCTCTGTTTCACTGTCGCATACACAAAGACTACAAACTCTATTAAAGCAACCAGGACTGGGGTGATTTAGACAAACAGCAGACAAGTGCGTTTCTTTGCACCAAAATGACTGAGAACCACAAAATTGAGCAGCACTGCAAAGTTTGTAGGGCCCTGAAGAAGCCTCTACTTGTTTTATTGTGCACTTTTTAAATTAGCATTGTAGCTGAACTGTTGCTGCCGGCAGTTCCCTGTATTTCAAACAACTTCAAAGGCTCTTCATGGATCTCCAGCTTTGTCTAATGTCCAGGGTATAATGTAGACCTAAAAGACTGTTCCAGAAATAACATTCAAACAGAGTACAAGAAATGTTGTTTGCTTTCTGCTCTTATGTCACTGTGTTTCTATTGTTTGCCAAGATATTTCTTCTTTTTCTGAACAGAGATGGCCTGCTGTTTGAACTTGAAAATGGGAAACCCAGGCTGATTTTACTCTGTCATGGTGAGACATTTCAACTTTTCTAACCTTTTGTTTTCCAGTTCAACAGTCGTTGACCTATTTATTTTGACTTTAGTGTTTTAAGTCAAACTTTATTTCAGTTACACATAATGATACTTTATCGTGAAATTCAATATGTTTAGTTGTGCTAATTGTTTCAAACACATTACTTTTATATAAAGTACATACTGCTATTGTAAATTCTTTTTTTACTAAATGACTACCAAGTTAATTTTATTAAGTTAATTCAATTAATTTTGATAACATTCACCTCTTACATCTACGCTGGTCATTATAAAGTCTTGAGAAATTGTTCGTATGGACATTCGCATTTAAGTTTTTAGCACTGTCTTTTTTTAGACCTATAGTGGTATTAGTTAATATGAATCTGTGTGTTGAGATTTGTCATTCAAGGCTGCTCACTGCAAATCTTTTCTTTCACAGCAGGCGTTGAAAAGAATCCAGCAAAGGTAGGAATCGTCCTTAAAGCCATTACATGTCTACTTTTGTTTTTAATAAAAAGCCCGAGACCAAACATAAACATCTGTCCCCATACTTTTGGCCGTGTTACAGTGAACATACAGGACAGATTTATGCTAGGCATTAATGCTGATAGGGATAAAAATAAACGATCCTAGTGTTTTCTGTGATTGTTTTGTTTGATCTGATTCAGTTTAATCTAAACCCAACAGCTGTCCTTCAGGCCCAGAGCGGCTAACATCTTGAGCTCCAGGCAGCCCTCCTGTGTGGAAGAGGTGCAGGGAGAGGAGCGTCCAGCCCGACAGCAGGCAGTGAGACACAGAGAGGCCAGGAGCAAGGCAGGAGGAGCGGCCACCTCCTTCAACTCCAACACCGCCACTACCACTGGAGGGAGGAGCACCACTTTGATATCATCCAAGACACATGAGCGTCAGAATGGGGGCGGCACCAAAGCTGTGACCAGGGTAAGTCTCATTCTGCCTCCCATCTCTTTGCTTTACTCTTGACCCGTCATCCTCATTCAACTGCCCTGACTGTGTGTGTGTGTGCGTGTGTGTGCGCTGAAGGTGAAGTCAGACAGACACAAACACAGCTCCACTCTTGGATCTCTGAGAGCCAATGGGAAAACAGGGCAGCCTCAGAACAGTGGGGCTGGTGGAAAGACGGGGCTAAAGGACACACTGGCCAGTGGGGATGATGGACTGAAGGACAGCATGGTGGTTCTGACCAGAGAGCAGTTACAGCAGATCCTCAACACCGTCCAGGCCTCTAGCAATGGCCAACAACCACGTAAGGACCACAGGACACAGGGTGGTGGTAGTGATGGCAGTGATGGTATCAGCCTGACACTGCAGCACAGAGGGAACTGAACGTTACAAACTAAGACAATGATGGAAAAAAAATCCATCATTGATTTATTACTTGTACCGGTTCATTTCAGACTCTAGACTTTGCAGTCCAGTTGTACTTGTCAGTATTTTCTACAACATCCTGTCTTTTTCTCAGGCTCAAAATCTGGCACCTCAATGAATGAAGGAGGACAGAGAGAGATGGAAGAAGACAAAGGAGGAGGAGGGGAAGTAATAAAGAAAGGTGATGGAGGAGTAACTAATACAACTGAACCCTCTCAGGATAAAGACAACAGGTGAGGAGCAAAAAAACAACAAAATTTAAACATTTATTTAGTTGAATCCAGCTGAAGGAATGTTTCCAAGAAATATTCTGACAGTTCGCTGGTCAGGGGATATAACTTTTACCCATTTGGTTTTACAGTTCAAGACTCGGTATTAGCAATATTTAGTGATGGTCAAGTACATTATGTTCCCATAGTGTGTTGTTTTGGTTGTAGAAATCTGTACATTCTAATTGTTGCCTGTTCATTCAGGTTGTCTGGATGTTTGTTCAGCTGGCTGGAGGAGCGACAGTCCGACAGCAGATCGGCCATCGATGCCAAGAAGGCTCAGTGGAGGAGAGAACTCGGTACACACACACACACACACAAGCATTTTAAAACTTGAATTATCCATATTCACATTGGTTATAGTCACAAATACACAGAGAATTATCATTAACTCTGCAGCTATATGGAGTATTTTAGCTCCGTTTTAGCTTCTAGTTTTGGTTTTATGGCATATTTACTCTGTGGTTAAAGAAATGGACACACACACAATGTACTCACTGCTATTATCTGTTGCATATTATATCCTACATTATTAATAAAAAATGTAAGATACATTTGATGATAAAAAAAAATTAAGGAATGAAACAAGTTTTTTCTTATGCGTCTGTTTGTCAGATGAACAGGTAGCACTGAAGCAGCAGCAGCGTTCGGCCCCTGGCAGACTCCAGGTACGACACATATTTCACCTTTGATCAGTAGAGTTTGATCACGGTGGGAACGAGATGACAGCAGCTCTGCTTACACCCAAGAACACAATACCTCTGACAGCAGACTGTTCCTCATACTGAAATGTGGTGCTGATAGCTTTGTCTCCTTTTAACTGTTTAGAAATTTTGAAAAAAAAAGTCATAAAAAAGAAATAAAAATTGGAAAGTCAATTTGATGTGTTCCCCTGAATTTGGTTTGATTGTGTTGACAGTGGTGCAACATTTCTGGAAGTTGTGTTCTGCTGACAAAATATTTTAATAATTGTCAGCAGTGGAAAGTAATTAGTTAATTTACTCAAGCGCTGTACTTAACTACAGTTTTAAGGTTCTTGTACTCGTTATGGAGTATTTCCATAACGAGGACTTTTCACACTAGTAAATTTTGTTGACACAGCTGAGACACATTTCCATTCATAAAATAATTACAAATCTGTGTGTGTGTGTGTGTGTTTCAGGCTGAAGAGGACACACAGAGCGTGTTATCAGTGCAGAGCTGCGTCAGCCACAGAGAGCAGCCTGCAGCCATCAGATCCAGCCTCAAACTCGGGGTAAATCTGACCTTTTAGTAAACGCCTTTGTCTCATGGAGTGAGCAGGATATCTGAACACTGCAGTCTTTCCTCCTCCTGCTGTTCACGCATAGACGACACAAATAATGACACAAGGACACAGTGATGAGGTGGAATGATCTTCATACAGTAACTTCTCATTGCTCCACCAGACCAACTGCTTCACACGAACGAATGAATTCATATATCAGACTATCTCTGAAAAAACATTTTATTAGAAATGTTATTAGAAATCCTGAATTTATTGTGTGAGCTGTGTTGTCTCTGTAGGAGGTCACACCAATGGAGGAAGTGCTGAGTGTTGAGAAACAAGAGCAGAGGAGGCTTTGGCTGGAGGAGCTGGACCGACAGAGGGAGGAGACTACTGAACGCAGGAGACGAGAGAAACTGCTACAGAGCCAGGTACAGTGGACACAGAGTAGAAACCGGAGCCAGGTACAGTGGTGACAGAGTAGAAACCAGAGCCAGGTACAGTGGACACAGAGTAGAAACCAGAGCCAGGTACAGTGGACACAGAGTAGAAACCAGAGCCAGGTACAGTGGAGACAGAGAAGAAACCAGGCAGGGGAGATTTTGCGAGTCATGATTGATGCTTCATGTTGAGGTTCTTCTGTGTGTCGTGTCCGTGTTGAACCCATGATGACCTGGTTTTTCCGTTCTGGGCTGGGGCTGGGTGTTTTCATGTGGCGGCGTCTCTGCAGACAGAAGACCACGAGCTCTGGGCCACGCACTTCGACTCGCTGCAGAGGAGGCCTCCTGTCCACACTGCAGCTCCATCAGCTCTACCTCCAGCCCCACCAAGTCGATCTGAGCGAGGGGAGTGGGAGCCCTCGTCCAGCCTGTCCCTAGTCTGGGAGGCCACCAGCAGCTGTGGAGCAGAGAGTGTGGGGGGTGCCAGCGTGGATACGACCGGCGGACACCCGTGCAGAGCCAGGTAGGTGGGAGAGGCGAAGATAAGAAGGCTCTGACATTTCCCATTCTTAATCCTGCAATCAAAGCTCTGATTGGTTCAGCTGCTCTTCCATCCAGACCGTCAGTGAACACATCACCCCACAGATGTGGCTAAAGACTCAGAGGTCTGGAACCAGGCTAGCTCCAGATGTATATGAGTAAATGTCTAGTGTTCTTCGTCTTTCTTTGTTTTGTCCAGCTATCTGAGGACCATGACCGCCCTGCTGGACCCTGCCCAGATAGAGGAGAGAGAGAGGAGGAGGCTCAAACAGCTGGAGCAGCAGGTAGGAGGAAGATGGGGAGGTGGAAGAGGAGGACAGGCTTGAGTGAGGAGGGGACTTTTATCACTTAGCTTTTGTAAATATTTTACAGTCTCCCGTATCATCCCCCAGCAAGCGATCGAAGCCCAGGTGGAGGAGCGCCGGCGGCAGAGGGAGCGAGAGGAGGCGAGAAGGAGAGAGGAGGAGGAAGAGGAGGAGAGGAGGGTGGCGCTGGAGAGGGAGATGCTGCAGAGACAGTACGAGCTGGACACTCTGAGGGAGAGGCAGAAGGTCAGAGAGCAACACACACACACACACACAAAATATTTGCTGAATTTTGCTGTAGCTGCAGTGTGTTTGACTGTGTGTGTATGTGTGTGTGTGCGTGTTTTTTAGGCAGAGCAGCCAATGAAAAACCATGATGATGAAAGACTGAGGGAGACGCTGGAGCCTGTCGGTGAGTAGAGCCAGCTGCAGAACTCCTGCAACAGTACTTCAGTATATTCTGATTCAGACGTGCCAGTTTGTACACTGAAAGATTTCTCAGTCACAGTAAACTTTTTATGTTTTTTTTTTTACTTTTGAAAAATTACCACTCCTCCTATGTGTGTGTTCAGCAGATACCACAGATGGCGAGCGGTTGGAGGAGGACGTCAGCAGTTCAGTCTCCCCATACAAAGACACTGCTGTACAGACAGGTAACTGAACTATTACTACCACATACTACTATTATAACAACTTCTGCTGTGGGAATTAGTAGTACCGCGTCTGTGCCGGTGTAGAATGAACACATGTAGAGGACAGACTGAGGTGCTGAAGGTTTGTTTTCTCCTCCTCGTTTTCTGTATAGAAGCAGCTCCCTCTCTCCCTGAAGTCTCTGCACAGAACCAGCCACCTCCTTCTCTGCCTGCTGCTCCTCCAAACAGCAGGAGCCGAGCAGCGAGAACAGGCAAGGAGAACATCTGTCTGCCAGGAGGAAGAGGAGGTAGAGGAGGAGTAGGAGGTGCCGGAGGAGACCCATATGAAGCTTTTGCCCGCACAGAGAGGAGCAGGAGAGACAAGAGGAGGCCTGAGTGGAACACACAGAGGTAGAAACACACGTCTCACTTAAGTTCAAACGATTAATCGATCGACAGGAAAATAACCTGAAACTAATTTGATAATAGATTCATCGTTTTAGTCATTTTCAAGGGAAAAAATAGGCGAAAAACTTTACATATTCTCAGGCTCCAGCTTCTCAAATGTCAAGATTTCCGGCTTCTCTTTACCTTCTAGGTTTTAGACTTTTGTTGCGATTGCCATTTTTTTTCACTATATTTTTGACATTTAATACACAAAAGTGAGTTGATTAATTGAAAAAAATAATTTGTTTATAATGATAATGATAATTATCAGCTCTACATGTCACATTTATAAGATCACTGTAAAGATAATTGTAGCTACACCTGAATACAACAGATATACACAGTTCCACTGAATGTGATCCACTGAACTTTAGGTTCAGATCTAGTTCCTTATTCCAATTCCAAATTTATAAATCAGGATTTTCTCCGTCTCGTTCCTCCAGGCCCAGCCGTCAGTTCGTTCCAGCCTCGGAGCGATACCCAGCTGCTCTGCAGAGGAACAGACAGGAGAGTCGACTGAAGAGGCAGGCCGAGCTCCTCGCCCTGCAGGAGAGGACCTGTCTGTCCAGGACTGACCCTCCTCCTCCTCCTCCTCCTTCTCAGCACCAGAATCCTCGTCTCTGCTCCAATCCCTCACAGACCAGAACCAGTCCTAACAGAAAGGTAGGAGGATTTCTGATGTTGTTCACGTAGTGGACTTTGGATTTGCTCTTGTCTTAACTTTTACCAAACTCTCGAGTTTTATTTCTTCTTCTCTGTTTTTCTCTGCTGGGTGGAGACCATTTCTGTTCCTGCAGCTGTGGTTGGATGTGTGTTAATGACTGTTACTGTTTCAGGTGGAGACTGTGTCCAGAGGACAGAGCATGTCCACAGTCATCAACAGTGAAAGGTGAGCAGCTCTAAACCCCTAACCCCCACAAAAAACACTTTAAAAGTAAACAGTAAACATCTGACAGATGACAGGAGAGACCGAGCAGCTGTATCTCCTGTAAACACCAACACTTTCAAAAACCTCTGTCCAGTCAGCAGCTGTTCATCTGGACGGCAAAGTGGTTTTAAGTTTGACAGTTGACTCCTGCGTCTGTCTCCTCCAGGGGGCGCTCTCCTCTCGTCCCAGCTGTCAGGCACAGAGTGCAGAGTCAGCAGGCCTCCACGTCTTTTCCTCCTCCGGCCCTGGAGTTCATTCCCTACGTCCGAACCGATGAAGTCTTCAACCTGGACCCGCTGGAGCCAGCTGATACCCCCCCACCTGATGCACACACAGGTTGCACACACATACACAAAAATATAATAATTTGAAAATAAAGCTTGTCAGCAGCTGTTACTGGTGAGTATCTTCCTGCTGTGGTGCTTTTTTAAAAAATTTATTTAAGTAAATAATCTTCCTGAGTACTTCCTGAGCCACTGCTAATGATGCCTCTAGAGCTGAAACAGTTGGTTCATCAGTCAACCAACAGGAAACAGAACAGAAAGATACCAGATATTCAGTTTTTTTGTTATAGATATTTGCTGTTTTTTGCTGTATATGATAGTCACTGAATATCTTTGGGTTTTGGACTGTTAAAACAAGCGATTTTAAAAATGTCACCTTGGACTTTCATTCTAAATTATACAGGACATTTTTCACTATTTTGCAAGGAAAAAGATTAATTCATCATAAATCCTGAAACTGATCGTTTGTTGTGTCTGTACGTCGTCCTCTGTCTTTTGACTTAGACAAAAATATAGAGAAACTGTTACTGTGAAGCACTTTGCATCATCTGCTGTATGTAAATTAACTCAACTCGCTTCCTCCTCATCAGAAGCTCCTCCTCAGAGGTCAGCATCTCCTCCTGCTCCCTCACATCGAGACCCCCTCCTTCACCCTGAGCTGCTCCGTAAAACACACACACACCGTCAGCAGGAGATCCTGAGAGGCCTGGCTCAGCTACGGCAGGTAACACACACACTGGTATTACTATAGTTGTAACGACACTCGTTGATATTCCTTAGCTCCTAACCCAACTTTAACTATCACACCTGAATACCTGAACCCAAACCTAATTCTGAGCTGTGCCCTAAAACCATCCTGTGAAAATCTGAGGACCGGGCAGTTTTATTACGGGAAAAAAAAAATCACTCTTTCATAAATTGTTAACGATTAACTGACTAGCATGATTAAGGAAATTGATTAAAATCTATTATATTTGTGTGTGTTTACAGGGTTTATTACAGAAGCAGAGGGAGTTGGAAACAGACCTGAACCCTCTACTGAAGCGCCATGACAACGAGCTCCGGACGCCCTCTGAAACGCACCGCATGTGACCTCTGACCTCTGACACAGCTGGGTGCTTTGTGTGTGCGCTGACGGTGATCGGCGCCACCACAGTGTTTGAATCAGCCACCGTAGAGCATTTAACAGAAAGCCTTCACTCTGTGTTTTCTGAGGTTCACAGGATTCGGTCCAGTCGTCCAGCAGCTTTGGGAACTGGACGTTGGATGTGCCACAACGTGCAGCTGTTTACTTCATATGAGTTGAAAAATCAATAAACAGGCTGCAGCAGATTTTTGGGAGTTTTCACATTAAAGCTGATGTAACTGTGTCAGTGAATTTAACTTTCACAACGTGAAAGAAATCAGGACTGGGTGAGCCTCATTTTACATGAAGATTGAATTTTAAAGTTTTGTTTCAATGCACTTTCCATGAGAATGACAGTGTATCACACAGGTATTGAGTTTTACCTTCTCTTTTCCTGGGTTGTGTTTGCTGCAGAGGAGGCACCACACTCCTCCTCTCCTTCCTGCAGAGAAACAGTCGACTTATTTAAATTTTTTGTTGTTGTTTCTTTAGCTTCCTGCTGGACGAGGAGCCTAATGTTTCAGTGTCTGCTTCTGTGTTGTGTAGTTTTTATTCAGGTTTATTGTTAGTGTTTTTTATTTATTGTAAATGTAATAAATTACATAAAGTGTGATAATTCTTTCTTTCTTACAACTGTAATTTATTTTTTTTTTTGGTCAACTCTTGCTTGAATTTATCAAACTATTGTGAAAATATTAATGATAAATCTAATTGAGGAAACAATCCTAGACTCATAAGATTTAATCCCTCAGGCTGTTAGTCAATCGACTAATAATTCTTTGTGAGCTTTAAAGGTGAAATGGGGACGTGGTGAATGATAAAATACTGAAGACGTGATTTATGTAGAACTGAGTCAGAGAAAAGATTCCATGAAGATTTGGAAACTAGTAAAAGGATAATTCTGGTTTATAACAACTTGGGTCTAATTTTAATAGTTTTGGTCATTTAAATTATTAATATTACATAACATCATACTCACCAAGCAGAGATCTGTCAGACGAGTTGACCTGTGACGTCAGTTGGAATAAACCACTGTAGCTCAAACAATAAGTATAAAACAATATATAAACAATAAGTTCTGACTTCTGAAACTTAATTGTTTGCATTTTTTTGCAACATTAAATAAATCTTTGGGGTTCTTTTCATTATTTTCCGACAATTTATTAACCAAACAACTAATTAACTAATTGAGAAAATTAATCAGTAATTAAAAAAAACAGTTGCAGCCTTGTCATACTGTATGTGACAGTAAGTTATTAAAGATATTGACTGACCTGGTTTTTCACTGATGGGGTTTTCGGCGGTGGGTTCCTGTGGAGGTACTACAAAGTCCTGCTACCTGGAGAGTCCAGGTCTCCATCACAGGAAGGTTCATGGCTGTTCACTCAGCAGTCCTTTGAGGGGGCAAACACTTGCATGCAAACAAGCATGCATTTTTTAGATTTCTGTTAATCAGCGTCAAAACTGATTAGATCTGCTACATTACATCAATTTGAATTAAATGTCTATAGACACTGTATTCTGGTTTGTGTCGAGGCTGCTCTGGTCTTTATGATCCTGCTCACACAGAGACATTAAAATCCTCAGCGTACCGGCGTCGGCATGAATAGATGGAAGCTGTTTTACTAACAATTGTCTGAACAAAAATGTATTTTTAATGTAATTTAATGCTTCAGGGACTCACAGGTCCAAAACGACTCCAACGTACATAAATTTACAATAAATTCAGACCCAGACTCTCTCATGTCATGGAGACCTCAGACTGAGACTTCTAACCTTCACAACCTTGAGACCAAGAAAACGTCGAGGCAAACTCGCTGGTTTATACAGGCAAGTTTAATACAAAAAACTGCTGATGTAAAAAAAAAACAACAAAACATTAAAAAACATTTTTTAAGTTAAAACCAGTCTGTTGCAGTCACTTCCTACGTGCAACAGCAACTAAACACAAACAGCTACCAGGGTAACAAACAAAACATTCAGTGCAAAAAACTGTTTTGTTTTTTTAATTTACAAGACATAAACAGTGTCCTCTGGAAGACATGTAAGGCAATCTGTCCATCTTCTTCCTTTACAGTTTTATTTTAAAGTTCTTCCATAGTCTCAGTCCCAGGGTGTGTCTAATCCTCCTCCTTCCTACTGTCTTCAGTCTAGTACCTGTTAGCATTTGACATTTGACTAGATT
>JBBMJY010000018.1:23848644-23859598 GCA_037833715.1 Toxotes lorentzi
CTCTGGAAGACATGTAAGGCAATCTGTCCATCTTCTTCCTTTACAGTTTTATTTTAAAGTTCTTCCATAGTCTCAGTTTCCCCTTTAAGACCCAGGGTGTGTCTAATCCTCCTCCTTCCTACTGTCTTCAGTCTAGTACCTGTTAGCATTTGACATTTGACTAGATTGAGGTTCTGCACATGCTGGTAACAGGGGTCTAGTTTTGGGTTGGTGACAGGAGCAGGTTACCTGGGTTGATCAGCTGGTGTAGCTCTCTACATCCCATTAAAGCCTCCTCTTTGGCCCCCTCTGTACCTGTTGCTGCCCTGACCTGTAAGGTTGTGGTACCCGCCCAGTAGTGCAGGACCAGTGCCAGCCTGCTGGAAGCCCCAGACAAAGGCAGCTGCACCTGCAGGGCCGAGGCCGCCTGGCCAGACAGGTGTGGGCCCTAGGAGGCCCCTTGCCCCGCCCAGGGCAGTCAGAGGCCTGAGCATGGGACCTGTGGAGAAAGGCTGGGTTGGGAGTCGAGGCAGGAGGGGGGGCTGCAGGAGGCCAGCGCCCCACTGCTGCTGCTGGCTGTGAGGTGGTGGTTGCGGGTGTGACGGACTCGGCTGGAGCTGCTGGTGCTGCAGACGTTGTTGGGGCTGTTGGATTTGCTGTGGCCGGGGCAGAGCCGGAATTGGGTTGTCTTCCTGGCCTGTTACCACAGTGGCACTTCCAGTCACCTTGGTGCCACTGGCTGCGCTGTTTCCAGGTGGTGCTGTCTCTCCTCTCAGTGGCTGTTCCTGGCCTGACGGCACGTTTCTACAAAGAGGAAACACAACAAGGTTCAGCAACAACGTGAAGGCAAACTGCAGGAGAGCACTCTCTCTCTCAAACCAGTTCTAGGTCTGTTCACACTGGCCGAGAAGTTCTGTTTCTCATCAACATGAACCAGCATTAATGATGTTTCAGGATGACAAAGACACAAACCTGCCCAGGAGCTTGTTAACCAGTTTAAATGTTACATATTTTATCACATTTTCATAAACTAAACCATAGACAAACAGCAGTAAACAAACTCGTATTTACTCACGTTGATCTGTTGCCCTCTACAGGACAGGAGGAGGAACTGGAGGAGGCTGCACCTTGTTGAGCCGTTTTGGGAAACGCAGGTTTGCCTTGTTGATCTGCTTTTTCTCTCCCGACACTGGCTGAGTATGTCCGGTCACCTGGTTCTGTCACTGTAGTAGTGTTTTGATTGGACAAAGGGGTAGATGTGTCATTATTAATGGGACACCGGTTTCCTCCCGACAATTCCACCACTTGACATCTAGTACCATCCACAGACTCTGCTTCTCCTTGTCCTCCTCCATGACTTCTTCCACTCCTCTGTCCCTCTGTGGGAGGCTCCACTCTGTCCTCCCTCCTCTGACCTCCCCCACCCAACTCCGGCTGCAGAGATGAGTGGATTAACTCCAGAGCGGCTGCCACTGCTTTCCTTCCGGGAGTAAGATGGACCGACTCAGTGGGACCTCCCTGACCAACAGGAGTGCTGTAACCACCACCTGTATGAACATAATTGGGAAGGAAGCTTTTGAGGGGGTTTATGCTAAAGTCTTCCTGGGTGTCTAACTGTTGCTGCTGTAGCTGAGCCTGGCGCTCGGCCCGAAACTGCGAGATGGCCAGTCGAAGAACCTCAAAGTCTGTGTCTGAAGGCTGCGGCCCACCGTCCTTACAGGAGGTGTCTGGGACGAGCTGGTCAGAGAGATGAGGGAGCGGGAGGAGGCAGGAGGTGGGCTGCCCGACGTGATGCTGGGGTTGGTCAGCGGAGGCGAGCGGATGGATGTGTTCTGTGAAGATAGAGAGAGAGTGTTCAGAGCCCAACACGGAGTCACCATGACTCAGCTGCCTGCCGAGACCTGAGGACAGAGGACAGAAGTCAGCGAAGCACAAAAACACAGCAGAGCGAGGGGAGAGACGGCAGAACGCAGTAGGAGGCTCCTAAACCAGAGGTTTTCAACTTTTTGGCTTAGAGCAGAAATGGGTGGAATAAAAAGTTGGTATCTCTGGTTCTGCTGCATCGATTTTTAATCGGCGATGTCAGTGTGTCAGTCTGTTGGTCGGTCCACCACTTTGGTCCAGACTGACACATCTCTGCAACTACAGGATGGATTACCATGAAACATGGTTCTCTGAAGATGAATTCTACTGACTTTGGCAATGCTCTGACTCTGACTTCATGTAATGCCACAATAAGGTTGACCTTTGTCGTTTTGAGTGAAGTGTCTCAACAATGGTCATAATTAAAGGTCGTACCTTTTTTGAGCCGCTGAATGTTCATCTACTGCCCAAATGCCTGCAACACTAATTCCCATCAGCCTCAGCTGTGCTTTGTATTTATTGTTAATTAGCAAATGCCGATATAGTAAATTAAGATGGTGAATGTGGTCTCGACTGGTTCTGATGGATGGTCACGTTCCTTCTGGTTTGGTGCTTTCTCACCATTCACACGTACTGCCGTAGGGCTTGAGTTAAGACTACTACGCTGCCTCCTGCCTATCAGCCAGGTTGTCAGGTTTGTCAAGTCTTTATGCTCTGTAGTAGCAGAGTGAGGGAGAATGAATACCTTCCCCCAGTGTCTCATACACGGAGGGAAAATAATAAGAAGAATAATGAACTCATTAGTCACTCATCATTAGTTACCAGTGAAATCAATGTGTTAAAGGGGTCTCTTCACTTCCTAGAGACTTGTCAGCATCTGACAGAGGCAGGTGAACCCCTAGCTGTGGGCTTTACCTGATACAGTGGCTCCTGTCCTTACAGTTCTAATGCTCTCGGGGGACATAGATTAGCTCGCATATTAGAGAATAGTTAGAAAGCAGCGAGCATTACCGAAAAGTAGTTGAAGAAGGCTTGGGACGTGACAGGACCAAAGAGATGAGAAGATTCTGTCTTTCAGCAGATCAAGACGATCTGCTTAGTTTTATTTAGCACAGCGAGCAAACACAAAATCTCAAAATATAAAAAAAAATAAAAGACATCTATTCTGTCTTAGAAAAAGGGAGTAATCTGCCAAAAATCCTTCTGGAGTTGAGGAAGGGGTTCACTGTTTCTCTCCTACAAATGGTACACATTTAAATTCAAAGCACCTCATTGGTTTAGACTCAAAGCTTTTCCTTGGTTATATATAACATGCGTTCAGTGTACACGTATGCAGAAGATACAAATACCGCTATCACACGCGCTCTGCATGTGATCTTGCATAAGAAAAATCCTGTTTTCTGAGAGTTTACACAGACACTATTTATCTGATAATGATGCCTTGCTAAGGAATGGTTGGGAAGAACCATTCAACCCGCGACTGATGAGCAGCATCTGTTAGCACTACGTGCTACCTTTTAACAACTGTTCAACACACCTACATAACATTTAAACAACAGCTCTCAAACAGCCTTGCAGTCTTTGGAAAAAAGCAGTCATTCCTTCCTCATATCTTCTACCTCTTCAACTTGTAAATTCTCTTGGAGAAGGAGCTTGGGGCAAAATGGACTCTTGATCCATCACCCTCCTTGAATTTTGCTGAGGCTGTCTCCTCAGAGGTGGGATCCACTCAACTGACCTCTCTCTCCTTGTAGGCAGGACTCATTGTATGGCTAATCACCCCCCACAGAAGTGAATATCATTCCAGAGGTCCCTGACCCATCCAAGGTGCGATTCAGATGTCAGGTGGATCCCATCCAAGGTGCGATTCAGATGTCAGGTGGATCCCATCCAAGGTGCGATTCAGATGTCAGGTGGATAGGGTTAACGATGAAGGTCCGGTATGGGGAAAGAGGGAGACATTCGGTGCTGAGGGTTCCGTACGGGGACTGCAGGGTAAGGTTGAGGAGAGACTGGTTTGGGGAAAGTGGCAAGAATGCAGATCTGGTCCCCGTTGTGGGACTGGAGCTCGCACCAAGGTCCGTCAGGGTGGTTGTAGCAAATTACCCCACAGGCCACCCTCGTCTGACCGGAGATGCGGCGAGGAGAGCCAACGAAGACAACAGTGCTAGCGGCTTGGAGCTCCCAATATCGTTTACCAAGATGGTGGTAAGGCTTGTGGTTTGGTACTCTGCCTAGTCTTGCATAGCAGATGTCCATCCAAACCTTGGGATCCAATAGCTGCGTGTCACTGAATTTCTGACCATGGCGATTATATAACTGCAAGCGGGGCACTCGCTGTGGAGGGACAGGTTGAGCAGGGCGTGAGTCGGATTTGTCGAGGGTCCCCAGTAGTTCCGTCAATTCAGAGTAGCTGTCAGTTTTTCCAATGGGGCCCAGGTTTTTCTGTTTTTCAGGTCTATGTTGTTCTGGTTCCGAGGTGGAATCCACTGAGCTGCTGCCTTGTTCCCCTGCCCCCTGCCCTCTGTTGGTACCAGCTGGAGGACAGATATGTAGCTTTGAGGCACTCATTTCTGCTTGTGGAGTGAGGCTGGTGCCAGAAGAGTTTTGGGTACTGTCAGGTTGGTCTCTTTCGCTGGTGTCAGTCTAGGGGCAAGGCAGCACATTAGTGACCTATGATCTGGAAAGAACCCAAACTAAGTTGGGCCATCTGCAGGGTGCTTGGTTATATGACTATGCCTCAGTCTCTAATGGAACCCGGGCTAAAGGTCCAGTCTAAGTTCAGTGGTGTTTTGAATCTGGGGCTGTTTCAGGGATGGGAGCATGAGGATCATAATTTTCATGTGGGTTGGTGAAACTTGTTGTACAATTACTGATCTTTGCAAACTCTGAGTATCGAGAAGGTAGGCCTTATTTAATCCCTAAGCCCCAGATGAGTTTTTAATAAAAATCTTTAATTTGAATAAAGTAAATGTAAGTTGACTTACCAACTCTCTCATATCAAGTGGCATCAAGTTATGTAATTCAACACATGGGTTGCTGCTGTTGTTGGCTGCCATAATCTTCCCGCTTACCGTTGTTAGGATAGGGCACAGGTCAATAGTGCAATCTGCCCATGCCCCTTCCACAAGAGAACATACAAGGAGAGAAAAAGAAAGGAAGAGAAGGAAAATGATTGCTTTAATCCATAAACTGAAGGGACATTTGAGAGCTGTTGGGTCAGTTATTGGATATGTGTGATGTATTGTGCTGTTGAAACCTGTCGCTAAAGGTAACATACTGCTGGCAGGTACTGTTTGTAAGTTGTAGATATGACAGTACTTTCCAACTGTTCCTCAGCGGGGCCCCATTCTCAGACTAACAGAGTCTAGTCTGTATGTTCTCAGAAAACAGGATACTGCATTTGCACATGCACAGCACAAGGGATAGCTTTATTTATTTTATCTGCCCATGTACACTTAATGCATGTTCCATATAACCAGTGAAATGCTTTCCAGTCTGAACCAATGAAGTGCTTTGAATTCCTTTCTTTTTCATTTAAATTTTTCAATTTAATCTTCCGTATATTCTGAGACTTTATATTTGCTTGCTGTGCTGAATCGAACTAAGTAGATTGTCGCGATCTTTTGAAAGACAGAAAATTCTTGTCTTTTTCATCCTGTCACTCCATGTACCAAAGGATTCTTCAACTACTCTTCATTAAGACCACTTTGCTTTCTAACTACTATATACTAACTATATACTAATATTTGAGATCTATGAACCTCACGAGAGGGAATAGCATTAGAATTATTCAGACAGGAGCCACTGTATCAAAGTCAAGCCAGGAATGAGGGGTATACCTGCCTCAGTATAGTGGTTCTCTGGACGACTTGAACACATACTAATTCCACTGATACTAATAACTTACCATGTTATTATTATTATTTTGCCCAGTCATTAGAGACACTTGGGGAAGGTATTCACTCTTGCTCACCCTCAAGCGCTACTACAGTCCATAAAACCTTGACAAACCTGACAGCCTAGCTGAAAACCAAGAGGTAGTCCAGTAGTCCTACACTGAGGATGTAGTAGTTAAGACTGATGTTCTCTGGGTTGTCCGGCTTCTACGTCATTCACTACAAACAAACCTCACAAGTTCTGTGTGGGTGGCTGGTCACCACATCTTAGTGTGCTTAGTGTGTTTTTGATGCTGGGACAGGTACTTCTAATGGTAGTTATGCTCCTAGTTTTATAGGTTGCCTTTTTGTCCGCAAGGGTGTGGGATTTTGGTTTGTTTGTGACGCATCTCAAATATAATATCCTACAACATAGTCAAATTCTTCCCAAGCAATTTCTTCCCCCAAGGATTAATGTCTGCTCTTATAGATAAAATGGTGGTGTAATTTCCTACTCCTCATATTTCATTATCCCCGTAGGGGAAAGAACCCCCGCCACCCCTTTGAGCTGTGACAGTCCAGCAAGACATTTGTTTTGATTCACTTTACATCATGCATCCCAGCAGTGAAACCAAGATGTGTGACTTGGCCAATTCTGCTTTTCCCTACAGCTGCCCAGTTTTGGCCCAATCAGTCAGTCAGTTGTCATATCAGAAAGGCATGGCAACTCAAGATTCTACACTAGATTCTTCCTAGGGTTGAATTTCTTGTGTCTACTCTTCACGTGACTATTTTCTATTTGTAGCAACAATAAGAGCTATTCCACAATATAAAGCCTCAAAAGGAGGATGCAGCAAATTATTTTTTCACAAGTATTGGAGTATGTCTTCTTGTGCTTTTTTCATGGGCATGGGTACCTCCTCGGTTATGTCCGAGACAGGTTCCATTACTCCTTCTCTTACCCTGTGGAGAAGATCACAAGATGGGGTTAAGCTTTTGCGGTTCTGGGTTTTCTAAATGTATTAATTCAGCCAGCGCTGGGTTCCTTGTTTTTGACTCCTCATGTCAGGGGTCCAGCAGTCACAGGTTTTGGCTTCATGCTGAACAAACTTATCTCAGTAATGGGCACAGAATCAGCAGCTGCCTGAAAGACAGCAGTAAAGTTTAAAATTCCCTTTCCCTGTATGCGCAGGGTTCTCTTGGTCAAGGTGACAAGGCGGAGTGGTCCCAGTGGTGGTGGGTTTTTGCTAGATACCCATCTCATATGACATTGTTGGAATGCTCCGATTTTGCGTTCCTTTTGTAAATACAAAGCTGCTCCTGGGGTGTTTAGTACATGTGCTAGTATTGATTTTGTCCAAAGTTTCAGGTCATTCAGGATTTCAGGTCAATTATAGCCACTGGGACATTACTGGTTCCTCCTTGAAGGATGCTCCATCCACCTAAGGTTGCCATTGTGGTTGGGAGTATGGGAACTGGGTGGTTTGAGGGATTTGGAATTGAGGTAGTCCATCCTGAATCGGGGTGGAGAGGACAATCCTTGGCTCTGACTTGATCAAGCAGGGAGACCAGGTCCGTGACAGCTGTGGCTCCAGTATGGTTAGAACAGAATAGAATACACACTTTTGTACAGCTGAGGAAGGAAAATTGTCTTTGGTCTCAGCCAGAAATGTAAAATATATGCACATCATATTAAAAAAAAAAAGATCCAAAAAACCATCCAAAACCATCCATCATGTCCCCGCAGATACTTACAACAGTTTCCACAGTTTGGTCACACAGTGTCAGTGATGAGTGGGTTTGCTTGCTTTAAAAAAGTTCCTTAGTTACTTATGTCTAACAATGAGCTGGACCTAGACCACTGTCCTAGCTTAGAAACCGGATAAAATAATCAGAGATGTCATCCTTTTTTATAAAAAATTACCAATTAAAGCCATGTCCTCAGCATATCTAAACAGCTGGTTGTGTCAGGAGTCCTCTGAATGTGTGGATTATGGGCCAACAAAAGCACAAAATAGAGCTCTACAGTCAGAGATTACGACGGCAACTAAATGTATCACAGTCTTCTCTGGCGCCGAACTAAAACTCCAGGTTTTTGTTCAGTCACATGACAGCTCAGGCAGTTGGCTGGCAGATCCACAGAGGTTGCATCACAGATGAATCAGTTTATCACCTACTTTTTCTAACTTGCCAGATTAACACTCATCGCATGTCGGTCAGCTGCTGAATACCAGGTCACATCAACATGCAGTATTGTAAAGGTCAAGTTTTACAGGATTTTTATGCTTTCTAGTTTAAATGAAATGCATCTGCCACAGCTGACCTTTGGTTGCAAGCAGGTCGTCCATGATTGGCTGCTTGTCCTTGATGTCATGGTAACCGACCAGTCTTGTGAAGTTGTGCAGAATTTCGTCGATACGGGCCACGATGATGCCACCACTGGAGAAGGCGGGAGTCTGCTCAAAACTGTGCTCTGAATACAAGAAACAAGACTGGTAAAATCAGTACACTTCAGGTGGTAAATGAAGCTTTCAAATCTCAGCAGCTAATTAGGTAATCACCGAATCACTGGTATGAATCACTGGAGTGTCAGCGACGCTACGTACCAGTCAGGAAGATTGTGTGTCTGTACTGTGTGTATCGGGCCTGGAGCTCAATAAGACAGTCCAGGTCAGGTGACTGATGGCTCATCATGTCGCAGTGATGATATGGGAGGAACTCAACGATCTGCCTCTTCTGATAGGCTGAGAGTAGGTCCAGTATGTTGGCTGCATCTCTCCTGAACCTGATGACCAAACAAATGCACATGCAGATACGCATTCAAACACACAATAAAAGACCTAACTTCCTGTCTGTATTTTAAAACAGATGGCACTTTCAGCCAGAGTCAGAGCCTGTATCACATGTGGTCTAACTACAGGATGTACTAGAGACTACGTTAACTGTGTGTTCTAACAGCTGCTTAACAGGATACTGTACAGGTGCCTGGGCTGACATAGCCTAAAAGTTATTAATTAGGAGGACAGAAAAAAAAGTAATCTGGGCTTGTCACGAGGTGGCATCTACAGTCAGATTCATATAGTGCCTACTGGTTTTATTTCTTCCATAGTGTCTAACTGGTGTTTCTCCATGTTTTGGTAGATCTTTTGCTTTGCCTGTGTGAAGCTATATGTTTGGTATGACAAGCTAAGACATGTAGTAACTATCCCAGAAGCCTGTAAATGAAAGGACAGAAAACCAAGCTAACAGGTTAGGTTTCAAAAGGTTAATTAAGTCTAATTCTCTATTAACCGAGCTAGAAACAAGAGTGTGGCTGTAAATCCATTCAGTTATTCTTCTGTCTGTTGTGTTATCATGTAAGCCATCTAGTGTATCTAGTGCATCTAGTACCTGGCTTGTTCTTTCAATTTCTTGTGGGTTTTGCAGTGAACCTTCCACCTCCAAACACTATCTAGAGAACTGCGTTGTTCCAGGAACGTCAGCAGTGCAGCCAGTCGACCTGCAGAACAAGAACTTATTAATCAACACATCAATTAAAGACAGATTACACTGCAATGCATTTGTCTAATAATTGACTCAATTAAAAAGTCGGATGTAAATATTTACAAAAATGTTTCCAGAACAATATTACGTTATTTTTCTCCATGAGTATTTCTTGAAAATAAGGTTCCCAATAAAATGTGATAAGTGGGATCACATAGCAGTCTTAGACCAATAAGGCTAAAAATACATGTCAAAAAAATCATCTCAAAATACATTTTGTTGGATCCTGTTATTGGATTTGATTCCATGACCAACCATGAGTGATGAAGTCTGGACTGAGGACTAGCTCGTCTGAAACGATGCAGCCTCCAGAGACAAAGAGCTCATTGTAGCTGTTGTTCCTGATGTCGTCAAGCGTATCGATTCCCACAAACACAACAGAGGGATGTTGCTTCAGAGACACCAGGCTTGGGATCTGATGTGTACACAAACAACATAAATACACCTCCTGTTAGTCAAGTTTCAGTTGTGGCTGTTTGGCTGTGGTGAATTCCTTCCAGAGGCAGTAGAGAAACTGGATTTGACTCCTCACTCTACATAGATCAAGATCTTATATGAACAAAGTTGCTTGAAAGACATGTAGTCTTTGATCCCAACTAATACATAGTGTACAGTCAGCCAGCAGCCATGACTTGAGGCTGCCTGATTGCTGACCACGATGTAGCTACACCCCTGGCGGGACGACATCTGCAGGAGCAGATTTCACCTGCTGCCTCATAAACAAGGTTGATGAGTTCAACCACTCAGTAGAACAGCCTTTGCTTATGCCAGCTGACATTACACACTGAGCTGACAGAAACTATTCCACGTCTCATGGCAGCTAAGATGCTGTGTTTCCCATTACAACATGCATCCCCCAAAGCAGATTTCATGTACTGCTGAAAGCTGAAATGTCCACAAATATCAGCATGTTTACTCTGAGGGGATTCTCTCCAGAGACTGTTGCACTGTTTGGGAACAGCAGGGCGCCAACCCTCTCACACCAGGTGATAATGAACTGCTGCCAGATGCGTATTCAGGCTTGTGCCTCTGAAAATTGCACAAAACAACCTTATCAGCTAGGGGGCAAATGCAATTAAAAGGACTTGTTCTCATTGTCTGCCACAATCACAGAGACACAGTAGACAGAGGGCTAATCTGGGCACCTAGAGGCTCCTGCACAGACATGACTGGTTTATACCAGACCCAGAGGATCTCAAGTCAATCAGTCAGCATAAACATCTGGCAGGTTCTCGTCTCCACCCTGCTGTGAGAAGGCTGGCGTTTTTGTTTGCTGGTTTGTGAAGTGACAGCTACTGTGGACTGACCGCTGAAAGGTATTAAAGCTGTGGTTAACCTGCAGGGATCACGGCATTTACGAAAAGATCAAAGAAGCTGAAAGTACCAGTCAGTTCATATTCATAGCTGGAAAGTGCATATATATGTAATGTTGTTCAAATGAGATCTGGGTCTGTACAGATCCACCTCAGGGCGTAGAGGATCAGTCAGAGGTACCTTGTGTATGTGTCCAGCAATGTCTTTATTCTTAATGATGACCAGCAGTTTAAAGTCAGAGTTTTCTTGGTTCAGATAGGCCACAGGACTCTGTTCCACTTTACCATGCTTCAACAGGTGTTCCTGCAACACACACACACACACACACACACACACACACACACACACACACACACACACACACACACACACACACA
>JBBMJY010000018.1:23859698-23899621 GCA_037833715.1 Toxotes lorentzi
CACACACACACACACACACACACACACACACACACACACACACACACACACACACACACACACACACACAGAGATACTGATATTGACAAAAATATAGTAATTCTATAACTGAATGGACTGGCTTTATGCTATTTGATCAAAGCAAAGCTTGATGTCATAGTCGTTTCATGAATCTCTGCCAGTACATTCCAGTCTGAGTCTTCCCTGGGATTACATTATGTTCCGTTTTGCTTCTGTATAAATCCCACTTTTCCTAATTTTCACCAGAATAGGTTTGTCATCATGCACTGTGAATTATGCTGCCCATGAATTTACCTTGATGTCTTCATAGACCTGGTCCCCTGGCTCGGTGCTGTGGAGATAGAACTGCAAGGAGTTTTTCTTGACGTCTTTGATGATCTCCACCAGATTGTTGAACACCTCTGGCTGCAGCTGGCTGATTAGGGAGCTCAGGGCTCTGGCTGGGGGAGTGGGGATGGACACAGAGGTCGAGCTGGAGACCGGCTCAGAGGGGTGTGAAGGTTCTGCCAAGGTCTTCAAGACACTGCTCAACCCTGAGAGAGTCAAGTCAGAGTTTGGCCCTGCAAGTCTACTCCTGCCTTCTACGTTAGTTGTACAATGTACAAACTTGGTAATGCTGTTGTCTTGTGTTTGCCTGACATTATGAGCTACTGTCCTGTTGATCTCAACAGTATGACTTTGCTGTGGTTTCCAGAGGGACTGTGGCAACTTGTTAGAAGGAGGATGGAGGACGGCGCCGTCGGCAGAACCAGATGCAGAGGTAGGAAGAGATAAAGTGACGTGAGAAGCTGGAGGATTCCTGCTGTTTGTAGCATCAGGAAACTGTCTGGTGATTGCATCTGGCCGCCACCTTTCACCTCCTCGGGAGAGGGCATGAGTTTGACTGACTGAAGCACTGGCTTCAGCAGCTGTCACTTCACCACCGGGAGCAGAAACATCATCATCCCTGCCCGTTTCAGTATTAGCTGCCCGGATGCTGGCCACGAAAGCACTTACTCTGCTAGCCAACGTGGCATCAACATCAGTCCGGCTGGTGTCAGCACTGCGGCTCGGCCAGCTGTCACCAAACTCTATTAACATGCTGTTAATGCTGTCATGTAGAGAGCTAACATAGTCCTGGACAGGGGGACAGGGGTTGTAGAAAGAGACATACTGTGAAAACTGAGATATTGAGGTGTGTGGGAGCGTGTGTTGACGTGTGGTGCGTTCTGCGTTTGAAGCAGAGTGTGGAGACTGTGGGAAGCTGTAGTGAACACTCTTCTCCTGCAAGAGAAGCTGTATCTCAGAGGAGAAGTCGACTAGATGTTTGTCCACAATGCTGTCAATATCTCTGAGAGGACGCCCAGGAGGTGAGGAGACGGATGGAGAAAATAAAGAGCCAGCTACCAGTTCCTTCACTTCTCCGTTTTGCTCCTTTTCACTACTTGTATCATCTTGCTTCCCGTCTGTGGCCGCCTGGTCTCCTTGTTTTTTCACTTTCCCAGCTAGCTGAGTTTCCTTTTCCTCCCCAATAAGTACTGCATCTACCTCCTTCACGTCCCCCGTTTCCCCCTGTGCATCCTCCTTTAGTTGTGCAGAGGGGGGTTGCGACTGGCTTATCCTCCTCTCTGAGGTTGGAGGAATAGATGGCTGGATGGATGCAAAAATGAATGGCTCTTTGTTCTTCTTTTCTTTCCCCTGAGGTTTCTCTTGTCTGTCCTTGGACACTCCTGCCAAGGACACATCAAGAACAGTGACTGAAGGAACTGTAATAACACACGTCCAGTTTGCCGTCATCACTTAGACTGAAGTAGAAAATATGGATAAAACAACCCTAATGCGTACAATGAGATTATAAGGTGAAATGAAAAGGCTTCTACTGTATCTATCCATCTATACTTCCATCCATCTCTAAAATCAGTAGCAGTAAAAGTAAAAAAACAAGAACAAAGCGGCTTTACAGTCTAAAATTTGAGGAAATGCAGTAAGTGGAATCTGAAACCAACTCAGGTTGGCTGAGGTTACCTGCAAACTCTCTGGAGGCTGTGAGGGCTACATGCTCCTCGTTAGCACCACTGTTGCCCGTCTCCAGGGACTGGCACCGGGATGGGGAGGGAGGAGGGTTGAGCTGAGGGGGCATGCACTGGGAGGGAGAAGGGGGAGGACTTGACTGTGGAGAAGGACATTGAGAGGAAGAGGGAGGAGGACTGGGCTCTGGGGACGGGCACTGAGACGAGAAAAGAGGGGGACTGGGCTCTGGAGATGGGCATTGGGAGGGTGAAAGGGGAGGGCTGGGGTCAGGTGATGGACACAGGGAGGGGGAGAGAGTCGGGCTAGGCTTGGGGGACGGGAAATGGAAGGGGGATGGAGGAGGGATGGGCTCAGGAGACAGGGTGGGGCTCCTCCTGGGGGGTGTGGTTGTTGTGGTGATGCTTGTTGCCGTGGCGAGGTGGTGGAAGCGAGGGTCCTGAGGGATGTTTCTGTCTCTCTGAGTGTACCGCTCTGAACACAGGCCTGCAGACACAGATCACAGTTAACGTCAACTCTCATTTTTCATTCTGTACACTCATCCTAAATGTTTGTTTACATTTTTGTCCCATGTGTACTGTACCTGTATCGTATTACAATTCAATCATTCAATCTCTAGGAGGCTTTTGCCAGAACGCACTTCTACAGGCAACTGCCACAAGGCTGTCTACTATCTCTTTTATTCTTCTTTCAGTCAAGTCTCTGGTCAAGTATATTATATGTTGAAAGAGATCGATTAATTATTTGATAGAATTTAAATAATTTCTTGTCCCTGGAGCTAATCTTTTATCTTCAGCATGCTCTTATCAACCTGTGGCTTTCTAACCATTCACCAGATCTAGTATTTGGTAATAACTTCTGATTATCTTTTTGATGTATACCCTGACTGGGCAGACAGACAGACCTGTTATGGGAATGAGGACCCATGGGATCTCCCCCTCTTCCTCCTCCTCTTCGTAGCCTCCTGCTCTCCTCCCCAGCCCTCCCCTTCCTCCTCTGCCTACTGCTCCATGGTGATTCATTTCCCCGCTGTGGGAGCTGGGACTGAATCCCTCCAAACTACTGACGCTGCCTGCCGTCTGCTCCTACACACACACACAAAAAACATGCAGTTCATTAACTTTACATGCTACAGTATTTATGTTCAGAAACTTCTGAATACAAGAAATACCAAAGTAATGAATTCAATGGGAGATTTACATAAGATCTATGATGAGTTGAGCAATGTCTTAGAGTAGTTACGTATACTATCACCAGTAAATTAGCAAGACAATAATACATTGTTCCATCTGGGATTAAAAAAAAAAAAAAGTAATAATAATAACAATAACATTATTAGCTTGGTAGTATTAGCTAGTTGGTGGGGGGACCACGAATGCCTCATTTACTTCATCAGTTACCTCCAGCTCCTCCTGCTTCCTCAGGTCAATGTCACAGTTGGTGGGCAGGCCCAGTTTGGTGGCCAGCTTATCAAACGGACAGGACTCCCTCTGCTCCTCCTCCTCACAAAGGCTCTGACCAGACATTCCCCTGGCAGCCTGGTCGAGGCCTGTCAGTGGGCAAAGAAACATTCATTTTCAGAGATTAAGATTAGTTTTTTCAGATTTGTGGTATAATAGTTTGTGAATGGTATCTGGCAGAAAGTCTCGGTACTCACCTGTCAGCAGGCTGAGAAGTTTGGCAGCTAGTTCAGATCCATCTTCCCTCAGATCCACGTCTCTCAAGCCCACCGAGCCAATCACAGACGCAAGAGAACCAGGAGGTGCAGGGACTTGGCTTCCCTCAACTAGGAGTCAGAAGCAGACAGAAGACATGTCAGTTTTCAACAACACAACACTCACCGATAAAATGCACCCACAATAAGATCAGTACAGGATCTCTTAAGGTGAGTTCAGACAGAATGAAAAGCAGGAAAAACTTTAGAGGCAAAGCAAATGAACACAAAGTTGGTGAAAAAGACAAGTTGACCAAAAAACACAAGAGTTGCTGTCAACAGGGCAAACTGTGGCATCTGTACAAACTGAAAGCAATTTTCCATTTAAACAAAAAGTTTCACACCTAAGCCATTTTTACTGGTGAGTTATGAACTCTCGAGCTGCCACACACATCAGGATGACTTGTGGTCAGACTTAAGCAGGAACATGTGAGTTGAGCTCGTTCCTGACCTCAGAGGTTACATTTTAGGGCCCAACTACCATTCAAGGTGCTGGCGTGCCCATCAGGACTTGGGGTTCAGTGTCTTACTCAAAGACACTTCAACATGTGGACAGGAGGGGCTGGGGATTAAACTGCCAACCCTGTGATTTGTGGAGGACCGGCTCTACTTCCCGAGCTCTTGTCTCCTCACCTGGAATCTTCTCGTGGCTTCCGTGTTCCTGCGATGCCTTCAGGAATTTTAGTGCTCTCTCTGCTGCCTCCTGTTCCAGCCTCCTCTTCCTCCCTGGTGCCTTCAGCCCTCCTTCTCCTCCTTCCTCCCTCTTAACTTCATTTTCTGCGTTCCTCTTACAGGTCAAAACCAGGTCTATAAGCTGCTGAATCTGAAGGACAAAGAACAAACAATTCCGGCCACTATGTCTGAGCCAACATGACAAGAATAAATAAAGAATTTTGCATTTCTAAATCATCTTTTGAACATCATACAACAAGAAATAACCTTTGTTCATATTGCTATGTTTGTTTATAGTAGTCATGGTGACCCTGATGTTAGTTTTCACCTTCTTAGAGTTGGTCTGTCTGTCTCTAGCGCTGCCTGTCACCACCTTCCCTGTCGACTCTCTCAGGCCTCCACAGCTGTTCCTGGGCCTCACCATCTGTGGCTCCTCAGGGCCACAGTGCGCCTCCACCACCTGCCAGGCCCGGGCCACTGACAGCAGGTAGAGGGCGGGGTTGTACAAGTAGGAGCACAGATAGCCGTCCATGTTCAGGCGGTGGGGTTTGACAGCAGGAACCGTCTTTCCTTGCTCATCTAGTTTAGAGTCGTATTCACCCATGGGGTACTGTCGAACCTGGAGAGCAAAGACAGAAAGATGCATTTAATGTCATGTTTAATGTCATGAAGATACCCCTGTGCACCAAGCCAGTAACCCCATCCATCACCTTTGGGATAAACTGGAATCCCGGTGGTGGGTCAGAACTTACCACCCAACATCACTAATGAAAAATGAAAATGAACAGAAATTAGAGGATCACAATTTAAACAGATGTTGATCGTACCTTGCCATCATTCAGGCCCATGAGGTATTCCCGTGCCTGGTGCTCCACACCAGCAGACAGCTCTGGAGGGGGGTTGGCACGGGCCTTGACGAGGGCATGATGCAACGCTGGGATAAACTGGCTCATAAGCGGCATCACCATGGCGCCAGACTCTGAGGCACCATGGGGGTAAGAGGCACACCTTGATGCTATGGGAAGAAATAAGAAAACATCATCAGTATTCAAACCATGATGTTGGTTCCTTTGTGCTTGTTAAAGATGCACTAATCAGTATTATTTATATTAACAGTGGGTCAAATGTGTAATGTAAAAGATGCTGCTCATATAGCCCCAAACCAACAGAGGATGGTAATCATCTGTGTAGCTCTACTCAGCTCTCTGGAGCCTTTAAGCGTATTTTAGCTAATCATTTTCTTTAAAGCAACAAAACAATGGATAATGGATCAATTTGTAACTGAATCACTCAACCACCCCCACCCCCCTACAGGAGCCCCCATGTTACTCACTGGATTTGGCCACATCTCTGGTGTCTGTGAAGACAAACAAGGCCTGAAGACACCTCTTCCAGTTTTCTCCTCTCTCTGACAATACAAAGACAAAGACTTTTTATTATCATCCAGCATCTACAAGCTGTGGTCATATGCCAAAATATCTGATTATGATTGGGTAGAGACTGTTTTATGAATTTCTTATAGCCAAATATGAATAAACAATCCTTTTACTGTATTGATTACTGGCATGTGGCCACGTCAAAGAGGGAATAACTCACTCCCTCCACTCGCAGGGATAAAAAGTTCTACAAAGGCATCAGAAGGTAATTAGCCTGACTGTTATATGTTTTTACTTATTCTTTTCCAATAACCAGATAGATGGTGAAAGATTATCCTCCACATAATTTACCAGTACACCCCATGTATCCCATGTCATACCAGTGGGTGTGGCCATCTGAACACTGGAGAGTAGAAAGAGAAATCCTCTCTCTGTAAGTGGAGTCACCAGAACCTGTACGGAGAATAGACAACTCTCATTTCTACTTTGTCTTATTTTCTAAAAGCACTCCGTTGGAGAGGAATTAGCACCTATTACAGACATTTTCCAAGGCCAATTTCTTCAAAAGTTCAACTTTGACAGGGAAAGGAAAATGACTACTTTAAATATTCAAATGAAATAATATTCAAAGGATGGCCAGCACAAACAAAGAGCATCTGTTTGTGCTGGCCATCGACGAACAGAAAGGTTGGATTAAAAGACATTTACTAAAGTACTAAAATAAATTTAGTATTACATACATTTCCACAACATTAATTCCATTAGTACATCAAAAGTCATGTCATGCTCAACACTCTGCTGCGATGAGTTTCAGTTCTTAGTACATACACTGATTTCGTACACTAATTATTTCCAGTTGCTTCTAATTTGCTGTTTTCTTCTCTGTCACTGCTGCGCTGCTGTCAGCAACACTCAATTTTCAGATTCTTCACAATAAAATCCAAAACAATCCAAACAGGGAGAGTCTCTGCAGGTAAATAAAGGCCCCGCCTGCGATTTAGCGTTTTCCATATGGTTACAATCACCACATTGTTGCTGAATGTTTTGTCTGAACTGCACATGAGCACAACCCACCACTCTCTTTATCTCCAGTTCCTGCAGCAGTTTTGTCACACTGGTCGTTGACCGACTTCTGTCGATCACCTCCAGAAGACTGCAGAAATGTCCGTCTTTCACAACTGCACACACACACACACACACACACACACACACACACAAAAAAAAAACACACAAAATGGTGAAAATGCAGTTTCAGAAATTTTGACTGAATGACAGCCAAAAGAATTTCATCATATGAACATGGTCAACTTTAATGATATGATGAGATGTCAACAAAAAAAAAACCCCAGCTATTTGTAAATTCTTCTGAGTCCCATCAGCTGCCTGCTGGTGTGTAACGTCCCATTGGTCTGAAGGTAAATTTGACTTCACCTTCTTGGCTGCTGTTGTACAGGTTGTAGGAGAACAGGCTGGAGGGGAGGAGCTTGGTCACCTGGTCAAGCCTCATCAAACAACCGATGTTCAACTTCTCTGGTCTGAAGGAGACACGTGGTGAGAGACACACAGAAGAAATCATTTTAAACTTTGAGGATGGCCCAAACAGAGAAGAGTCCTCATCGTTGAAGTCTTTTCTCTCGTATAACTGAAACATGAAATATGGTAATATATAAAATCCACATTTATATAGCTTGTGTAGAATTTTTCATTCTGCCTTTCTGAACTCATCCCTGACAGCTGTAATTCTTGGCTCTTAGACAGATTGTCTCCCTGCACAAAAGACATCGGGAAACACTGTGAACTTGTTTTCAGTAGTCATTAAATTATTTCCTCTTTGGCAGCAAAACACATTACACACAATCCCTCAGACAAACCTGTAGGGTAGGAACTCTGAAAGACTCACTATAAACAAAACACCTTACAGGTGTAACACGATTGTAGTTACACCCGTACGCTCTCTGTTCAAAGAGAAGATAATCAGATAACTGTTTCGTCCTCAAATATAAGACCCACTTTTTCAAATGTCATTTCCTGAAAAAAAACATATTGTCTTATAGTTGGGAAAATAGTTAGAGTAAAGCAAAGTCAGGTCTGTACTCACAGTCTGTGGGGCAGGAAGGGAGGAGAGACGGAGCGAAGGGAGATCTGGAAGAGAATCTGGTCGCCTTTAACTAAATCTCCGGTCCACACTGTGAACTGAGCTCGCTCTGAGAGAGCAAAACACAACGAGAGAGAGAGAGCAAGGGAGAAAAAGTCAGTTCATCAGTGTCAGGATCAGGGCAAGACAGGAAAAAGAGGACTTCCTATTATTTCCTATATTCAGGCTGTAAGCATGAATTGTTTTCTCTCTGGTGCGATTAAGTGGAAAACAGGGACCAGTGCTCACCTTTACTCCCCTCTGCAGACTGACTGTTCGACCTGTTCAAACACAGCAGACAGAGAGGCTCTACATTTAGATACGTAGTGCTGAGATCAATATTCGAATAATCCAGGTTGGCCTGCTGGAATAACACACTGCTGATTTTTCATTTATGACATTCCAGATCTCCATACCTGATGGGAAGAAGAGAGTCCTTTCCTTTAAACTGGAAGGAGACGACGGCATACGGACAAACCTGGCGAGGCCGCTGCCGCAGTTCGTCAAACAAATACTCATAGAAGTATTGCTGAAATAAACAACATAGCGTTGAAAGCTGTGATTTATGTCTTTAAAGGACACATTACAGAAATATTTTAACAGAACAAAAAGATATTAATTTCACTATTTACACTCTAAGGCAACCCCCCACCATGTGTGTAATGTGACATGCCTGGTCAATGTGATGTGGACTTTAGACTCAGTTGTTTCATGTCACAAACAGGATACTAACTTGACTCCCTGATGCACACACACATTATATCTGCGTTCTGAGGTGTTATATATAACTTTAGCTTGGAATTAAACAACAGTGCTGTTTTTGCCAGAACTTGGCCCCAACATTAACTAATTAGAGCCTGATAAAAGCAACGACTGCAGAAAGTCATGTTTATTGTTTAAACCATTTGAATAATGCTTTTTCCTATCCCATAGATTAAATGTGATGTACAGTGGAGTAATTCATTTATCTGTTCTGAATTAGATCAGCAATATTTCTATGTTTTATAGTTGTACAGATGTTTCTCCTGTGTGTGTGTATTTACCTGCGTGAGCTCGAAGGCGCGGTAGGAAGTGAGCGAGGTGACTTTGCTGGCGTTCTTGGAGACGTGGCTGTCGAAGCGAGGAGTCGGATCCAGCAGGTTCTTCATGTTCTCATAGATGCTCTTCACTTTTCCCTGAAAGCAAAAATAAGACAACTCAACTGTCAAAAACCGGTTATTATCATTTCTACTATAACACACTGAGTACAGGAAAAAGCTGAAACACGGTCATTGGTACAAAGCACCTGAAACCAGCCTCAGACAAAATCATCAAAGCTCAGAGCTACAGTTCCAACAGAGTCTGTATGACATGAAAGTTAAAGCTAGATGTGTCACTCTGCTGGAGGAAACAGTGTTGATCTGTTATCAACTTACTCTCAGAGGCTGCCACCTAAATTTTAATTTTTTAACATGCATGCTCTCTAATGCTGAGGTGAACAAAACGTGAACTACTTTATTTTAGCCCATACGAGCCATTAAAATATTCCCAGACTGGCTCAGTACTGATCAGTAGGATTGGATCAGGACATCCTTAGCCAGCAGATTTACCTTCATCACTTTGAAGATGATGATCTCCCCCGTGGCACCAGGGGTGAAGGAGTTCATCTGCAGCAGGTCTGAGTACCTGGAGAGATACACTCCTACAAAAAGACAGACAGACAGACAGCTCTCCTTTCAGCATTCAGAAAAAAAGTTCTGAATGAACAATACACAGATGGAAAAGGTGAAAACAGTTATTTTCCATGTATGTATCAGCGTGCATCTATTCACTCTTACCTTTACTGGGGTTTCCCAGCACTGTGAGCCAGCTCTGACCCACACACAGCCCCTTCTCACAGAGCAGGGGCAGCTACAACAGAAAAATGATTCAGAAAAACACAAACTTACGACTATAAATTGAAGGAAATATCATATGATGAGTAAGGCTCATTAATAGATTACAACAGCAGTTCTTTGTCTTTTCCAGAAATAGTCCAGTAATTCTCTCCTGCAATTTTTTTTTTTTTCAAATCTAAGTGCTCCTTGTAAATAGGTCAAAGGGATAAATTCCAAAACAACATCTACCAAAAAAAAGTACTGCTCAGTCACTGCCTGTATTGTGCTCATTTAAAAACCTCTTCTTGTCTTATTAGACCACAATTAACAGAACATCTCGGTCTTAATCTCACCTTGACAGTATCAGCCAGCAGGAAACCGTAGCTCTCTTCCAGCTCCTTATCTGTTCTCCCGTCCGCCTTCATCTCCTTCCTCTTCTCCACAAACTGACACACAAAACAACAAATGAGTAATCCTTGGTTCGAGACAAATCTACATACAGTGCCTGAAGTATTCACCCGCTTTGATGTTTTCCCCTTTTACTGCTTTCATAAATGGAATCATGGTGAATATAATTTTGCTTTTTTGACAAAAACTTCTTCAAAGTAATGTCCATTAATTAAAAATATATAATGTAAAATATGCAAGGGGTTGAAAACTTTTTAAAGGCAGTGTACACCAAGCCCCTTCCTTCCTTAACAGATAGTTAACTTTTCTCCTGACACTTTATATTAATCACAGCCTCTCTATAACTGGCTTCCAAAACCTTTGACATAAACTCCACACACTCTTGTACACATTGTGCAATTGCAGTCAAATTTAGATGGCCGCTGAGTGTAGCAACAATCTGGTGATGCTCCAGAATTTGATTTCGCATTTCGTTCATAGATAGCTCTAAAGCAGCATGGCATATTTACTGGGAGTGACTTGTAGGATGGAGTGTATTTCCTCATCCAGGACTCACCTCTTTCTCCAGAAGCTCGCTGCAGACGAGGCGAGGTTTGGAGTAGGTGAAACATCCAGCAGAGCCAGTGTCAATGTAACTGGAGGTCAGGATGTTCATCATGTCTTCAAACTCCCTGGACTCAGTAGAGACATACTGGAAGAGGGCTGAAAGACAGGAAATACAAATCAATAAATTATCCTCTTTTTCACTCACAATCACACATTATCCTTTCGGCGCTCAGCTCGTGTAGACCCCTGTGCAGGTCTCACAGTGAAAGAGGTTTGCTTTAGTAACTGTAGTAACCTATATAGCTTGATAACTTCTATCCACTGGCAACTGTCAAATGCTTCTGTCTTTGACCGTGAAGCCTGATTCCACAAACACTACACTGCCAAGAGTATGTGGACACAAACAATAACGTGGAAACATGAACATTATGTGACAGCTGAACACGTGATTCAAAAACTAAACATATAAACATTAACCTGCTGCTATAACAGTCCCCACTACTCAGGTTTCACTTCATTTTGAAACTTGGCTGCAGGGATTCACTCATATTCAACCACAAAAGCATTAATGAGGTCCAACAGTGACGTTGGGTGGTAAGTTCTGGCTCACAGTCAGTGCTCCAGCTCATCCCAAATGTGTTGGATGTGGCTGAGGTCAGGGCTCTGTGCAAACCAAACTGGGAAAACAATTTTTATGGACCTGTCTTTGTGCACAGGTGCACTGCTGTGTGTGGAGCAGGAAAGGGTCAAACAGAAACCACTGGCACACTATTGTCTAAAATGTCATCACTTCAGTATTAATATTTCTCAAACCAGGAAAAAAACAGCAGACCAAAGTATACTAACGCACTTTTGCCAAATACCGTGTCCTCACTATCTGGTCAAATGGTGTATTCTGAGCTTATAAGGAACCAGGTAAAATCTCAATCACAACACTCTTTGCCAGACTATGCTGGAAAAGTCACAGTTTTCTATCTTCATCCCCAAGAGTCTCCAGCATAATAAAAACACATTAACCTGAGCTCATTTACAATATCTAATTTTGGTAGTGGATTCCACACATATCAGAAATCCCAAATAAATGTGTAATAAATGTCCCAGTACTGCAAATCCTTGGTGAAGCTTTCAGCAATCTTTCAGGTGAGCCTTATACACCCAAACACAGGGTTCTGGCTGCTGCGGGGCCCATAAAAATAGCTGTTTGCCACCTCAGACATAACAAGACCTGTGCAGTCTCTTTTTGTGCCAAATGTGCCAGATTCTCTGGGGATTAAAGCACCTGCAGCAGCTGTGGGCCAGCTGTGGAGGAGAGGCCTCATCTGGAGCATCAAACACCTGAGAACGGTGCTGTCAATATGACAACACGTCGACTCATGACAGAAATTTAACATTAACAAGATCAGTAATTCCCATTGTAAAATTTGTGTATAAAGTACTTGTGTGCTTTAAGATCTTTCATGTATTTTTTACAACCCCTGAAAAATAGAATGACCAAAGCTGTCCCAGCCACAACCCAAAGCAATTGGATTCAAATCTGGTGACAAGGGAGGCCACTGAAGTTCGTGTCATGTTCGTGAAGCCAGTTTGAGAAGACTTTTGCTTTGTGACATGGGGCATTATCATGCTAGAAGTAGCCATTAGAAAATGGCAAACTGTTGCCATAAAGGCATGAACATGGTCAGCAACAAAACTCAGACAGGCTGTGGAACTCAGACCATGAAAGGTGCCCAAATCGAGCCATGAAAACACTCCTCACACCATTACACCACCAGCAGCAGCCTGGACACTAGGCAGGTTGGGACCATAGATTCAGGCTGACAAATTCTGACCCTACTGTCTGCAGACTCATCAGACCAGGCTATGTTTTTCCAGTCTTCAGCTGTCCACGCTTTGGTGAACCTGTGTCCACTGCAGCCTCAGATCCTGAGGTAACCTCTACAGACTGTTGTTCAGGAGATCCGCCGTTTCAGAAATACTCAAACCAGCTCATCTGGCACCAAAAAATCATGCAAATGTCAAAGTCAGCGAGATCACATTTTCCCCCCATTCTGATGTTGGATGTAAACATTAACTGAAGCTCCTGGCCAGTATCTGCAGGACGGTATGCGCTGCACTGCTGCCTCGTGATTGGCTGTTTGGATAAGCAGGTGTACAGGTGTTCCTAATTAAGGGTTCCCAAGTGTAAGATAAGATAAGATAAGATAAGATAAGATAAGATAAGATAAGATAAGATAAGATAAACCTTTAATAGTCTCTCAGTGGGGAAATTACACCGTTACAGCAGCAAAGAGCAGATACAAAGAGGTACAGGCACTCAGAATATACAGATAAGACCAAAAAAAATATACAGACTCCTATTAAAAAAATACTTATTAGAGGAAAATAATAATAAATACTATAAACAAAATGACCAATGTGCACTGTTTGAGCAGTGTGGGGAAAAGAAGAAAGGCTGTAGTGTAGTGAAACCTAAGCTGGTCAAAGGGAAGACCAACACAAATGTCCTCACTTAGGTTTTTTAAATCATCTCGGTGTCGTTCTGATGTCAGATCAACAGGAACGCAGGAAAAGGGGACGTGCAATGCAACAGAGACACACACACACACACTAAAATGTAAACAATGTAAACAACCTCATGCTAGCTGACACTCGCTAAGGTCAACATCAAGCAGAAATCAAACCGCTTTTTCCCCCCATCAAAGCTGCGATTAGCTGCGAAGTGAAAACATGTCAAGCAGTGACTTACGAACAGTTAGCTCGCTGACTGCTAGCTAGCATCCTCAAAACACATTAAACCTGTACATAGCTTTTTTTTTATTTATTGCATTATAAAGAATATATGTGGCAGCGAAGTCAAATATATGTCATACACATTGCTAGATATCAGTAATGTTGAGCTCCGCAAATGAGCTAACACGTTATAACAGGTCAGAAACGGACCTGTCCGATAATGGATCTTTTCCGTTACCCTAAAGGACAGGTAACTCCGGGGGCAACGGCTGAGGCTTAAAATAAATTAAACTGGTATGTAAATATAACGATAAATACAGATTTACAACTTTTGGTTCCTGTGTTATAACTCTACTGACGTGGAGAAAGACTGCGGACCAGCCCACCTCTTTTTTCCTTGGCTTTCCTCGGTATGTGGAACTTGTTCGGCTCCATGGGCATATGCCTCAGGTGGACCACTGGCGGTGCCGAGTTCCTCCACTCCATGCTCCCCGCGGCAGCACTCAGTCTGTCCGGACCGGTTGGAGTTTCTCTCGGAGGCTGAGGGTCGAACACCTCGCCATCTTGCGGGCTAACGTTAGCTCCGAGCTCCGCCGTCGCCGCCGCAGCAGCAGCCGCAGCAGCAGCAGTAGTAGCAGACACCCTCCTCGGACGAGCCGCCTCCCTCCGAGCCAGGCTGTCGTCCATTGTCGGATTGCCCGCCAGACCCACCACCAGCCTCTCTACCAAACCGTCACTCCGTCGCCGTCTCTCCGCAAGAGCCCCCGGGATGACACCGCTGTTACCTCCGGATCCCGCAGCAACGCAGGGACTCGAACCGACACACAAGCCGCGCCATGTTTCCGAAGAGCGTCTTCTTTACTGAGATTTGTCTGCAGCTGGTGACCGAAACGCTGCTCTGCCGCCATCTCCTGGAAATGATCATGGCCTTCAGGTGCATGGTGACTGCAAGCCTTTTTCCTGCATGCAGAATATATAACATGCAGAATGTGGAATGACATGCATAAAAACAAATACTGTGAGATGATATAGGTCAGATTCTTACTTCTTTATGTTTAATGCTGTTTTGGATGTATGTGTTCAATATCTGGCCCTGCAGGGCTGCAATTCTGTTTTTAATTCTATTGTTATCCTCATTCTGCTGTAACTTGACAAGGTCTCTAGATTTTGACACAGGGTCCCCTCTACAGGACCAAGACCACATGATGGAGGATGGGGGACCTGTCATAGTTGGTGATGTACTCCAGTGGTGCAAATCTCTGTTAATCAAATTATGTAAACCCAAATGAGGTGGAGTAAACCTGGGGTTCTGGTACCTAGGGACAGTTACCTGCCTTTCTCAGGGGCAATTCAGATTTTATTTTAATTTTTTTTAATGATTTAGATTTTGGAAATGTTTACTGAGAACGGTCAGTATTTTTAATTTTATTATTCCTAAGGTTTTTCTTTTTTCTTGTCAAAGACAAAACAGATTAATAATGTTTTTCCACAATGTTTTTCTTTTTTTTAACTTAGTGTACTGTTCAGCATCAAAACAGTTGGGAGTTAACAGGTTGACCATTAGGGATAAATAAAAATTAAGTCTAGTTAAACTACACAGATAGCAAACAATAAGGCGTATACCATACATGCATACATATTATTTTTCTCAATATCCTTACATCATGGCAGCTATTACCATCCACCCCTAACTGGTTCTGATGAATGCAAGTGTCAGTTTGGGCATTTCAAAACATTGCAATTGGTTTTGCAAAACATGCATTTAGCATATACATAAGCAGATGATAAAAAAGAAGGTCCTCACATGCAGCATGTATGTGTAAATTCTGGTTTTCTGAGACGCATTCTGAGCATATGGCCCCCTGTGAGGCGGCTGGAAAGGACGTCTCAGCCACATCTGCTAAACGGTAGCTGCTAGCTGCAGGTGTTATCTTTAACCACAGACTTCAATAAACAGAAGGTGTTATTTTTAACCACAGACTTCGCCAGTACATAGCAACAAACATCAAGAGTACACTTTCTCATTTGTCACATTTAGCAATAGGTTTCAACAGTACAATATATCTCTCAAATGCAGCAACTTAAACAAAGCACTCAAATGACCCTTCAGTTTGTGGAGTAAAGAAGTCACATTTCTTCTTTTCCTTTCTTTTTCTCTCCTTGTATGATGACAATGTTTAAATGAACTGTTAAAGTAAAGGGAAATTTGAGTGTGCATCATTTTGGATTTGAATTACAGAAATGGGTCTCAAACAGTACATAAACCTAAGCATTCCTGTGTTTTATATAATAATCTATAATTCTATATTATGACATTATAATTATGCTAGGTTATGCTAGGTTATTCTGACTTTTATTAGAGACACCTCAAAAAAATACCTGAGCAGCAACATTTTACTGGCAACCACCAGTAACCTGCATTCAGGTGGGACCACAGCCGCGCGGCCCGCCCTATGAACACAAAGCCACGTCTGCCGCTCACTGACTGATTGAATGAAGAAGTTACAGCATTGGTAGGTGGGCTGATTGTTGGAGTTTCCCCATTGGCTGTTGGTCTTTCAAAATGAATTGGCACAAACAGTTTCTGTCATTAGGGGGCGTTTACAAGCAGTGTTGCCAAGTTAGTGCCTTTGTCACTAGATTTACCGGCCTTTGAAAGGCCTTCAGTGACTTTTTTTTTTGTACATAATGTTCTCGGAACATAACATCCTAACAACTTTTTGCACAAACTGTGGCTATTTTCCGTTAGAGACAATCACCAGTGAATGAGCTTGTAACTTTCTCTCTGAGTGATCATGTGATCACAGCACGTCTAAAACTTATGTGTGTGGAGATTTTGTCAGACAACGTCAAGATTATAAAATCAGGATTTTAAGTTTTTTACGTTAAGAACAGCAGCTTGGAAGTGACTGCTGGTTAATGTGTAGTCTTAATGATTTCATACTTATTCCATTATCTGACAACAGAAGAAGAAAAACGTGTAAATGAGAACTGCTTTGTCTGGAATTTAGCTGTATTAAATTATTATGAATGTGAGTTCAGAGAGTAGGAGATTAGCAAACAGTTATAGTGCCACAACCGACTCACACTGGGCAGATACCACACGATCAGTGTCTGCAAATCATTCACCACCAACATGTTTTTAAACTAACTGCCTTCTATTGCGAACACTGCATTAGGCACTTTTTGGCCACTAAATAGAAACACATCAAACAAGCTGACAGATACACAGCCAACACCATAATACTTTATCATGTTATCAACACACACAGAGCAATATGATCATCCCACCGGAGTCACGTTTGTGTCCATCTGATGAATGTAAGGCCAATACTCACTCTTCTTTTTGCTTTGGTTTGGTCTCCACTTTCTTCACTAGCAAGTTACTAGTTTTGCCCGTCTGTTGTTTGGTGGTCAGGTAGTGTGCAGTGGGTGTATGAGAGCTGGAAACACTAAAGCCAGACCACACAGTAAGGGTTCCCCGTAAAAAAAATAAGTAAAACAAGGAGCTAAAAGAGGCTAAAAGGCTCAGTGGGTTAAAAATCATTAGCACTTTAAATTCTGTCACATTACACAGTGATTTTATTCAACACTAATATCAAAAATATTTAGCTTGAGGCAATAGGCAAATAAAGCTCCAACAGAAACATCATGGTCATGGTTAGATAAACTAGTCACTGTCATTTACAAATAACAGATAACACTTGATGTTGTGTAGAGGGAAAAAGCCTGTACACCTCAGCCTCCACCTTACCTCACTTCTACCTACTTTGAAATTCACTGAGCATTGCCACTGCATATAATGTAATCAGTGCAAACTGGACATGCATTACTTTTCACTAAAAATGTACTTTTTGAGGCAGAGCGGTTCCACAGGAACGTTATTCATAGGAGGCTGTTTGGTGGATTTAGACAGATGGATAGAATAATAATGAGAATTGGGTGTACAGCTCTGTTTTCTCCAGTGTTTCCAGACATTACAAGAGATTCTAAGACATGATGAACATAGTTTTAGAAACAGAACAAGCTAGGAAACCCGCCTCTCTCCATTCTCCAAATCTCCAAACAGAGATGTTGAGGGACTAGCACTGAGTGGTACTTGTAGACGTAAACATGATTATAATTCACTGATTTGAGATGCCAGAAGCTTTTAAATTTACATCACTTTATTGCCATCCAATGACTTGACTTGACTTTTAACAGTTGGCAGTGTTTTTTAAAAGTGTTCAGTGGAGTCTTCCTGTAAACAAATAATTTATGTTCTCTTGTTCTTCACCAAAATACACTGTGACTTCTTGAGGTCTTCCAAATATGTTGAATGCCTTTCCTTCCTCTAAAAACATTTAAAAAGACGATTTTTGAAATGTTTAATATTTATGTCCATATTAATATCACCTAGCAGTATTCTTGCACTTATGTTGTTACCTTTCCTGGGCCTTGTTTCTGTCACCAGCTCTCAGTGTGAACAGATTAAAACCATCAGCAGTAATGTGTATTGCACAAGAGGTGTGTGCTCGTTTATGTGCATTTACATTCTTATGTGCATGCCAGTATAGAGCACAAGATAGAAACAACCTGTTCTTAGTGCCAGTACTGGTCACAAACTTTAATAGTCCAAACAGCTGACAGTTGTGGAATTAATTAGAAGGTTTTGCCTTATACAACGGTGAAGACAATAGACAGCAAAATAGAGTTTGTCCACAGGCAGGTCAAGTGCAAAATATAAGTGAGCTAATGTTAGTTATGAAGAAATAAATTCAGGATAAAGCAAACTGGGATAAAACAAGCCAGGAATAACTGTGACTCTGGTGAAGTGTGATTACCATGGTAACATGGTGCCACTGATGTGGGAGACAGCAGTAGTCATAGTAACATAAGTAAAGGTCAAACCCCGAAGAACAGCTGTGCGCTGTGAGGCAGTGTTTGGCTCTGTGGCCACAGGTGGACTTGAAGGTCATGTGACAGCCACTGGCCCAAAAAATACTTCCCCGTGCATGTACATCATTTCAAAAGGCAGTAAAACCATAAATACATTTTCTGAGCATCACGAACACTCCAGCTTCAGCCTTTGTATTATAAGAACGAAAAACTCTTTTTTGCAGCATGTGCCAGATGAACAGCACGCAAAGTGGTTACCACGGTTACCGCCAGTCAGGATACAGCAGTTAATGTTCTAGAACACGTTGTCTCCGCAAGTTTGTCCAATTATTGTCACTGACATCATCATCAAATCCCTGATTTGATTGGCTGCAGTGTCAGTCCTTCAGTGTCCTCTTTTTGTTTGGTCCTAATATCAGCACCTGAGAGTCAGCTCCTCAAACTCGCTGGTGTCCATGACCTCTTCCTCCTCTCTGGGAGAAGCAGGGGAGAGGACAGAGGCAGGAACATCATTACCACCTCTGCTGAGAGTCTCTCTTTCTCCCCCTCCTCCATCTGTCTTCCAGTCTGCTCTGGCTCCCAGGTCTGGTCCTGGCTCTGCCCCAGTCTCGTCACAGGGACCCTGCCCTGTCTCCATCTCACTCATCTCTGTCTGACTAATTGACAGCCTCGTCTCACTGTCCATCCCTGTTTCACCATCTAATTCAAATCTTGTCCCACCATCTACAGCCAAACCTGCCTCCATCTCCTTACCAGTCAAACCCACACCAGCCTCTCTACCTAAACTTAGATCTTTACCTCCACTCAGACCTTCCTTTCCTTCCAAACCCAGACCTGCCTCCATCTCCTCCCACATCCCTTTTTCAACTTCAATCCCCGAATCACCTCGCAAACTCCGTGTTTTTCCACCAAGCAGCCCTATCTGTCCACCTATCCCTGTCTCCAGACACTGTCTTGTCTGTGGTGGCTGGTCTCCAGTCAGTGCTGCGGCTTCCTTAGCTTGTCTGATGCAGTTGATCCATTGCTGTTTGTTGAAGGCGTCGCTGGCCTGGAAGCAGTGGCTCTGCAGCTGACCTCCAGTACGGTACGAAACCCGGAAGAAGTTCTTTGCTGTAAGATGGAGAGAGACAGCAGGAGACATGGGAGGTTAATATGGTGAGACATCTGTCCCTTCAGATTTTAAAATTGTACTTTGTTCTGTTGCTGAATTCTATCAAACTGAAGCTGTACTCCATTTTCATCCAGAGGGTTTATTCAAGGTATGGCCTGACCGACAGTAAATTGATAAGTGGAACATTTCATAGTGAAAAAAGTAAAACTAATCTTGTCAGTGGAACCGGAATGCTTCTGTATTTGCTGCGTCCGTGATGTTTGTTTAGTACTAACTCCGCTCGTTGTTGCTGAAGGCCCCTCTGATGGACCCTCCCACTCTCATCTCTCCGTCCAATAGGTCCTCCAGGTCCAGCTGCCGGATGGGAATTGGCTGGCGGCACAGCTGGTAGCTCACTGGCTGGTCGTTCAGCGAGACGGACCTGGTGATGACCAGGACGTCCTGGAACAGAAAGACGTGAAGCTTCTGGAAAAAGGGCAAGAGAGCAGACGTTAATTTTTCTTTGCTTGGTGATTATCAGCTGTTTTTGTGCACACTTTGTATATATTTTTTTTCCACACAACATAAAATGTTTGGATCCTGTTTGCCAGTCATTCTGGTCATAAAATTATAAAGTTGGTCATAAAGTTGGTCATAAAGTTACTTTTCTCATTTCTTCATATTTAATTCAGTAAAATGCTTTTAAACAAAACAGTGAAGAAAAACTATGAAATAAGTCCAATGTATAGTCAATATTTAATCTTTGTTGTCACTATTTACTTGTCCTGCAAATAAGTCTACTTTATACTTGTATGTGAGCAGCTGTCCGTCACAGGAGGGCGATACTGAGTCAAATCACAACAAACTTTGCTGTTCTCAGAGCTGTCTGCACACAATCCAAACCACAGTATTACACCTTTGGATCAAGGGACTTTATAAATAATGAGTTTAACAGGAGGCATCACGTATCACGCACAGAAGAGAGAAAGCAGAAAATGTACAGATAGAACAGGGGGTTTATAAAATTGTTGAAATGTACTGACGAGTCCTCTGTTGTTCTTCAGTTCTCCGTGGCAGCTGAGGGTCCTGGACCGGTCAATGAGGTCATCCCTCTGTCCGTCCTCAGCGTATAAAAGACGGTCCTTGTAATACTGACACTCCGACTCCCCCGTCCGCCTGTTGATGTCCGCCACCACGTTCTGAACCATCAGCATCTGTGGAGCCAACAGACAAAATGTAACCCCGTCCGGACACATTAGATCTCATGATCTGAACCTAATCACTGAATTAACCCTCTCCCACAGCTGACTTATTTCTGCTGAACACTTCCTTTGCTCTCTGTTTCACTGAGAACCAACAGCAACCTGTTGCTGATGCAGCTCATGTCATTACAAAAATGGTGTGATAAAGGTGTACAGTATCTGAACGTGGGTTTTCCTCACCGCCTCGTCCAGGTGCTGTCGGTCCGGGTGGTCGTTAGGTGTGTGCTTCAGGATCTCCCTGAGCAGCAGTGGGTATTTCACCAGTCGGCTGCGGGGAATGTCCAGGAAGTTCCACAGGTCCAACTTCCTGCTGAAGGGTGACTGGAGACAGCGCTGCAAGAAGTCCTGGACACGCCGATCCTGCTTCTTCTGGTCCAACAAGGCTTTGGCCTTCACCTGGTTACTGCAGTATGGAGTGTAGGAGGAGAGACAGGGCAGCTGCAGAGACACAGAGACAGAGAGTTAATGCAGAATGTAGGAGACGAGGAAAGATGTGGAAAAATTAGTCTTTGATGGCTGAAGCTGGTACTAAACAATCTGAATCATGCAGACTGAGATTAGACACTCAGTGTGTTTTATTGTGTGAATAAAAGCACTCACTCACCCAGTCAGTCAGGATGTGTCCCACATGTTCTGTGGACCCGTCAGGTTTTCTGACGTCTCTGAGGCGACTCAGCAGGTCTGAGGAGAGACAGGCAGTTTTGAAATGATGAAAAAATGCGAAGACATCAGGACCCAGAGCAGCATGGGCACAGCGTTAAGAATTGGCTCTTTCACAATGTTTATTTAACCGATGACTTTTATTTTCTTAATTCATATGAGATTTAGATTATAAATTTTTTACAGTGCTGTTAGAAGTTGAATCCAGATTTAATCATATTAATGAAAATCCACCTGTGAGCACTGACGGAGCACATGCGTGAGGTGCCATACCTTCATGCAGGGGTATCAGTGAGTCCAGAGTACCAAAGATCTGGTTCAGTTCCTGCTCAGTCATGATTGATAGTTTCAGCATTGGGTCGCGGTAGGCCTGTGGTACATAAGAAACCACACACATATGAGCATGCTCAGACAATACCAATACTGTAGAATAAATGTAGGAGAAAAGTTAGCTCTTTGTGGAAAAATAAAGGTTTCTTTGCCTTCTTAGCCAACTTCAGATCCTCCACCAAGTCCTGCTCACCCTGAGCCAACTCAAATATAGCCTGCAGGGGGAGAGAGTAGATTGTTTTAGAAATTAGCTTGGATTATCTGTCAGAGTTAAGAGGTGGACAAGAGTGTGATGGGTTTTGACGACGTTGAAAGAATAGAGAATTTGCTTTGCTATATAGTGTTTGTTTGCACAATATCAAGAGGAAGATAAATTACCAATAGGTCTGATAAAAGATCATGACAAGTTAAAACACAAACTAATATTCATACAAGGCAGAAGGTTTCTAATAGTGTGGAGTATCAGATTTCATTATCACAATACACTCCAAAAAATCTACAGTCAGCATTCATAGAAAGGTTCTAAAAGTTGACAATGATCAAGTTCATAAACTGTTTATAAACTGGGATTATTACTGGGAATTGACCTTGACTGGGAGTTTGAAATAAAGATAAATAAACAGAACAACCTGAGGTTTATTGATCTGGAAATCATTAATAATAATGTTAGACTTAGCAGTGTGTAACCCATTTCTGTACTGGGATCAAATATAGTTTTTGTAGTGTATTTTGGACAGCTGGCTGTAATGTATTTATGTTTGATGCTGATGCAGCAGCAGTGTGTTTTATCACCTCCTGTCGTTTTATCTCTTTCGGGCTCAGAGGTTGTGTTGCCCCCAGTCGCACGTCGAACGTCTCGCTCCACAGTTTGCTGTCCCGGCGCTTGGCGGCCGTGGCTGTTGCTGTGGATCCCCTTGTCCCGGTCATGGCGGAGGAGGAGGAGGAGGAGGAGGGGGGGTTGGAGACAGTGGCTGAGATAACGCGCGTCTTCATCGTCGAGGAGGCGGAGGGAGGAGGAGGAGGAGCAGCTCTCTCCGTCCGACTCTCATTACGAAAACTGATGTGCTGTGGAGACATAAAAAGTAAAAAAGTATTTATTTTTGGATGTGTATTTTTTTCTTTTTACTGTTAAGTTCAGCATCTGGAGCAGATCAGTGGTGGACTCAGGTTATCTGAAGGGCAGGAGTGAAAATATATGAAGGGCACCTTATAAGCTCCATGGGCCCCATCAGCAGAGAACAACAGTACATTTTGATAAAAAAGCTAATGAAGCCCTAATTAAGATGAACATTTTCATCAGGTGATTCAGGACACAAACAAAAGTCTATTTTAAAAATGTACTTTTCAAACATGTATTTTTACAAACATCTCTGTAATAAAATAAAGGGAATTTGTAATGTTTTAATTGTTTCAGTTGTTTATTTCTTAATGTTTTCTCAAACACATCTGTGGTAAAAACATGGAACTACTGACTTTTTGAGATGAGCAATCTTATCACTTGAGGGCACTTAATGCAGGCTTTTTTTCATAGAAAGAGACAATACTGCTCCTGGGCTTTGTTTGGCATGAAACTCTGCTGGTTGAATCATCACAGCAACAACTGTGTTAGAAAATATTTAGGTCTTTGATAAAAGAACAGAAAGAAAGAAAGAAGGTACAGGCCCGTGCACATAAAAATGTCAGAGTGAATGTTAACTATGACTCTTAAGAAAAATCACCAGTCACCGAGCTTAAAAAACTGACACTGGAAAACACAATGACAAAAACAGGTGCTTGGTACAGGTAGAGGCATCCGATCAGTGGCTCACCTGCAGCGTCTGACCAATCCTCTTCAGCGGCGCGGTCTTGACAGGCGGCAGCAGGCTGGCCAGAGACGTCACCCTGGATACTGGTTTACTGCGCTTGGTGCTGGGCTCCTGTAGGAGGGAACAGAGTTCACATTATCACACAAAAGGTCCTAATGATAACAAAATGCATGCTGTCATTCTAATATTTTGTTTTTGTGTATTCTGGGAACTGATGAACACACTTTACTGAAGCCTTCATGCTTCTAACTTGAACACTTCTGACTTTGGTGTCTCCCAGAGGTACGCACCATCAAAAGAGACACTGCTGTAGATAGTAATGTACGTCAAGACCACTCCTTTAAAAGGTGTAAACACTTTGTAAATACAGAATTCATTTCTGGTACATTTTCATTATATAGTCAGCAGCCTGCGGCCACTGGCTGAGCTTCTGAAGGTCAGTGCGGGATGGTGTCAAAGATCCAATAAAACAAATAAACAAAAACAAAAGCAGGCAACAACAGCTACTACTAATAATAATAGGTAATCTGAGGATGTCCCACTTCAGTGTTTGGTTAGACAATCACCTGAGAATGATCATCAAAAGCAAAACATTAACAAATAACATGACCTTAAAGAACACCAATACTAAAAATAATTTTTTTTTTAAATAGTTAATACTGATATTTAACTTTACATTGGGTTTTTGTCTGTTCAATTAATCATACAACAAAATCATACAATTAACTGATTATCAAAACTGTTGTTGATAGATTTTCTGCCAATGGACTCAACAATTAATTAGTTAATTAATTAAATGATTTGGAAGAACTTTGTTCAGTTATGTCTCAACACTGATGTCTAGTCTGAAGTTTTTAAATAGCTGTAGATGTTCTAGTGGTTTGCGGGAAAGCTGAGTCTTTGTTGATACGCTAGGTGTTTAACAATGGTGTGATTCAAAGTCTTTCTCTCTCTGCCAGTCTCTCTCTCTCTCACACACACACACACAAGTTTACGCAACTATCCTTGTTAGGACATTGTATGAACTCCCATCTATTGTGGCCACCCTGACCTTAACCTTAAGCAGTACACACACACACACAAACACACACATATTGATTGGTGGCATTTTCACACACAGCGACGGACCCTGATATTAGGGAGGCCTGATATCTGTGTGTGTGTGCGTGTCTTTCTATGGCTCTGTGGACTAGTTTTGGTTTGGTTTGGTTTGGTTTCGTTGTGAGGACATTCTGGCCGGTCCTTGCGACTTGTGTGTCTGTCTGTGTTTGTATATCTTCAGTCTGCCCTGCAGCACACAGTCAGCTGACCTACTGGAATACAGGCACCATCAAACTTTGTTTCCATCAGCGCTCACAGTCAGGAACCAGACGACCAAAAACAAATCGATCTCTGACAGGACAGTTTTCTTTCTTTCTTTCTTTTTTTTTTTGTCCTCAATTCGGAGACAGAGAAAAAGTTTAATTTCCTGCTTCAAGTTCAGGTCCTAAATCTGACAACAGATTTTCCACAGATTTAAATTAAATCATAGGAGGTCAAAGGAGTTTAAAGGAGTGGCTCAGTAGTATCTAATTCTGCTGATACAGGCCTGATAAGCCACTAAAATATTATGTAATTTGTGTGTTTTCTCTCATTTAGCAGATGATACTGTTGTATTTATTGAGGATGTAACTGTTGTTATAGGACTTGGTGGTTCAGTGAGAATAATACATAATCTGTTTATTTGAGAAGTTTCCATTGAACATGCTGTAATGGGTTTCTGTGTGTGACGGCGCTTCAGCTGATTCAATCTGACAAAGATCAATTCAGTGCAGCTGGCCAACGACTGATTATCTAATTACAGCAGATTTACAGTGGACCGCCTCACTCTCCACGCTCGTTCTCGTGGCCATTTTTCTGTCCCTATTTTTCTGGCTCAGGGACAGAAAGGTGAAGCGCCCCCCCCTCCCGATTCCTAACCTACACAGCTTTTACTGACTCAGTTGATTTTCCAACCAATGAGATTAGACCTTTTTGAAATTCTGCCAGCAACTGAGAGACCAGGTACCAGGCGAGAGAAGAGGACAGAGGACAGTGTATGACTGACGGATGTAGAGAGTGAAGAATGGAGCTGAGAAGACGGCTGAAGACAGAGGACAATCTAAGAGATTAAATTACATTAAAGACGACATTAGACAAATAACTTGTAATCAAGTCACACCAATATGAATAAAGTGTTAAATTAAGTAACTATTGCCACTTGTGTGACAAGTAGTAATAGTTAACTCTAAATATTACGCACATTTTACCAGTTAATCCCTGAACTACCATAACTGATTTCAATCAGGCTCCAAATGGAGGGTATTTTCTCTGTCTTACCTCCACCTGTTTCCCCATGTTGATGTTCCCTTTGCTGAACTCAACAGAGCATCCAGACTTACGCTGCAGTACCAGCAGCCAGAGGGGGCTCTGCCCCGCCACCATACTGCTCACACCAAAGCCCAGCACAGGATCTGGACCTTTCCAAGTACAGAGAAAGCACCCAGAAATGTTTTTAATCTGGTAGAGCGTCCAGGAAGAGATTGGTGCTGGTAGATAAATAGTCTGATACAAAGAACTAAACTCCAGTAGATGGTCTAGAAGGAATCTGGTATTGTTTGGAGCATCCAGGTGGAGTTTAGAAACAAAAGAGCATCCAGTGTGTTAGGACATCGAAGTTCTCCAAGTGTCTGGAGAAACTGTAAGGTGCCAAGAGAAAGTGTGAAACTGACAGAGCAAGCAGTGAGTTCAGAAGGTGTGTGGTACCGTGTCCAAACTGGGGTTAGTGTTTGTCAAAAATATTAGTGATCCTAATAAAGAATCTACAAAGAATTCAAGGGTCAGTTTCTGGTTCTGTGTTCAGAAAGCGCCTGGTATCGATGGATGGTCCAGAAAGAATTCAGAAACTTCAGAGTGTCCAAAAAATTTTAGCAGAGAAAGAAGGTTCTGATAAAGCATCCACTGAGCTCCTGAAACCAGTAGAAAGCTCAGTGTCTGGAAACGATCTGGTTCTTTAAGAGCACAGAGAAAGAGTTTGGTACCAGAAGTTAAGTCAGACTGAAGAAAGGATGAATACCAGTTAAGAGTCTTGATCAAGCAAAGTTTCCCGACAACCTGGCTCTGGCAGTGTCCTGAAAATGCCTGGTGCTGATGTGGATCGACAGGAGCAGAGGATCTGGATCCGGGTTAGGACCAGCACCAAAGAGCAGATCTGTCAGACGGTTCTTTTGGATCTTCAGGTCAGGCTCTGGCGCCAGAAGAGCTCAGATGAGAGAGTCCAGTAAAAGTCTTGGTCCTAGCACAGTTCAGAGGGATCTGAAGTTTGGACCATCTGGGTCTTGGATCTCAGGTTCATTTATTCCTCTGTTTTCTGCCTGACGTCTCTTTTAAATCCCTGCTGAAGCTTTCTCACTCTGAGTGATGGTCGTCGTGTTTTTAAACTCACAGCTTGCTGATGCTTTCTCTCTCTCTTTCCCTCTGACTCACTTATTCACTCGCTCGCTCACCCACTCACTCACTTTACTTCCTTCCTCTCTTTCTGCCTTTCCCCCCCACCTTCGTTTTTTTTTATTGTTTTGTCTGCCACTTTTTTCTTCCATCTGTGATTTATGTATTCTGAGATTTAAGCAGTAAGATTTATGTGGTTTGTGTTTTTTCATGTTGTTAAATAACCCCATGGAAAAACTGAAACCCACAAAGCATTGATCTTTCTAAGAAGTGTGCAGGGGTTGAATTGGGTTTTGTGATGAGGGAGGAGGCTTGTCCAATAAGGTCAGAGTGGGGTGGTTTCCACAGACCACACTGTCAGCTGTTTTCATAGGAATTTCTTCGGTAGAAAGTATTCCCAGTGAAACCTGTAAACACTGTCAGCTGTGGATATGGACTGTCCACAGTAACAACAGCATTGTCTCTGCATAGAGATGATGCTGCTGAAGTTTTCAAATCTCATTTTCAAAGCTGTGACTCAACCAAACTCCATTTATCGCCAATCTGCTACACTATACAGAAATTTCAGATTCAATCTAACCATCTGAGTGGCCAGATAACACTATGCATTTTCTTCTTTATAGTTTTATTTTATCCATTATTTTTTATGTGTTAGGAATTTGGGTGAAGCAGCCCTTTAAACCCACTGTGCACTCCCCAAAACAGTAATACCACAGGCCAAATATACAAATATACAAGTTACCACTGCTGCGCACTGCACACATGTATGGACTCTGCTGCTGCAGCTGTGTGATGGTTACAGATATTTAAGCCTACACTTTACATTTGTTTGGTCATCTTCAGACAGCATCTGAAAGAAAATGTTTCAAGCCATAAGGCTGAGATTAAACAACACGAAGAAGACGGAACTCAGCTCCAGTGGGCTCCAGTTGTGATATATGTTATTCCCCTGTGCCACAGAGCCCCATTGTTGTATAAAAAAACTATTAAAAACACATCGCTGAGCCACACAGTTGCACTGGGACGCATGTTCCTTCACTACCATGGACACACACATTGTAGTTTACACACCGTCCTGCTGCTGGAAATACTCACTACAGAAAAAAAAAAAAAAAAATGCTGCTGAAAATAGACCCCAGCAAATGCACAATTTCCTCCTGTTTGGGTAAAGTTTGCTAAAAACTACTGTGCCCAACTGTTTTAGGAAATTACTGAGCCTTTAAAAAGAAAATTAACAATACATTTTGTGAGCCAGTTTTTAAATATTTACAAACGGGCTTTGGGTTCAGTGCCACACACAAGTAGAAGTTGGCGGGTGTTAGTGGTTAGGTTCATCGGGTAAAAGTTCATAACAGCTTTTCTGTGGTGTAGTTGGTCCAGCTGATATTAGCTTGAACTACTTTCTGTTTTTTGTAGTTTAATCTACCATAATGCATCAAATCTAAATCTCATCAAATGATTTACAACAAAAAGGAATGAAGTGTAAAGAGGATATGAACGAAGCAGCGACAAAAAGAAAAACTCAGATACAAGTGCATCAAAATTACACAACACACAATATCATGACCTTTACTGCTACTGGAGCTTATATTGGAGCTACTGGTGGTGCTGGTTCAACATCAATCAATGTCAATCTGAGCTGTAATTACTAAAGAGAGAGGGAGAGAGAGGAGCCTGCAGGCAGGCAAAGCTCTGTCCTGGTTTTCCAGTAGTTTTCAAGTCAATTAGTGTGTGTTTGTGGTGTACTCGTGTATTACTTACGGGCCGAGGTCATACACTTGTTTACAGAGCCACACTGTGGGAACGCAGCTGCAGTAATCTGCAGATTACTTTCTCGATTTTAGTTTGGTCTCAAATTACACAAACAGTTTCTGATCACATAAGACAAAGTAAAGCAGCTGTAACCATTACTTAATCAATTATCAAATATTAATTGTCACGTAGCTTGATAATTCATCATTTTGCTCATTTGCTAAAACACACACACACACCCTGGATCATAAGTAGTTAACAAAGCATCATGACCACATTGATAATTAAGTTTCCATGGTTTCCTTTGAGCCATGAGTCAAAGCATCAACGCTGACCTCTGACCTGACTCAACACACACGTCATGTTTAGCTGACAATAGTTGCCCCTCTGACTCAGCTCCATTGTCTCGAAATGGGACGGTGGGTCGTGGACGCCCAGACACAAGACTCAACTACTGCTGCAAGAACAGACTGAGCTGTATCTACAGACACAGAAGAACCTGCATCAGTTCATCTGGACGGGGACACAGCGACCGTGTCTGTACATTAGAGTGAAGTCTTTAAATTCAACAGAGGTGTTATACAGCAGATAAATACACAAAACCACAACCAACCCAAAACTGATTTACTGGTGAGTCCATACACACCTACTGCCGCAGCTGAAAGTGATGCTGATTACAAAAGGTTTTTTTTTCTCATTTTACTGACCAGGTGGCGTCGATATGAGCCTCTATTACCCCAAGTGCCACCGGTTCTGATGTCCAGCAACCACATCAGGACAGCCTGAGAGACCCTGTCTGATCTCTTAGAAACGGTATCACATGTGAGAGTGTCCTCCAGCCCTCTGGATGTAATGCCAACCAGGTTTTTATTCATTGTTATCAAAATAATTGGGCACTGTTTACTTTCTGATTTTAACAGTTCATTGTCGTCTGGTTCCTGATTATTTTAAGACCACCTGTGTGCAACCACTTAAAAAAAAAAACCTGTCCTGGACCCAACCCTCCTGGAAAATTACAGCCCTATCTCCGCTGCTAAATTTTTTGGGAAAAAAAAATGTGTAGAAGCAGCTTCATTCTGGTTTGAAAAATAATTCCACTTTTGAAAAGTTTAAATCTGGGTTTCGTTAATATGACAGCACAGGCACTGCTCTTTTGAAGGTTGCCAGTGATCTCCTCATGGCTTCTGATGTATTGGAGGTAAATATGGTGTGCCTCAGGGGTCCATTGTAGGTACAATTACATTTTCCCTTTACGTGCTACCCCCGGGACACACCCTCCATATTCACAGTGTTTGTCTTCATTGTTATGCTGATGATACTCAGCTGGTTCTCTGCTGGTATTTTGTTTCTATCGTCTTAGAAATATTTTGGAAACACGATCTTTCTTTACTCTTAAAGACACAGAGACCATTTCACATGATTTTATTACTTCACGTCTTGATTATCGCAACAGCCTTTTTACTTGTCTTGGCCAAAAATCTATTGATCAACTACAGACAGTTGACAGACAGAGCGTTTAAATGAAATGATCTGCCAGAATCAGTGACTTCTTTTACTGCTCTTCTTAAAACATACTTCTATCAAAGATCCAGTCCTGACATCGCAGAACTGGTTCTATCTTTAATCTTTTATCTTGTCTTTTTTCAGAACAAACACATCTTAGTCCTCTTTGCTTCTGAATAAAAGTGTCTTCCCACACAGTTTTCTAATCTTTGCACTTGGTTCACCAAACCAGATCAATAACTGTTGATCTACCATGTGACCTTGAAGGGCTCAGCAGATTTTAATTAACCCGTGAAAAAGTCGATATCCACAGTGGTGTCAAACAGAAATCTCCACAGTGAATATGTTACATCTCTAAAATGACAGCAGGACTGCTGCATATACTGCTGGGTAAATTTACAATATTACATCATATTATATTTTTTGATTATATTTTGTAAGTATCAGTAGGTTTCAAATAAATGTGATGGAGTTAAAAGTACGATATTTATTACATTTTTATAAATATTTTTATTATAAATTAATTAACCTTTGATTTTATTCATCTCCAAAGACAGTGTTGCTTCAGAAGTGAATCTTTTCATATAAAATACGATCCCCTGTCACAACCTTTGACCCTTGAATCAGATAAAAAGGTCTCCAAGTCCTGGATTTTCAGTAAGAGCACAATGTGGCTGTATGTGAGTCAGTCAGGGAGTTACAGTAGAGAAACAATAGAGTGTCATTTATTCCTGGTTCACTATCTGCCAGCGCTGGTTTGTAACAACATAAACCTGACGGTGTGTTTGGGTCTGTTTGTCACAGCGGAGCGAATCGAAAAGGGTGGACTTCCTGTGTTCGACTGAGCAGAGAGGGAGACGCCCGGGAAGGAACGGGCTGCTGGTAGACAGCTAAAAATACAGGAGGAGGGGTCCAACACGAGGACCGAGGGCCCCCGAGGGTCCGAACGTACAATAATCCACAGTCAGAGCTGAACAAAGTATGTGCACTCTGCTTTATACTTTCTCGACATTTCAGAAGGTTTTTTTCATCCATTATTATTATAAATATTTTTAGTTTTAGTTTTTAGTTTAAATACAAAACCAAAATCATAAATATAAAACTAAATATATTTACAATGTGCGCACATTTAGCATTTTTTCCCGCTAGCCCATCACCTTCCTATCAACTGTTATTTGTACAGTACAAAAAAGACATTAGTAAACCAATTTGACACTAATGCACGAGACGCAAAAATAGTGAATAAGTGATTAGTAATTTTTAAATATAAATAAATTTAAATTGGAAATGAAAAAAAAAGAAAATAGATCAAACAACTACAACAACAAAGGGATGCAAACGACTAAAGAGACTTAAAAAATGTCCACCACTGCAGTGTCTTTTGTGTCTCTCTCCAGGTATCTTGCTCCTTCAGAGGGGTGGGGGTCTTTTCACAAGTCTGTGCCCAAAGGCCCATTGTCTTATAATCTGTCCATGACTATAACCTGTTGTGTTATGTTTGAATTTTGAACCATCAGCTCTGTTCAGTCTCTTAGTTCTGTTATGTAGAAGCTATCAGTGGTTACTTACGTTATATATTAGCGAGCCTCATTATGTCAACCAAATGAAATTTAAGATTTATTTAGAAATAACATGCAACTTGTCACTTTTTGCTTTTGAACACACTGAGACCAGTTTCACTCAACACCCTTAGCTCACAGGTTCGATTCTGTGGCACCGACATGCGCTTCATGCCCTCACTGCTCTCAACAAAACCACAGGTAGCTGGTTTCAGCGAACGTGCTCAGATAAGTCTCAGTCTGTAAACCCAAGCTGATGTTTCACACTCAGCCACATCAGAGGAGTTAGATTAGAGGAGGTGAACTTACGTTGATGTCCAGACTGCAGAGACTGAGGGAGTCTGCATCTCTGCTTGCCTGCTTCCTCTTCTTCTGCAACACACGAGACACAGTAAAGATTATGTTATGATGGAGAGCAGGTGTCACAGCGTACGTTGAGTGATGTTTTTAATTTCACTGTGAATCAAATGACTCAAAGTTAATGAGAAAGTTTAGTGTGCAGTGATAAACCCACTGATATCAGCAGCTCTGGCAGCATTTAGCCAGTTTGCATAGTTCATTGTTATCTACGACCAGATACACTTCCTTTCCTATTCCTGGCTTGCAACTAATGTTTATTCTCATATTATATTAACTAATATTTCATATATTTTCTTTAATATTTTCTCGATTAATGGAATGGTCTGTAAAATTTCATATAACAGTACAGACATGCTTATCATAATTTCCAAAAGCCCTCATTGACGTCCTCAGCAATCAAAATAAACTGTACTATATTCTGTGATAAGAAAGTAAAGTCAAGTATTATCAGTAAAAGATTCTTCGTTTGGGCCAGGTAACACCCCGTGGTAACCATGGCAACCAGAGTTTATCTGGCGGGAAGCTGCGCAGGTGCAGTCACACGAAAATGAAGAAAACAGTTCCCGTACGCTGCCATGACGACAACAACAGGAAGAGATCACAAAAACACCTGATGAAGGCAGGTCAGTGAGGACAAACTGTTGTGAGAGGAGAGGAGACGAGGAGAGGAGGAGAGACAAGGAGACAAGGAGAGGTGATGAGGAGAGGAAAGGACAGGAGGAAGGAGAGAAGACAAGGAGAGGAGAGGAGAGGAGAGGAGGAGAGACAAGGAGAAACAAAGGAACAAAGGAGAACAAAGGAGAAAAAAAGGAACTAAGTAAGAAAGGAAAGTTTGAAAGAGATTAGGGGAGGACGGGAGAGGAGAGGAGTAGAGGGGAGAGGATGAAAGGTAGAAGAAGTGGGGAAGAAAAGAAGAAGGAGCACAAACAAAAAGGAAACTGAAGAGAAGAGAGGAGCAAGATTAGTGAACAAGAGGAAACAAGGAAAAGGAGGACAAGAGGAGAAAAGAAGGAGGATAGGAGATGTGATGAAAGAAGATGGGAGGAGTAGAAAGAAGTCAAGAGGAGAGAAAAGTGAAGAGTAGAAGAAAGTCAGAAAAGATGGAAGAGCATGAAAGAAAAAGAGGAGAGGAGGAGAAAATAAGAGGAGTGGATGTAAGGAGAGTAGAAGAAGACAAAAGAGGAGGGAAGAAAGAGGGAGGGAGAAAAAGGGGGAAGAGGGGAATGGACAAGAGAAGAGGAGAAGAACAAAGGAAGAAAACGGGAGGTTCAAAGAGATGGGCAGGAGGTGATAGGAGAGGAGAGTAGAAGAGAAGAGGAGAGGAGAAAAGAGGAGAAGAAGAGGAGGAGGAGGAGGATGTTGCGATCAGTGTGGCAGAGTGCAACAATAGCAGGAAGTCTGCTGTTTATTCAGTATTGTGTTGAGATGTTGTTGTTGTCCGGATGTTATATAACCTGGCTGACTTTACCTTTAACTCCCCATCACTATGGAAACCAGAGAGGAGGAGGAGGAGGAGTCTGCTCCTCCGATCCATATAAGGTCTGTCCCCTAAAAATCACACCTACCTAAGATGGGGGACAAAATCCACAGCCTTCGTTCTGTGCCAAACTCCATTCAAATTATTCTGAACTTTAAGAATGCTGGCAATAAAAAAAACAAGAGAATAAAAAAAAAGAAAAATATAGAGTGACAACATGTAAAGTACTGCTCCAGTCATATTAAAAGTCTCACTACACTTTAAAACATCTTTCCACGGTAGATGCGTTAGAAGCTGACTAAAGTTTCTGACATGCAAGAAATCAATCAAGAAATCAAAGACAGCAGATCATGCAGAAATTCAGCCTGATTAACTTAAATTTGGGGCTGAAATCCAGCTGAATCCATAAAGTGTCAGCAGGGTTTACTTGCTAAGCCATAGAAAAAGGACAGTAATGCAAACAAGGAATTTTGTACTAAAAAGGCAAAAACCTTTGGGAGATCCCCACCTGACTGATGAAGCCTCATATTACTTTCAGAAAAACTTTGGAAATGCATTTTTGTACAGAAAAACGCTGGGGATTTCGCCCCCCAGTAACCAGTAACACGACCAGTAACACTTTCAATGTACAAATGGACATGTGAGTGAGACTTAAAAAAGCTGTGGGTGTGTATTTTAACCTATGAGGAGTTTATGGACCTGAAGTTTTATTTTTTTGATTCAACAGTACTGCGCTCATTCTAACAGGTGATTCAGGTTATTCCTGCACTTTTTTGTTCACGTCAATCGCCCTGAATTTCAGAAAGTGATTTGTTTTGCGTTGGATAAAGTCCCACTTTGCTCTGGACCTGTTGGCCCATTTCCAGTGCACCTGAGACAGCTGGAGCATCCCAGAGCGACTCTGATGAGAAATGAAACTCTGGGCCGTGCACGAAACAGGGAGCGTTCGTACACATGAAGCAAAACAGAACAGGAAGACGACAGTTCTGCAGGGTTTGTGTTCTCGTGTGTGTGTCTGTGATCAACCTTCAGAGTCCTGATCCTGATGCTCGTTAAGATTTAAATGAAATTCTGTGAAACTCCGGAGACTCAAACTCACCCGATAGTAAACGAACAGACAGCAGCCCATCATCAGGACCAGATCTGCTTCACACACAGTTCAAGTGTTAATCAACGCTCTCTGCAAGCATGTGCTGCTCCTCTCCCTCCAGGTCTCCAGGTTTTTACCCCAAAGTCACATTAGCTCTCTTTCCTTTTCTCCTCCTCACATGCAAGTCGACATCTGCAGTCACTTCTCCTCCTTTCTCCTCCCTCTGTTGCCTGATTTCTCTCTCCTCCTTTGAATCGCCTCCTTCACGGTCACATTGCTGTTCTCCTCTTCCTCCTTTGCTCTTGTTTTGTTTCCTTCTCTCTTCCTCCTCCACCTGGTCTCCCTCAGTTCTACCTCCAGGAGCTGCTTCTTCTCCTCCTCCTCCTCCTCAGTCAAGCTTTTAAAGGCCTCCTTTCTCTCCTCTTTTCTCACTTCTGCTCCTGTTTTCTACCTTCTTCTGTCCCCTCTCCTCCTCCGCCTCATCAGGTCACAGTCTGAGTTGGATCTACAGAGCCTCAGGAACAGGAACCCTTCACAATGTATGTGTGTGTCCACTCAGTTCCCACTGGACAAACAGGAAGTGACGGTTGTCGGGGGAAGCAGGCGTCTATAATTAGGAGCTAGAGGAGACGCCAAGACACCAGCGGTGGAGACACTGACACACAAAGAACATAAACTCTGCTTTACAAAAATCAGAAGTAAAGACTTTACGCTATTTTAGCACTGAGTCTCATTTGATAGTTTTCACCTTCATTCTTGGGATATTAATGGTTTTAGTTTCACGAACAGCCTGAACAATGACAGAGTTGGTTAGTCAGTCCACCACTTTGTTCCAGACCTGTTTATACATCAAGGTGCAAAGGTTTAAAGGATTTTAGTTTTTCATTTATCAATAAACTCCACACAAGCTGCTGGAAAGAGAAAAAAAACTAAATTAAATCAGTGTTTGCTGTGACCACACTTTGCCTTTAAATCAGCACCTGTTCTCTTTGCTACACCTGGTCACAGTTTTTGGCAGGTAGGTTGTTCTAAGCATCTTGGAGAACTCGGTCCGTCTCAGTGTCTCTGTCTCTTCATGTGATCCCAGACTGACTCCATGATGTTGAGATCAGGGCTCTGAGGGGACCGGACCATCTGTATCAGGACTCCTTGTTCTCCTTGCCTCTGAGGATAGTTCTTTATGACTCTAGCTGTGTGTTTGAGCTTTGGTTGCAGAATGAATCTGGGACTGATCAGACGCCTCCCTGATATTACCGTCTGATGAACAAGAATCTAAACATCTAAAGTGCCTGAAACCTTTGCACAATGTCGGTTTGTCCAGCATTTCGGTTTATGACCTGAATACCTGCAAAACACAGGACATGACCTGTATCTTGATAACGTCTTCTGACTGTAATGTACAGTCATGCAGTGTTGACATGAACATGACATGACATGAACTTTCAAACAGACACAGTGAACAAAATCAATCCTGTCTCCTACAGTAATTTCCTTAAAGCCACTGAAATTACTTCTTTTATCAAATGGCTTCAATGCAGATATTCATGGTTCTCAGAGGATGAATTCTACTGAGATGGTTAAAGCACATAACTCCTCCCGGTTTTTACATCACAAAACTGAAAATGTTTTGGGGAAAATGGGGAAAATTCACCTATTTGTTGTCTTATCTTACCAGTTATCACATTTACTTTAGCTTCCGTGGTGAAACTAAAGTAAATGTGAATAAAAGCGATGACACACATTTGAAAATCAGATTCTGCTTCTTTCCTTTGATACCTGACTTAAAAGCCATGACGCACAGTTGTCATAATGGAGTGAATAACATGGAAGACTTGTTCTTACCCCTCTGAGAGACCAGCCGTCAGGAGAGAAGAGAGAGGGAGGAAGTTTTCTTCTGTGGCTTCGGCCTGATGGACGGACATGAAGAAGAGATGAAGGAAGAAAAGAGGGAAGGACAAAGAGACACATGGAGGGAGAGGAGAAGAAAAACAATGGGAGGACGAAGGACAGAAGCAGAGAAGAGAAGGAAAGAAGATTAACTCATCAACCTCCACTCTGCCTCAACTTTTGCAAACAACAAAATGTCCACGGATAAACCATCAACAAACCTCACTGAAGACAGACACACAAAGACATTAGATCTCTGTAAAATAAATAAGAACCAAGCACTTTGAAATCTCTCGCTGTTTTAATTAGATCATTTTATCTTTAACTGAACTTCTGATCCATCTTCTGTATTAAAGTCACATGAGGACGAGATCATGTGACAGACAGAGTGAACAGGAGGAGCGATTATAACGACCAGTGAATCTTTCACTGTACATCTGACAATAAATATTCCATTGAAATAGAGTTGGAGGCAGGATCGTTTTCCTCTGCAGCTCCCCGGTGAACAAACAGCAGTTTGGTGCCTGAAGATTCAGGATGTTACGGCTCAGGTTTGAGGTTTGAGTTTGACCAGAACCCCCCCTGGTGGTCTCGGTCAGCCCGTGCATGAAAACCATGAACGAGCTAAAAGATCTGGAGCAGTAATTCTTAAAACAAACCAACAAACAAAAAAACTAGTCATCTATTATCTGAAAAACTAAAACATGGATGGATGCATAGTTAAAACGTCCAGCTTCTACCATTCAGAGTGTTAAAGCACAAATGCAAGAAGTGACATGATTACTATGTGTATGAAATAAATATCTAAACAGTATCTACTAACGCTAATAAAGCAGAGGCTAAAGCAGACAGAGAAGAAACAGAGGCTGCGAGCTTCATTCAGACCCAACACATTAGTCCTGTTCATGTTTCCTGCCCTCTGACACCTCACCTGAAAAAGGAAACACACACACACACACACCAGCGTCTGCAGAGTTCAGTCTCCAACGTCACTTCTTCACCACAAGCTGCACGGTAACATAATCTGAATCTCCCTGACTGGATGTGTTTTACAGCAATGCTCACTGGGACTTGTGGTCTGAACGTTGTTCTGGACTCTAGGAGTCCTTCAGCCAAGCGTCTCGGGGGTTTGATTCCTGGTAAAAGTCTGCTCAGAACAGAACAACACCTCCCACCTCAGCCTCCACCTGACTGTGGCCCTGCTGAACCTCTGCACCGCTTCCAGACACAACAATCCACATGTGACTCCACAGAGGTGGAATCCGACCAAAACGTCGGCTCAGCAGAAACAACTGCTGAGGCAGAAAACTTTCGTGAAGATCGGCCAAGATCAGAGAGATTAGTTGATGCATGATTTACTGACAGTTCTGAAACCCTGAACATCATTGATTATTGATACTCAGCTGATAAACGCACTGACACTTGTATTTGATGAACTGATCAGTCAGCAGGAGGTGACGACACAAAAAGAGGCAGAGGTCAATGTGTATGTTCTGTGATTGCACTGATTTGCATTTGTGATAAGAGGTGAACTCACAGAACCAGTTTCCCTCTTCCATGAGCACCAGTCTGCAGTGGTGTGACATTTTGTTGATGCCTGAAGGGAAAAGGAGTAAATACAACCCCCTTCAGCAAACTGCTAAACACGGGGGGTGGAAACATTCTGCTCTGGAGACGAGCGGCAGCCACAGCTCGGGAAACATGGCACAGACAGAGAGAAGAATGGATCCCAAATTTAAATACCAGCAAACTCTGGATGCAAATGTCCATCAGTCAGTCGAGAAAGTGAAACAGCCCCCCCCCAAATCCCCACCCCCCCTCCGTTGTGATGCATTGTGGGACAATTTGAGACCACTACACAACAACTGTGTTTGGTGATGGATCCAGAACAAGTTGCTACCAGATGCTAACGAGACGTCCGAGGTATTTTATCAACAAACCTTAAAACTACAAACACAAACTTGTTCTTCAGTCTGACTTAATCTTTTGTAGCCTGTCCTCCCTGTGTGTGTGTGTGTGTGTACATTACACGTGTTTAAGTGTGTGACTCATTCATTCCTGGGAGTTGCTGTGCTTTTTCCAATAGCACAAATCATCCCACCCTGTACACACACACACACACACACCCACACACACACGGGCACACACACACACACACATTCTTGTCTCACTCTCTTTGTGTGGACAATCGTAGACATAAAGCATTCCCTGACCCCTAACCCTGAACCATCACAACTAAATGCCTAAGCTTGACCTAAAACCAAGTCTTAAACGTAAAAGAGCACTTTGACGTTGTGTGGGGCAGCTAAAATGTCCTCACAATGATGGCTGTCGAAACACAGTTTGTCCACACAACCACAGAAAGACTAACACAGACATACACACACTTATAATCCAGATCAGAGGTGTGTTTTCTGCAGGCTCTCGCTTTTCTCTCTCTCTTAGTTTTTCTCTCTCTTTCTTCTCCTGTTGACTCTCTGACCCTCCATCTGTTTTTCATCTCTCCCTCTCTCTGTGTGTATCAGTAAACATTCAGTTTTCAGATGTAAACAGGGTTCTGAAGCTCTACCAACAACAAACTCTGCTTCTTTTTATATGTTGTTGATATTTTTGACAGTTTTAAGGATGAGTTTGGTGTCTGTGTATCCAGACCCCAATCTGCCACAGTGCTCCAGTGTTATCCAGAAAAATATTAAAAACACACCAGTGAGTCAAACTGTGGCACTGGGTAACACACACACACACACACACTGTCCTGCTGCAGGAAACTCTCACTAGCATGAGTCTGTGATGTGACCGAAAGCTCCAGAACAAGCAAGTAAGAGGACCTTTGGTGGAGACTGTTTTGTGAACAGCTGCTTAGAGAGACATAAGTGAACTTCCAAGAGACAACAAGCTAATTTACAGCTGAACAGACGTAGAGGTGTCCGTCAGGTGGGATGATGTCATTTCCTGCTGAGGAAAAAGTTGATATGATGTGAGGACACTGTTCAGGAAGCAGCAGAGGAAACGGTGCTCAGCGCTGACCTCAGGTCAGACCAACGAGCCTCGACTCAGACCTGAACTGAGACATTTTCATTTTTCCTGTTTTATGTCTTTAAAAAAGACACATAAAAAAGACGAGCAGTTTATGTAGCTCAGCTCTGTTTCAGAGTTTCATTAATGTGATGTTTTTTACCTGATTATTGTTTGTTTACTTACACCTGTTTTATTTCTATTATCTGTTCATGCTGTTAAATATGTGTTTGCAAAATGTAAAGTGCAGAAATCAGCACACACACACACACACACACACACACACACACACACACACACACACACACACACACACACACACACAC
>JBBMJY010000018.1:23899721-23913847 GCA_037833715.1 Toxotes lorentzi
ACACACACACACACACACACACACACACACACACACACACACACACACACACACACACACACACACACACCTTGTGGAACCGGCAGAACAAACATCACCTGAACAACATCTTTATTGTCCCTCGACAGCAGCAGAACCACATTCCTCCAGCGATCAGCAGTGACAGGCCGCCTCACAGCATTCACACATAGGACACACTGCTACGGCCTTTATTAAACATCTGGGGATTTTATTCTGTTTCTTATGAACACAGATAAATGATATTTTTAATGAGAAAAGTTTCTCTGGTCGAGCTTTTCAGCTTCCTTTGGCCTCCAGGTTTGTTTTTACTACATTTATTTGACAGATGTAGAGAAACTTTTCTTAGAAAGTTTCTAAAGTATAATGCATTGTTGTAGATGAAACTGGCTTGTCGTATTTCCGGTGTCTGTGAGGTGTTATCAAAAAGAGATTTCCCCTCAGATAAATCCGGTGACCCTCTGGGGGGAGTCCAACCCCCAGGTTGGAAACCACTGAACTCAAACTGTATATAAAGTGGTTAAAACCAGCTGCACCTGGAGCAGCTACAGCCATAAAATGCTGGACACACATTCATGCATCTTAACAATCTAATTTCTGATATTTATTAAACGAGCCAAAGGGGCCGATTCTGTACAAAACCTCCGGTAAATTTAGCTCATGACACTTCTGCACTTGTACTTCAGCACAATTTTAATTTCAGGACTCCTCACATTGTTGTTCTGGTGCTTTTATTTCAGTAAAGGATCTGCGCTCTTCCTCCTCCTCGTGTGTGTGTGTGTGTGTGTGTGTGTGTGTTTGCAGACAATAAGTCATTCTCAGGCAAACTTGTGACTCACTGAGTCGCAATAAAACCTCTTTTCTGTCCTTCTCTCTCTCCCTCTCTTGGAGACTGTCTGTTTCTATGTCTCTCGACCACAGATCACAGTGACCAGACTTTATCTTCTCCACAGAGCCTGATAACGTTAACAGACACACAGATAAACAGACAGACTGACAGGCAGACAGGCAGACAGACCGGCGGTGGAGGAGTTAACTCCCTGTCTCTTCACATTCCTCTTTTCTTACTTTAACAGATAAAAACGCCAATTAAATCTATTTTTTCCTTTTTCTTTAAACAAACCCTCAGAGTCCCACAGTGCAGCTTCTCACCTTGAACCCCGCTGACATCCATCACCTGCCTGCATCGGACCGCAGCTCCTCCCAGAGACCCACCGCAGATCCACGGTCAGCGGGTTAAAGTAAGTAAATAAATAAATAAATAAACAAACAAACAAGCACTGAACCGACGCGTGTCCGGCTCCTGCCTCTGCTCCGGTCACCGCAAGCAAACGTTTCTTCTTCCACAATAAGTAAAAGTCAAACTTCAGCCCGAAGATTGAGCTGAACAACAAACTGTGAGCAGCTGTGATTCTCTAAATCCGCCTCCATCCAGCAGTCAAGCTCCAGCAAGGACCTTTTCCGGTGGCCCCTTCAAAATAAGAGCCACCCAGTAACATCAGCATTTAAGGCAACAGACAAGATGAGAGGTGTAGCAAGTTAGTCAGCCAGCTGAGGCTGTTAGTAAATGATTTAACAGAAAATGAACCAGGGTGAAATATTTAAAAAAACAAATTATAATTTTAGTCATTTATCAAGCAAAACTTGTCTTTGGAATATACTTTTTTGGTAATACCTTTTTTTGGTAACTTAATTTCAGAAATATAAGTATGATTTACAACAAACCTTTTAATTTAACAGAAGAAGTTCTCAAATTTTAAATGCTGTCCAAACACAATCATCCATACGTGAACTTTACCTAAATAAATAGATCATGTCTAAAACATACTATTTAAATCAGGGACTCTTTAAGAATAAGCACAAAAGATCATAAATCTGATCAACCATAAAGAAAAGAAAGAAAGCTAGTGCTTTTATTTTGAAGGCCGGCTGTTTCTGGGCCGTGTGTGAGTCTTAGAGGCTTCTGTTGTTTTTAGTATTGACGCTTCGTAGATCACACACTAAAGAGCTGTCTGCTGCTTTCTATGTCAGTGAAGAGCGTGTGAGTGTGTGTGAGTGTTTCACTGTAATAAACTGAGACTCGTTTGTCAGCTTGAAGCACATCAGAGACAGTTAAAGCTATATTATTACTTCTGTGCTGGAGTCTGTGTGATTTTTCTTTAAGTATTTAATCTTCTGTTTTCCTGATAAACTACTTTTTGCTGCAGTTGTAAAGTAAGTGTCAATTGCGACAAAGTCATTGTGATTTTTTTTGTTTTAGTAATTTAGGTAATTGCAATAAAACTGTGCCTATTATTCTAATCACACACTCTTAACAGTCACGCTTTGAACAAAAAGATGAAAAGAGGAATGTTTCAATAGATGACCTTATTTATTTCCTACATTAAGGTACTATAAAACAGTACATTTCTAAAAAAAAAAAAAAAAAAAATGTAGAAAAATAGGAAAATAATCTAACTATACAAAAATTTAAACAGAGCAGACATTTCCAAGCAAAAATAAAAAAAAAATACAAATAATATTTTCAAGCAGGAAATGCTGAATCTTCCCTTCCAATAAACTCAGATCTGAACCAGAAGTCGTCTCTCTGCTTTCAACAGCAACATTTGTGTCAGAAAATAAAAAGACGAAATAAAACTTAAAAAGTTTGTGGGATCAATAAGTGAGACGACACACAGATGCACATTTCCATCAGGAACAGTTAGGAATTATTAAAATAAGAACACAATAATGAGATAACTGCTTTGACTTTTTAAATTAAAATTAGGAGAAGCAAATATTTTTATTTACTTTTTCATGTATCGATTTCTTGTCCTGGAAGAAATGGGCTTTTAAAGTGGTTTACTTTTATAATGCCCTCATCCCCCTGCAACAATGTTAGAAAATGATTACAAACCATTAAGAAGTATATAACTATAAATGCACCATTAATATTCAATACATTAAAATATGCAACCATAACTTTAACAATGCACAGTTGTATATTCTGAATTGGTGAATTAAAATGTAGAGAAAATAAAATTCATAAAACTAAATTTCAGTTCAACATGTAATTCACACAACTCTTCCACCATGTTGTATCACATTAGCAGGTTTTTGTTCATCAGAATTCTCTGACAGATTAATGATCTGTGATTAAACTGGTCATCATGTTATTTGCTGCCTCAGTGGGTCAATGTCAACAAACGTTTAGTCGTCATTTCTGTGATGAAAACATCTTAAAATAAAGTTTGCTGTTAAAAACATTACAGAGGAAAACCCCTCATAAAAAATGAATATTGATAAAATTCTCTACTACCAACTGTTTCAGGAGAATTCCACTTTCTACTGAAAAATGCTCCTCCTAAAATAAAAAGGCACATTAAATGAAGAAAATTGCATTCACTGATGAATATGTGTTTTTCCCCAAAGTCTTTAGTGTTTACTTGTGTTTGGTCCAAATGTGGAGAATAATAAAAAAAGACATCCTCTTTAACTCCACATCCTTGACGACCTCAATACATTCAGCAGCTTTCGTTAAAAATCTCTGTGGATGCCAGAACCTCAGAAGCTGCTTTGATCCCGGGGGACGTCGCTGTCGTCGAACCTCTGAACAGCTTTGTGTTGTTGTGTCTTCCTGCGTCTCTGCATCAGAAAGTGCCTGAACAAACAGTCTTTCAGCGTCACGTTTTGGTACCACACATCAACTCGTACATGAGTCGGACGTCTATCAATCAGTCAAGACGCAGTGCTGAGGCAGTCTTTGGTCTGACCGGGGCTGCTCCGCCACCGTCTGGAGACCCAGTCCTTTAAAAAATTCTCCAGGCAGGGCGACCAGTGAGGCTAAGTACCTCCATTACCCGGCACTGGTGTTCCAGCACTCAGCGGTTACCATAGTTATAGTAGTTATGAATGTTCTAGAACTCAGTGGTTACCATGGATACCTGGGCTATTGTCCTAGAATGCAGTGGTTACTATAATGACGAGGGACTACTGTTCTCGGACTTGGTGGCTCCTGTAATTATTAGAGACCAGTATTGTAGAACACAGTGCTTACCATATTGGCGGGGGACTAGTGCTCTAGAACGCAGTGGTTGCCAGGGTAACCAAGGACAAGTGTTCTAAAAACTCACTCGTTACCATAGCTACTGGGGACTGGTGTTGTAGATGCAGCAGTTACAGCTACCACAGAGAGGTGTTCTTGAATCCAGTGGTCGCCATAGTTATCGCACCTGTCAATGTTACAGAATGCAGTGGTTACCATAGTTACCACAGACCAGGATTCTAGAGCTTCATATTTTCCACAGGTGACGCCCTCTAATGCCTTTTAATTATTCCAGTTTTGATTCCGTGACGATCGGATGACTGCATTTCTGAGAATGGATTCAGGTCCAAGACCAGAACATATTTTTTTAGCCCCGTGACGACATGGACAGGGCTGGCCCTCTTCTGATTGGCTGGAGGCATCCCCTACAATGACGCCACAGGGGCGAGTCCGTCACTATGCTCCAGGTGGTGATGGTGGTGCAGCTCGGCTTTACAAACTGTGGCTGTGCTGCAGCGGAGCGACGTGACAACAGGTGGCTCCTCGTCACCTGAAAGACAAACGAACAGGTGTGAACGACCTGTCACTTAGTTTGCCTTTATTCAACACTCACTTTAGGAAATGAGGAGAATTTGCCACATGGCAACAAAATGAAATTATAACACAGAATAATGGCATACAATGATATTTTAAATGTAAAACAGGAGATGAGTTTCTAAAACATTTTCCGTGTATTTGCCAAACAGCCAGCCTCACCCAGTCCTGAAGAGGATGATTCGCTGTCAGCCAGGGAGGAGGAGTCAGCCTGGTCATGTGACAGTCCCTCCATTAGGGGAATGGAAAGCTCTGAGGATGGGACGGATGAGTCGTAGATGCCCGAATCACGAGGAGGCGGGACCTCTGGAGGTGGGGGACGGCCTTCTTCTGCCTCGGCAGGGACAGGGCACACCTCATCCTGGAGCATGGAGGGAGCAGAGGGGAGGGAGGAGGAGGAGGAGGAGGAGGAAGATTCTTCAGGTAAAAGTCCAGATATTCCAGAAGTGGACCTGAAGGAGAAGAAAAAAGTGATGAATGATCTCAAATTACCTGCTGTGGAGTGCAAACACTGTCCTCTAAAGACCAAAATACGACACAGGAAGTTAAAAAATGAACTTTATCTTTGATGTTTGAGGGAAAACAATAAAATTCTACAGTGGTGTTACACCTTTCTTTACCTTGAAGTGGATCCCAGCATGGACAGAGAGCAGCGCGGCAGGCCTGGACTGGGACAGAGACCAGGACTGGGACACAGACCAGGACTGGGAAATGGACCAGGACTGGGACCAGGACTAGGAATGGGACTGTGGGTGGAGCCAACATTGAGGCTGGGACTGGAGCCGGGAGCTAGCAGCAGCACGTTCCTCCTCGGGACTCCATTCCCACCGTCCAGCGACGGCATCCTCACCACCACCTCATTCAGCACCAAGCCGGAGTCAAACCTCTGCTCGGGCTGAGACGAGGAGGAGGAGCAGGGAGGCTTTGGAGGAGGACTTGGAGCCGGGACAGCGGGGAGAGGAGAATGGTTCGAAGAGACACCTGACGAGGCCGAGGAACCCGCTGCAGGTGCCGAACCAGTTGGCTGTTTCTCGAACCAGTCGGGGTTCTGGCTGATGTGCTGGTGCATGTTGCAGATGGAAACGTAGAGCGAGCGTCCGGACTTACTTCTGAAGTAGTTCCTCCTGGAGACGTTGAGAGGATGCTGCTCACGATCAGCCAAACTGGACTGATTGGAGTGGAGCCGACTGAAGAGCTGAGGCAGCTGGTCCATCAGCTTGAACCTAAACACAGGAAACAAAGCATACAGGAGGTCATTTGTTGAATGTTGTGAAACTGATATGCGACGCCATAAAATAAAGATACAGTTTCACTGCATCACTTGGCCAAACGGACAAACTACATTCAGTGAAAACTAAATCATTTTCAACGCATTTTTCACTTTGACTTCAGAAGTTTTCTGTAACCATCTGTGTCCTGTCTGACTTTTAAACACTTTATTTTTCAGCTACTTGATCCAAATATTGGACGTTCCAGGTGAGAACTGTGAAGCTTCAAATCAGCTTCAAATACTGATACGACACCAACGAGAAGTTAAACTCATGAAACTGATGTGACGTGATCAGCCCATTGTTTCACCTCCCCGTCGGTCACTCTGTTGTTACAGAGTGTGTGTGTATAGCCTAAAAATGAATGACTGCTTGAATGGTGTGCACAGACAAACATCTGTGAAACCATAAGACCTTAACCGTGAGTATATCCGGCCTCTAAACCAGAAAACAACCGGGTTTCATTTTATCCTTCTGGCAAAAAATTAACAGTTGAACATGTCGTTAAATCTGAAATGTTACACGCAGCACATGACATGTTGAATCTCTTATAGTTTTTTCTACAGGGCAAGGAGGGGAGTGGAGGACGCTACAACTACTCTGTTAAACTTTGGACTGAGGCACTTGGAGGGAAATAAGAACCATGCATGTTTGCTTTTTATTGGCTTTTCTTCTGCTTTTAATTGTATTCAGCCATATGTTCTTGCACACAGACTCTTTTCTAATTTTATCATGGATTTTAGTACCGCACGTTGGCTCACTGACTTCTTAACAAACAGATCTCAGCGGGTTCGGGTTAATGAAACCATGTCCAGTAAATTTTCATCTTCCCCTCAGGCCTGTGTGCTCTCACCACTTGTATTTGTTTTATCTACAGGGTGAAAGCCAGAGCCATCACGTATAAGGATTTGTCCTTAACTGTGCCGATGAGTCTGTGATCCTGGGTCTTCTGCAGGATGCGGAGCAAGTTCATGGTCTAGTCTTTAAAGAATCTGTTAACTGGTGTGACTGGTCCGGACCAAAGAAGGGAGATTTTCAGAGGAGGCCCCTGCTTCCAGTCTCAAAAACTGCTTGTGTTTTCCCTACAGCTACAAGTGACGACTGTTTTCATTATACATTAAACAGCCTATTATTTTCATGATTAATCGACGGTCAGAAATGATCACATGGTCAGTGAAGGGCTGATGTTTACCTGGGAGCCAGACTCAACATGGTGGGGATGTCGTTTTCCGTTGAATAGTCGAAGTAAACCGTCATGTAGCGGTTCAGCTCCTGAGTCCCGCCCTCCTCACTCTGCTTTGCCAGCCGCAGCTTTTCAGCAATCATGGCCACGGCCACTATGAACAGGTCACTGCCAGATCCACCAATAGGAGAGCTGCTGCTGCTACTGTTACTACGGCGACTGACTGGCGTCTTCCCTCTACGACTCTTCTTCTCCACGTAGTAGCTGCAAAAAGAGAACTGAGCCGGTTAGAATCCAAGGAACAATACAATATAAAGAAGAAAATAAAAAAGAAACAGAAGAAAAGAAGGAAAGGTTATGGCAAAAGGTTGATTCAATGACTTAATATCCTGTCTTTGTGTCTTAGTGTAAGTTTTATAAAACAAAAAGAGAAAAATAAGGAAAGTATGAAGGAAGGATGGAGGGAAAATGAGGATTTTGGGGATGTTCACGACAAAGCAGTCAGTGTCTGTGTTTAAGCAGCATCTAGTGGCCACTGGAGGAACTGCAGCTGAAGGCACTACCAGCAGAAACACAGCAGACCGTACCGTAGGCCTTTGGAGCAGACGGTGATGATGAAGTCAGCTTCATCTAGCTGTCGGCTTAGCCACGACATCTGACCCTCTTTGCACATCTCCAGGTGTTCCCACAGGTCCAGCACAACCTGAGCAGAAGTGAACGGGGATTTGACAACCACACCCAATTTTCAAAGTTCAACTATGAACTTTGATTTACAGGACATTTCATTTTTTAATTTTATAAATTAATTTTCCTCTTCATCACCCAGGCGTTATTTGTTGGTTTGTGTATCACTGTCTCACCTCACAGTTGCAAAAGTCCTGCAGGAAGTAGGCGAAGCTCTGGATGACGCTGGTGTGTTTGGGACAGTCTCTGTTGGAGTAGCAGATGAAGACTTTGGGACGAGGCCACGGGCGTTCTGTGTTCAACGCTGCACTGTGATTGGACGACTCACTGCTCTCCTCATCCAGCTGGCTGTAAATGTTCTCTGACAGGAAAGAAGACAAACGGACACATAAGAATAATAAATATGTCTGTCAAATCTCAAGTAACGGAGAATCAGTAAAAGTTCAGTCCCAGCTCCCAAATCCATTAAATAACTGTAAGGCTGTAACAAAGGATTATTTTCATTATCGATTAATATGAAGCAAAGTGACATCATCTAATTTCTACAGTCTGAAACCCAAATATATTTAGTTTGCGATCGTGTATGACAAAGAAAAGCAACCAATCCGTATTTTTGAGAGGCTGGAAGCAGAAAATATTTGGTACTTTGCCTGAAACAGCTACTTCGATTATCAATAGTCACTGATGAATTTTCTGTTTGCTGACTGATTCATTAATTGTTGCAGCTTTACATTAAATAGTGGTTGCTGAAGTCTCCTTGAACCCTGCAGGGCATTACCCCATGAGGATGTAATGTTCATTTAACACTCTCACCTTGCTGTTTCTTACGACACATGACAGTGAAGAGGGTGGCGAAGGCCGACATGACGACGAGAGGCACGGTGATGGCCATGGCACGGATAGGCCCCGCCCAGGGGGAGTGGACTGAAGGATGAAACAAACATACCGAGCATGAGACAACAGAATCAGATTATTGACAGTCCTTTAAGCAAGAGTACATAACTATATAAGTAAATGAATATTAGCTAACTATTATGGGATACTGGAAATCCTGAACCACAGTAGTAGAAAAGAGTCATAAAGTTGGTGAACTGGCTCAGTAATGTCTATCTAAGGTTTCTGAACACTGTTGTCTGTTGCTATAAAAACACAAAGTAAAGAAGTGTGTGTTCTGTTGCTTTTGAATTCATAGCATTTGTGATGCGTGAGTGTGTCTCACCTTGGCTGACGTGGTACTGAGTCTGCCTCCTGGTCGTGTTACTGTCGTCTCTCAACTGACACAGAAAAGAAGATCAATAAATCACAGTGCGAACAGCACTGATTAGTCTAATGATCAAACTGTGTTGTGTAATTGAAGCTCAGTCCTGTGCTGCGTTTATGTACCTCTACAGTGTAGGTTCCTGGAGTGACGTCCTGGAGGATACATGTAGTTCTGGGCTGGTTCATGTCCTGCACACAGTAAACGTGTTATTAAAACACTGATAAACTCAGGTATGACTACAGGTAGCGAGAGATTAATTCACACAGTTTACAAATTACAAGAGGCTGCAAAATCACAGCAACCGACCAACAGTCGTCACAAAATAGTTTTTCAGAGCTGGAGCGAAGTTCATCTTCCTTTCGAAGAGCTTCTACAACAAACCTAAACCTCCAGCCTCCTCCACTAATCACAGGACGGGTTCAACACCGACTCACAGACTGATGGGCAGGCCATGGGTGAACGAGAAGGTAAAAAAGTCTACAACTGACAGAACAGACAGCAGAACCTTGCCTTCTAAAGGACTTTGTAAGTATTTAAATGAGCTTCATAAAGGCTTAGATGGTGTGTGGTGTCACTTTGGTGACACCTTGTGCTTACGTCTCAGATCTGAAAGTCTTGGTCACAATAAAGAATGAAGAAGAACATAAAAAAAACAGAGAACGATGAACTAAAACAAAGTTTTTGTGCCGTGATCGCCAATACTGACGCCTTAAAAAATATACCTGGATTCTACTTAAAACTTTCTGAAACAAGAACTTAATTTATCAGCAGGAACTATAAACAGCATCATGCTTCCAGAGGTACATCTCCTCAAATTACAAAGACTGGTCTTACTGGTTTGCAGCGCTGCAGTTTGAAAGGTCCGTCCTGCCGCAGTTTGTAGTACAGGTAGTAGAAGTGGAAGCCGAAGGAGGCCGGAGCCTGGTCGAACACCACGTGGAGGTTTGACCCCAGCTGGGACACGTTTAGGGTCTTTGGCTTCCAGACTGTACAGACGGACAGAAATGAAACTTAGCCTCCATTTGATCAGATGGCGTGCCAAAGATGACAAACATAATCCCGCTCCTTCCTGGTAGGCTTTTAATGTTTTAATCTCTTATTCTGGTGGGTGTGGAAATATAGAATACACAACTTTATAACTCGAATAACAGCAAGCTTCTTCATGGTACGGATTGGATTAAAACCTTATGTAATTGTGTCGAATCTTTTGGGCCTAAAATCAGTTTGTGGAAATGTATCACTCACATTTAACTATTCTAAGAACAAGACAATCAAAGCCTGGACTAACTCTGTCTACACATGGCTCTGGTTATGACGGCAGCACTGAGGAACTTACATGGTTTGCAAACCAAGTTGTCTGATCCCAGGAGGACTTCACATGCTGTAACACACACACACACACACACACACACACACACACACACACACACACACACACACACACAAACGGTTAGACAGTTGGTCACCTTCTGTTACTGTTCTCATTGTTTAGCTTCATCTTCAGTTCAAAGATCAGACACATTTAAAGGTACAAGTCTTGAAATTTTGACCAATACACATCTTTTCTGTCTTCCCCAGACAGGTATCACTGTCTTCTTTGTGTGTCCAGCACAGAGACAGGTCCAGGATTTGTTTTAGCCTAGCTTAGTACAAAGTGGAAAAATTCAACTGTGCAGCAACTTAAAAACTGCCTACATGTTCCATCTTGTGAGTTAGTCACCAACCCAGTTGAGAGCTGGCTGGGTTTTGTTGACAGTAGATAAAAGGCAGACCTCAGACCTGGCAGAGGACTGTGAAGACGTCTGAGATGCTTTGTGCAGTCACTGCAGTTCAGTAAACCGTGTTAAGGGCTTCATCTTTACTTTTGCAGAGCTAACAGTTTCTTCATGGTACCAGTATTTGCGCTAAACTAAGCTAAGACCACAGTTTGTATGTTGTTGGCCAGTTATGGACCGGTCACTGCCGTTGATCTTTGTGTATTTCAACTCTTTCGAACAATTTCAAATGAAAATGTCTGTGTATCTGAACTGAAGTGAACATTCAAGGATGTCGTACCATCGGACTATGGTACAACAATAAACTTTATTTAAATTTTTAGATGCCTGAAGAGGTAAAGCTGTGCAGTATTTCACAAGAAAAAAAAATATTAGAGAAAAGTCACAAAAATAAAATGAATGAGTTTTGTTTATCTTATTTTTTCCAACCCGATTAATCATATAGCCACTTCTTAGATTAATCTCCTGACACCTTGTTGGGGTAATAGTTCTTGTTTGGATGAAGGCAGTGCTGGACTCACAGTTGGTCCTGAGGAAGGATGGAGGGAAGAAGCTCTCGTTCATCAGAGTTGGGAAAGGAACAACACGGACCATGTAGTCGGTGTCAAACGTCAAACCGCTGAACGGCTGACTGCTCAGCCTCTGTGTGAGGGAAGTGACAATAAATCATTAGTAAACAATACAAAGAGTCTGACCCAAGATTAACACGAAGAGGTGAACAGGATCCATCAAGCAGGGAAGGGATGAAGAAATCAAGAAAACACTATGCTAATAGTTTGTCTTTGTTCTGGCAAATTTGTGAAGACAGACAGTTTGGACAGAATGAGGAATGTGGATTTTGTCCCTCCCATCTCTTTTACTGGAGTCAGGTTAGGAAGGGATCATTTCACAGACCAGCACATAGAGGAAGGGATTGTTTACAGCTACCCATAACCCTTCAGCATACATGCAGCACGTGAGTACTGATGACAGACAAACGCCTGCCTTCTTAGTTTAATGTGACTGGTTAATATGTGAAGATCAAGGCTGCACTGTCACAATTTTTGGTCCTACCGTGTTCCTGTAGGAGAAGTTGAGCTGTCGCGGGTCTTTGAGGATGAGATGTTGACACTGTTTCCCTTCAGGATTCTTGTCCTCCAGATAAACTCTGAAGCCTTTAATATGCTCCATCCCTGCAGAGACAGCAGGAGGACAGCAAGAAGTTCAGCCCCACCGTCCTCCAACAATCACCCACACGCATCCTTCTCTCCTCATTTCCTTCACTTTTCTCTAAATTATTACAATTGCTTTTTTCATTTTCTCACCCCCTGCCTCCTCTCATCCTCTTCCTGTCTCCTTCCCTTTTTTTTTTCTTCTCCTCTCCTTGTACCATTTTCTTTCCTCTTCTATTTTTTTCCCCTTACTTTACTCCTCTCGTTTCATCTTTTTCATTTCTTTCCCTCTTTTTCTCTCCTTGTTCCCTTTCCCCCTTGTCTCTTCTCTTTCTTTCCTTTTCTCTTTTCCTTGCCTCACCTCCTGGTCTCCTTTCCTTGTTTCCTTTTGTCATTTCCTCTCCTTGTTTTATTTCCCTCTCTCCTCACCAAATTTCCTCTCCTTCTTTCATTTCCTTTCATTCCCCTCTCCTTGTTCCCTTTACCTCATCACCTATTCCTCTGCTTGTTTTATGTCCTTTAAAAACATGTGTGTGTGTTGTAATTACACCTTTACATCCACAGGACACATTTTTCCCATTAGGGAAAGAGAAAGAGCGAGAGAGAGAGCAGCAGAACAGGTTTTCTGTCTTGAGGCACATTTCTGAACACCGCCCCCTCCCTCCTCTCTGCCCCTCCTGCAGAGTCGAGGACAGACGAGGATGTTTTTGCATTTTAACAACAGCTGCAGTGTGACGCCAGGTTTGTGCTGTGATTTTTCTTTCCCCTGCCTTTCAGAGGAATTTCTGGTGGTACCTACATGTTCCAACCTTGATTTAAAGTATCTGTTATCGGCCATATTAGAGGCAGGTCTCACCCACAACAATTAGATATTTCCTTTTACTTAATTTAAATTGTCGCACCTGTGGAGGTGTTTCGCCTGTGCCTTCTTCAGCTGCAAACAGGCATAATGCAAGTGCATTTTTCTACTTGTGCTCATATGTAACAATTAATAATAAAAGGAAATATCTTTCACTCTCGTCTTATTCATCCAATATTCCCCTTGTTTTCTCTTTGGTGTTTTACTTCTACAGACTAAAATATCTTAACAACTATTAGATGGACTGCTATGAAATTTGTTACAGGTATTCTTATCATTTCAGCTTTAGTTTAGGACCAAATATCTGAAAAAATATTGACATTCCCATCAGCTTCAGCTGTACTTTGTGTTGAGAACCATTGTCATGGCTGTTTAAAATCAGCTGAACCTCTCTGGTCCTTCACCACCGTTATATGTAAGATCTAATCCCGGGGCAGAAATTACATAATCACAAAAAACGACTTTTGCATAATCTTAGACAAACTTCAGCCTGACGTACACTTACTGAGCACTTTACCAGGAACACCACACTAATACTGGGTAGCTCCTCCCTTTGCTCTCAGACCAGCAGCAGTTCTCTGTGGCACTGATTTTGCAAGATGTTGGAAACATTCGTTTCAGACTCCGCTCCATGTCAACGTGACTGAATCACATCATTTCTGCTTCAGATTTATCATCGTCACATTCATGCTGCCAACCTCCTGTCCTACCACACCCCAAAGCTGTTTTCCTGGATTCAGGTCTGGTGACTAAGGAAGCCACTGAAGTTCATTGATCTCGATGGTAAACTGTGCCCATAAAACAATACTCAGGCTGTGGCATTCAAACCATGATTGATTGGTATTAAGGGGCCAAAGTGAACCTACAGCCTGGACTGCTGACATAAGGCAGGTTGGGTCCTTAGATTCATGCTGTTGATGCCAAATTCTGTCCCTACCATCTGTAGCCACCGCAGAAATCCAGATTCATCAGACCAGGATACCCGTTTCAGTCTTCCACTGCAAATAGGTATCCTGGAGGAAGTTTCACAGGTGGATGTTCACATGTGGCATTTCTGTCGCTATGTGAGAAAACAACAGGCAGTATTGTCACGGGGAGAGAGAGAGAGAGAGAGAGAGAGAGAGAGGTTCACCTTACACTGAGCACATGCACCAACACACATTCCTTCACGGTCAAATCGTAGTATTGTTGTGTGAGATGTGATCCTCTCTCTCTCTCTCTGGGACTGATCAAAGGGACACACACACACACACACACACACACACACACACACACACACACACACACACACACACACACACACACACAC
>JBBMJY010000018.1:23913947-23953254 GCA_037833715.1 Toxotes lorentzi
ACACACACACACACACACACACAAACACACACACACACACACACACACACACACACACACACACACACACACACACAGAGCAGGGTAATCTTACAGATTTGAGCACTTTGAAAGTTTTACTTTTACTTTCCTCCTCCCTGACTTTCCCTCTTCTCTCTTTAAATCTGTTTCTCTGAAGAATCGTGTGAGGCACCATATGGACACACACTTGAACACGTAAAAAGAAAGGAAAACAGGTAAACAGACAGGAAAACAGTTAAACAGACAAGTAAAGGGACACAGTTACCTAATGGACTCGCAGACCAGTGAACAACCACAGCAGCCTGATCGTCACAGGCCAAATGGCTGAAGGAGACATTGGTGACTTGGTGGATCACATGTTTCCCCAATGGGTAGTTTAATGAACAGTCTGCAGGGTGAGAGACACAGAGACAAACAGAAAGAGAAAGATCAACAACAATAAACAACAAACAATATGACAAATTATTATATATTTTAACTCATATGACTGCATTACTTAAAAACAGTTCTTTCAGTTCATTTCTCTCATATAATAATGAGAGTATGTCATGTGACTTAAAGGGATCAATATAATGATTATTTTCATTACTGTAAAATTTGAAGGTTATTTCTGTGATTAATTGATTAATCATTTGGTCTAAGAAATGTAAAAAAAAAACGTGAAAGAAACGTGAAATCACAACTTGATGATGTCTTTCAATGTCTTGTCAAAAGCTGAGAGCGGATGTTCGGATGTTTGTGCCAAATTGGAAGAAACTCCCCCAAGGTGAGTCAAAAGGTGAAAATCTGAGGACATAGAAACTAATCCAGATTCCCCAGCAGTCACAGCTACATGAGCACAGACCTGCAGTTCCTATTTTTATAAACCACACCTTCACTTACCCCACCTCCTCATGTTCCCAACATTTCTCTTGTGTTACCTTGTGAAAGACAAAGATGTTGTAAGGGCAGCGGAGGAGGAGGAGGAGGAGCAGCCAGCCATGAACCGAGCGGAATCGGAAGAGAAAAGATGGACTTAGGATGCAGAAAGAAAAGGGGCGTGAGCTCAGACACGACTGACTGCTCCTCTTTCCTCCTGCCAGCCACCTATTGATGGAGAGGACTGCGGTGAGGAGGAAGAGGAAGATGGGACAGAGGAGAGGAGATAAGAAAGCATGGAGGTGACTGAAAGGAGGTTAGGAGAGCATGGGATACAACACGAGTCATTGCTCCTCTTCCTCTCGCCTCCTCAAAGCAGGGTCATGTTCAGGGCTCAAAGAGAAGGTCACGGCTGGTCGCTCCTCTACCTCCACCTCAACCAAAAAGCTCTTCTATAGGATGTAATGAGGAGGGAAAGGTCGCAGCTTGTTACTCCTCTTCCTCCTTCCCTCCTCTTTGTCTTCAGAGTCAGACAAAGAGGAGGAGGAAGAGGAGGATAAAAGAGGGATATGAGGGCCAAAGGACAAGTTCACTGCTGGATGAAGAGGAGGACCTTCATCCTTAGTTCTCACCCTCTTCTTCCTCGTGTTCTACTTCCAGAAAAGACCCTCACACGCCCTTCTTCTTCTCCTCCTCTTTCTCTTGCTCTTTTCCAAAGCTCCTGGAAGACGAATAAAGGAAAGTAAAGGGGGTTCTCTTCTTCTATATGTGCTTCGATCAGTGTTTTCATCTCCTTTCATAATAAAGCTCTTTGTGGAGGGAGAGCTCCTCCTCATCATCCTTCAAAGTGCGATTCTGTCTCTTGGATAAATTAGCTGGAACCGTAAGAGCGGACTGTCTGCTTGTGTTCTCCACCTCATGTTTCTACCACCAAAAGATCTTTACATTCGATTCGTTGGCTGTAAGAAAAATACTGAATGTCTCCGGTCGTATGTGTTAAAATTTGCTGATCTCATCGTCTTCCCTTAGTGACCAACTGCAGGTCAAAGGTCGCCCTGCTTTATATTCCCCATTACGTCACCGCAAATAAGAGCCAGAGCCAGAAGAAGAAAACTCAGTCTCCTTCATCCTCCATCAGCTGGAGGTTCACAGGAAAGGAAGCAGTGAGGTGTGTCACTCCTTCAACACACACACACACACACACACACACACACACACACACACACACACACACACACACACACACACACACACACACCTCAGTACACACACACAATGAGCTGATTCTGATTGTCATGCTAAAACACCTCCGTGCTTTACTTTGGCTTAAACTGTGGGTTTCATCATCAGTTCTTAAAAAGAGGATGCATCATCATTTCAGTCAGATGACCTTCTGACCCCTGACCTCCAGATTATTGGTGACATAATGTGTATTAAGCTTAGATTAAATTGAAATGAAATGCTTTTGTGTGGAAAATGAGTTGTGGCAGCAGCTGAAACTTTAAATTCCCTGGGAGACTCAGAGAGCACAATTGTTAAAAAGATCACCACCTCTCTCCAGTCTGTACGGAGAAGGTTTTCATAGCTTAGCATAACAACTGGAAACAGAAGGAAACAGCTAGCTGTCCAGAGCGTTGGTTATTATTACACTGTTGTAAACTTTAGTTAATTTTGTTCTGATTCCTGTTTTAAAATCCTTTAAAACAAACTATATATTAAATATATAGTTTGATATGAGGATTTTCTGACAACTGCGAAAAGACACACACACTCTCCACACACACACACACACACACAAAAAGAGGAATCTAAAAGTAGTACTTCTCGCTCATGGTCACGGACAAAGGCAGGAGGCAGGGATCAGCCACGGCTCAGGAACTTGACTTTTAGAGAGAAAAGAACAAAAGAAGAAGAGGAGGAGGAGGAGGAGGGTGGTGGGGGGAAGTAAGAGGATGATGGGGGTTTGATGAAGGGTGTGGAGGGGCTTTCAGATTTTTTGGCTAGGTAACATGACATAATATAAAAACTGATTTCGGAGTCTGATCAAACTGTACGATTGATTTTATCTTTAAGGGGATGATTTACTTTCAGAAGAAAACGAACATCCACAGAAAATGTTACGACACTGCGACTTTGCTTTGGGGAGAAACATCAGCGACCTAAATGTTGGACAGGGACTGACTGGCATCACCACAATACCCACACCCAACCACTTGCATGAAGACGAAGTTTTACTGTTACGAGTTTGAAGCCAAAACATTATGTTACTTGGAATTGTGCCGCCATCTGAGCAATTACCAAAAGACAACAGGGTTCCAGCACCTGGGAAATCAAGGTAAACCACAGAAACAGGCAGATTATTCAGATTTACAGAGTAACAGAAAAACTCACTGTCAGCTCTGAAGGTGACGGCCAACCTGCGACCTTCGTCTGCCCCAGACTGCACCTGAGAGAGAGAGAGAGACAATCATCACATAACATGAAAAAAAAAAACTTCAGATTGGACTTTTCTAGAAACATACTGACCAGCTGGTAGACTAAACACAGCTGGTAGCCTGTCGCTGACACTTAAGGCGGTCCCCTAACTAACGGGAGTAGGAAGCGCTTTAGCTCTTTCTGCTACAGTAACTTGACTGTAATAAGTCACCAGGCTCCATCGGGTGGTGTCAGTAGTGGAAATCCTCCAGCAAAAATCACATGGAGTAAAAGCTGGCACTACAGGAAGTTTACAGTCACCCAAAAAAATTCGATCTGCTTGGTTCTGCATTTATTTAACTGACAGGCCCTGGATATCCCTCCGAGCTCCACCCAGCAGCTCTAAATAATACAAAGGACAGTGGATACAGTAGCGCTTGATGAGTACTGAGATAAGCTTAGGTGTGAACATCACCTCCCTGGTGAGCTACAGTTACCCAGAATCCCTTTCTCTGCAACCCTGCACAAAGACAACTAAGACATGGATTTCTCATGAGGCATGTTTCAGCCTCGGCTGTTTGAGCAGAGACGTTTTACAGCTCTGACCTTGTTTTCATGTTGCCCTGCTATGCTATGCAACACACACACACAGGCTTGTTACAGAGGTGTCAGACTGTGGTCACACACACAACAGCCACCCCACAAACACACACACCTGAAGCCAATCAGACAGACCCCCTACTGTGTGTGTGTGTGTGTGTGTTACAGAAGGTGTGCCATGCTTGTTAGCAGCCACTGTACCTCAACAACCCCTCTATGCACACACGTTTGTAATTATACATGTATACTTGTGAGGACCCTCATTGACATAATGCGTTCCCTAGCCCTTAACACAAACACTCACACAGACCCTAAAACCAGGTCTCAACCATCAAACAGCCCTTTGAAGGAGTGAGGAGAGAACAAAATGTCTTCACTCTTCAAAAAACCTTAGAAAGACACACACAGGTCTATCCTATCATGTTCCTAGCAATCAATATATTTTGCCTTCAGTTTGTCTCCAGTGCTGACCTTTGACCCTAAGAGGTTTTGTCCCACTGGCAGCATGAAATGGGAGGCCAATTAAAATCAAGGGAAGCTTTTCACTGACAGCACAAAAAAAATGCAGACTTCCTGACTGGTTGCACTGGGAAACTACCCTGCCCCCAGAAAAGTTGGTACTGGTACAACTTTTATGTTGGTTAAAAAAAAAAAAAAAAAAAGACTGAGTGGCTGAATGTGGTGGAGTCACAGACCTGTATCATCTCCACAGACAAGGATGTGTGTACAGTCACCAGTTAATACTGAAGAAATATGTGCACTTGCATGCATTTGATTGGCCGTTGCTTGATTTGCCGGATGGCAAAAGCTGAGCCGGGTTCCACTTTTATGTAGGACGGCCGAGAGTTTATTTCCTGGAGTCTTTTGTTTCTGGACCCCTGCTGCATCAAGGAAGCGGCCTCATTCAAATGAATGAGAGTTTAGGATTTCTTCATGCAGTGCTGTTGTCTGTCTACACATGGCATTAGAGAATCTGTGTAGCCCCACACAACAATTACCAGCAATTTGAAAACCAGGCGTACACCATTTCCCACACATGAACTGCTATTTATAAAAGAAGAGCGTGCAGTGAGAATGTGTCACTTCACACACACCTCAGGCCAGGCGTTTTCTAGAGACACCTGAGGATGATATGATAGGAAGGAGAATAAATATAAAGGTGAGCAGGTCACTGAGCCGTTCTTCAACTTGCTTCATGTTGTCTTCACTACAGTCAGTTCTCAGCAGCTCTGACTGCATTAATAACATTTAGAGCTTGTCTATTCAAATACAACTCGTCTAAGTGACACGTTGAGAGTTGCAGAACTAATTCTGAACGTGGTGAGCCGGCTGAACGTCAGCAAAGTGAGAATGTTTCTCGCAGTGAGATCTAGGACCAACTTTTGGAGCCACAACCACAGATTTTATCTCATTTCTCTCACGACTGCCAGATCAGGTCTCACGCAGCCCCAAATTGCACGGTATAAAGTGACATTTTAGATTTAATTTCAGAATTTAAGCAATTTTTCTACCACCGAACACCGCCACGAGCCAAACCGTCATACTTTACGGCCAACAATTTTTTAAACAGACAGAGAAAGAGATTTTTCTTCCTTCCTGTTGCCAGGTGTTTCTCACTAGTAATAATCATTATAGTTCCCACACACTTACACAAACACACACACACTCACCCTGAGGCCTGAGCAGACTGAGTCACATCAGTAAACAACTACAAAGAAAAGAAGTAAAAAGAAAGAAAATAAAAGAACAGTTCATTATTAGTAATTTAAAAAAAAGGAACTAAAGAGCAGCTGTTGGAGACCCAACACACAGTCAGCACGCACACTGAGTGTTTGGGAAATGTTGCAGGTTCAACTCTGTGCCACAATTCACAAAAAGCAGATGTGATCTACAAATATATATAAACTCAAACTTTGCAACGAGAGCAGAATTCCCCTTGGGAATCCCCAAACACACACACACACACATACATAATCAGTTCCTGTGGTAATCAGATAGCTAATTGCAGGCTCAGTTAGCTGAACATCAACAGTAACTAATCACAGAGCTGGAGGGAAGGAAAGAAAAGGGGAGAAGAAGGGAGAAAAGGATGCATGGAGGAAGGATAGGACACCAGAAGGGGATCATAGAGAAACGAAGGACTCGAAGGGGGGACTGGGGATGATGGGAGGTGTAATCACCAGGGTTGTAGGGAGGGAGGGAAGGAAGGAAGGAAGGAAGAAAGGAAGGACGGAAGAAGAGAAGAAGGAACCTGATTAAACAGGAACTCCTTCAATTACAACTTTCAAGGTTCATGTAGCAGACTTCTCCTCTCCCTCATTTTGTTTGTGGCGACCAGACCGGTTCCAGATGTGGGACAGAGAACACGGGACACACTCACAGTTGACCTTTAATCAACATACGCTCATGAGCTGAGGTACAAACAGCTAGAAAAGCTCTGTTCGGATAACCAGGATTAGAGCTGGGTATTGAGCTTCAGTGATTTTCAGGTACAAAATGAGTATATGCACAGCACCAAAGATTCATAATCTTGTTAGCATGCTATCTGATCTGACAGTTCCTGAGTTAAATCACAAATTTTCCAGTTACAGGCTGTATTTTATTTGAAATGCAAACAGCTGTTTGTGTTTAGACATTTTAGAACTTTTGTTAAAGGGAAAAAAGGTTTTCTGGAGAAAAACCTGCTTCTATTTATTGCCGGAAGTTATAAAAAAAAAAATCATTATTTTGGAACTAAAATGCTGATGGAAATCATTTTAGCACCAGTACTAAAGCTTTTTAAATGATACCTAGCCCTCGCCAGGACTCGCAGATGTCCTTCCTGCTGTAGTTCAGCCAGCTTGGGGCCAAATATTCAGACTTCCATCCAGTTTTATAAAACTCTGCTCTGCTTGAGTATAATCTGCTCTATAAAAGAAGCATGGTCTGTGGTCAGCTGTCAGACACGAGTTCATGGTAAAAACTAGAACTGCTGATTACTCGGTGAACTCATATGTTGATAGATGGCAAATTACCCTGCAACTATTTTGACACCTGAATAATCCTTTGTCATTTTTCAAGCAAAAATCAAGAAAATGTGCTTAAATGTGAGGATTTTATGCTTCTGAGGAACATTTTTTCACTTTTTCCACATTTTTTTAGACAAAATAATCATCAGATTAATGTTGGTTAGCTGCAGCCCTAATAAAAATGTTTCTTGAAGTAACTTATGCTCTGGTTAGTGAGCTATTGTTGGCACTAGCATGTAATTGCCTACTGAGATGTGTTAACATACAGATTGCATATGGTAGCTGCGTCACGCTTCACAAATCATTGTCATTTGCTAATTCCAGACACATTTGCAAGTCCTATGAGACTCCCAATTTCTCATGCATGGGTCGCAGGTGTGGTGTTTGTTTTGACTAGTGAAACATCTCAAAATTAACTGCAGAGGAAATGATCTCACGTTGGAAATTGTAGCGTGCGTGTTAAAAATTTGATGAAACAAGCACCGGTGAAGGTTGTCAGACCATGGACAGTCTAATCTAAAATAGCTGTTTGCAGTTTGTTTAACATTGGACAGAGATGTGAGGATATACTCTGGATTTTGCTTGTTTGCTTGTTAAACAAAGTTGTGCTATCCATGACCATCCCTTAAACACACCGCATGCTAAGTGTGTCCAGTGTGGCCGCTCAGAACAACTACAAACACTTGATTTCCGACATGGACACCCAACATGTTGTATGAACTAGATCTTTTCCACCATAACCCATCCCCCTGGCTTACCAGCCAAAATATTTAGCCAACAAGCCCCACCAGTCACCAAGCTTCTTGTAAAACATATTTCATGCATATGTGCAAATGCACCAATTTCTGGTCTGATGGAGCACTAAAAGGCACCTGTCATCGTCCAACACAACTTAAAACTTACTTTTATTCTTAAAAACACGATAATTTAGTCGAACGGCCACAAAGAACCTCACACTAGCGCTGTGTGGTTGGGTGTGTGTGTGTTAAACTGACGAGAGTCTTGTTCCTGCAAAGGCCTCAAGGCTAAAAACTCAGCCCTGTTCCTCTTAATGTCTTCCTGTCTCTTACAAACACTGCCATATGGGACAACATGGCTGCACTGAAATATCTGTGTGTGTGTGTATTTTAGGGAGATTACCTTGCTAGTACAACACAATGTCTCTGGGGTCCAATCAGTTGCTAGTAACCAGAACCCTGAGTTAAAGTTATATGTGGTCTACTAAGGTCTCATTGAGTCCTGTTGTGTTGCTGCAGGTCTCTGGTCTGTGTGTCTAATGCGGTTTTAATGAATCTAATACCCAAGTGAAGCTAAACTGACTCTATCAGACCTGAACATGTGGTGCATCAACATCACAGGAGAAAAATGTGTTTCTGAGGCAGGCGGAGACCTGTAGTCCATGCGGACGCCCCCACTCCCGTTTTCTCCATTTAAAAATTAAGCTTTTCAAAAACACTAACATATGATAATCAGATTGGATTTCACTACTTTTTTCCCAGCTGTGTCAGTCAATGAGAACACGCATACAATTCATGTTGGCAGAATGGGAAGAATGAGAAAAACACTGTTTATGCCGACTTCCCGTTGTGTTACATTTTTGCAGCAGTTTGCTACCGAGTGAAATCAGATACAAACAGCGTCCGGTTGCTATAAAATTAGCTGAATTGATTATATTATACTGAATGGATGCTCCTTCAGTAGAAGATAAGTGCAAGGATGTGTATACTTATATTCATAAACACAGTGAACCCTTAAATAATCTGTAGGTAAATGTGTGACAGCGTCATTCTTAATTAGTTCTGTGTGTGCATTTTGCAAAATTAAGATTAAAAACATGGTTTTGTATGCACTTGTGTAGATAGACATGGTAAGTAGGTTAAAATACAAAATTATTATGCTACATACAGTAACAACTCACACTGGTGATCACTGATTACGTTTATCAGTGGAAGCAGAATATGTCCTGGCATGTTAGTGTGTCTAAAGTATGTCAGGTGACCAGATGTGGCCAGATTTAATTTCTATTTGTGTGTTTGATTTGATCTGTGGATCTGTGGATTTGCTGCTGGGTAGAAAAATAAAACCACATCTGACCTCAGCTCTAAAGCTCCAGAGGAACAAGTCCAGGAAGAAAAAAAAAAAAAGCTGGAAACAAAAGTGAGGTGCAACAATGCAAACTCTGAGAAAAACTGTGTGTGTGTGTGTGTGTGTGGGAGCAGCCAACCAGAGATTTCCCACCACAGGAACAAAACCTGCAGCTTCCTCCTCCTGCATGACTGCTCCTCAATGACCCCCCCACCACCACCCCCGTTCCTCATCACAACTCCTCCTCCTCCTCCTCCTCGCCCAGGAGGAGTTACTGCACTCCTGCTGTGGCAGTTTGTTCTTTAAAAGCAGTTTGTTCTCTCTCCTCTTTTTCCAGAGAGAGGATCAGGACAAACTCTGACTTCCTTTGAAAAGACGGAAACTGGCTTCGGGCAGTAGACAGCACTGTACATGCTCAGTGTGTGAGGGTCTAATCTGAAAAACAGAGGACAGAGTCATGTGATCTGGACCTACAGTTACCACCTGAGCCCCGCCAAAGACTGCAACCAAAAGGTGTGCAACTGTCGGCACAAGCCAGAAACATGCAACCCTCTCACAGTAATCCCGGACCCAGGATGGATCCAGCCTAGCGTAGCATAAAGACTGGAAGCAGGGAGAAACTGCTGGTCTACTTCCCCAGGTCTGACCTATGTGCTGTATCTTGTAAGCTAGTGAACTAGTCATCAATCCACCCGAGAGCCAGCTGCTTGAGTTGACAAGCAGAGCTAGGACAGAGCTCAAACACAGCAGCCCCACTATGAGTTCAGGACTTTTGAGCTGCTGCCTTCGTAGGTCAACATGTAGCTACAACTGCAGTTTTAACTTAAAGACTCCAAAGTCACAATGAGAGGAAGAAGAAGAGAAATATCCCGGAACATGTGCTCTAACATGGAGGAGTGTAAACCGCTCATATTCACACACCATGCACCAGAAACAACAATCGCTCGAGCCTAAAACCTCATTTCCCTAGAAAACTTAGGAGGACGACGATGAAGAAATATTTCCCTGAGATGTTTTATGTAAGAGGTGATGGTCAATCATCGATCCTCCGTCCTCTGCCTGATTTGCTCTCCAGAAAACCATTAATCACACATGCTTTACAGCGGACGCCCACCCATCTGTGGCGCCCCTCTGAGGCTCTCTGATGCCAAAAACACACCGGAGCGCTGGAGGATGATGGGATGCATGGTTACAGAGTGGAAACCTGCTTTAAAATGAGGGGAGGGTGAGAGAGAAAAAGGGATGAAGAACACAGAGCGGAACAGAGAGGAGGAAGCTGAATGATTTCCTGGTGCGTCTTCCTCCGCTGAGACAGATGTGATGACTTAAGCAGATGTGTTTAGCTAGAGACAGAGCGTTTACATGGACCTAAATCATCTCAATCATCGCTCTGGCCTTCTGCACTAACCTGAAACATCCAGTAAAAAACAGTTTCCTTCATCAGGTTCAGAGATTAAGCGAATCCTGTTTCTAACACAGCTGCAAATCTTTTGGAGAAACTTGATTATTTGCCCATGTAGACACTTAAAGGGAAATTCCATTGACTTTGCACTTTAAAGTCTGTTTACAGGTCCTCGGGAGTACTACTGCATATGTGGGGGGGGGGGAAAGTGGTATGGAGCTTTTTGTGGCTCTCGAGGGAGGTGTGTGAAGTCTGATAAAGCGATCAAGTGACTTGAGTCAGCATCGGTCGGGTTTGAAGTCTATAAGTTTGAAAATGAAAAAAATCAGGGGGCGTAGAGTTAGAGAGAAGTGAGCTTACCAGACCTCTGTAGCCTGCTCCTCATCTCTGCTTGGGACAAACGGATCAAGGCTACAATACCTGCTACTAACGCAGACGAATCTCTGACTGAACTGTCGATGGTCAAGTTGCACTGTGTAAAAATACTTTGCAACTATTTTTTCATGATCAACCAAAACAAACTGAAAAGCGTCACCTTGGACTATAACAGACATTTTAAAATTATTTTTTGGACACATTATAGACTAATTAATCAAAAAAATACTCCTCAAATTAGTTGATAATGGAAACGGTCACTAGTTGCAGCCCTGTGCTCGTGTTTTCCGGAGTAAACCATTGTCCCAGACTTTGTAAATGCAACCATAAAAGACATTATAGGATGTACCTTTCCATATGTGATGTATCTAGGGAAAACTGAGGAGGCTGTTCGAGGAAGAAACAAGATTCCTGGCAAAAGATTTGTTTCTAGCAGCAAAAAAACCTGCAGAAACACAAAACTGCAGTGGCTCGATACTGTTGGGGAAGAGGAAATAAGATGCTGAATGCGTCACTTTAAATATGGAATAACTGGAAATGCAAATATATATCTATGTATGTATTATGTTTGTATGTTCTACTGTCACATGTTATTGTTTGCAGAGTACACGTTTAAGTATAAAAAATGAACATGTGCAGAGCAGAGAGCAGTCAGAGTTAAAGCATCGTCCTGCTGTGGTAAGATGAAAGGAACGATCACAACACCCAGAGTGAAAACAGCCCCGCACTGAAAAACAGTAAATGGACGATGTCTTCGTGGACGTGTTGTTTCAGGTACAGATGAGACAAAGAAATGCAAAACAGGAAAAGACACAATTCTGTAAACGTTATCAAGGAGACAAAAATTTTATCTTCAAATGCAACAATCACGAAGTAGCAGTATAAATACACTGTTCACAGGAACTTTACCAGGAATGTTTATCAGGGCAATTTACCACAATGCTTTGTGTTGTGGTAAAAAAAAATGAGTCAGGTTGAACCTTTCCATGGCAGACGACACTGTCTATCCATCCCCACTGAGTCAACACAGTACCCTCATTAAAATGAATGATGGGGCAGCGTTTTTTCCACGCAGTGCCGACATCAGTCTGAACACGGACTGAAATTCTGACTAAAACTGTGTATAAATAAGGTGTATTATCAAGAAAAAAAGTGTTGGTATCATAATGAAGCTTAGGTATCTTGCAGGGACTAGAACTTTTAAAAAATTCTATATTAGGGTTGAGCTAATGCTGACTTTCATTATCAATGAATTTACTGTTTTCTCTGTCAATTATTTTGTCTATAAAATGTCAGAAATGAATGGAAAATGGCCATCATAAATTCTTAAAGCCCTAGGGGGCGTCTTAAGATGTCCTGTTACAACTCATGATTATTTTTCTTGTAAGCTGCCAATTATTTTCTTGGTTAGTCGTTTGGTGTATTTACTGAATAACAGTTATACCCAAAGATATTCAGTTAATATGTTCAATGTCATATATGACAAAGAAAACTATCGAATTGCCACATTTGAGAAGCTAGAGCCAGAGAAATATTTTCTTTTAACAAATTACTTAAATGATTAATCAGTCATCAAAACAGTTACAGATTTTTTTTCCAGTCGATCAGTTAATTGACTAATTCAGCTCTGTACAAAGACACTTAGCCCTTCCAAGTGCCCTTTTCAAACATGACACAGACATGTAAAACCAGCAGAGCATTTATGGGTCGGTAACACACACACACACACACACACACACACACACACACAGCTCCAATAACCTCACACCTGTAGAATAGCAGGTCCTCACACCCCCATCATGCAGCCTTTGATGTGTGAGAGGGGAAGCTGGGAGAGAGGGGGGAGGTGGCTGTGTGTGTCTGTGTGTGTGTATGTGTGTGTGTGTGTGTGTGTTTGGGTTGGGAGGGGGTGCTCCAGGAAGGAATGTTTCTTCAGAGTAAACAGTGTGAAGCTTCCTGTAGAAAACACTTCAAAGCCAGAGAGAGGAAACTAGGATAACACACACACACACACACAGGCCATCAAAGGCAGGTAGGAGTCATCTATCAACACAGGAAAATTAAAACCTGTAGAGCATGTGCGCTCACACACACAACACACACACAAGCAGACAATTCTACTAATTTCTACATTATAAAATGAAAAAAAGAATCACACACACACAAAGTTAAAAACATTTTTAGTGTCAAAACTTTTTCGATTCATCGACTAATCACTCCAGCTTTTATCTACACACAGGTGACCTCACCTGAGACCAACACCACACTTCTCAGCTTTGGTCAAATAAGGGGTAATGAATGGTTACTTCAGTGACTATAGGATTCCTGTGTGGTTAGTGTGGTGACCTGTAACCCTACAGTTACTACTGGGAGCAACTCCACTCAACTCCACTTGTCTCACTGACAAAGGTAACATGAGTGCTAAGTGTTCACTGGTTAAAAACTCTGAAAACAATGAATATTCAGAGGTCTGGTCTAGACTGTGGTTCAACAAAGAAAATAATAATTGTTAGCTGCATCCCTATGTTTACAAAATAATCAAAAACTGGTTAATTCATGGCCAGAAACAAAGCTACTGTGAAGTAGAAAAGCAGGACAGCAGTGTGGATGCAGAGGGCCAGTTCACATACTCCCGCTTTCCACATCAAATGTTTTTATCCAAACACACAAAAGGCAGGAAATCAGCTTTACTACCTGCAATTCACCTAAACCACAAAACTCACAGGGAAAGAAATGGAGGCTCTGTGTTTTAACTCTCTGCAATCCAAGCTGAAGCTGTTTCACTTAAATTTATGGCTTAACCACTGATCCTCTGGTCTATTTTGGCCTGAAAAAGTAAGGCTCCACCTTGCCGATCGTACTTAAGGTTTTCTTTGCAATTACGTGCTCTCCGGTGGTTTGTATTTATGCCAAATGTAACCACATGTGTACCAGATGCAGAAAAATACTGCAAAGATAGGAAGATTTGCCACGAAGGGAGGAAACTTTTAATTACCCTTTTCTTGAAAGGAGTTTGGTTTAAACGATACGTCCCCACATACAGGACAGGTAGGACAGGAGCGCGACTATTCTGATTTAAGGACATTGTTAACGACTCTGAATTATGTGCGTGGATTAAATACATGTTTATCTTTGTCTTACAGTTTAAACAAGCCGGTATCTCAAAACGTATGTTTCCAAAGCCATTACGTTTATGTGATATAAACCTGAGATTTGGAAGTCATTTTTAAATTCGGCAAACATTCAATACAAAATATCATTCGCATTTTACTGAAGTTTACCATAGTCACTCGCTATACTCTCCCATCACAGTAGTTGTTAGCGTCGTTTTGGGAGACAGGGAACGGTGTGAACCAGTTAAAGAAGTTCTGTGTGGTATACTACATATGTGCCAAATTCAATAGGGAATTGTACTTATTCAGAATAAACTTACTGTTCGTTTGAAAATTTGCTGTAAACGAATGATCTTTAAATTTGCACTTTTTAAACAGGAGTTTGGTCTCTACGTTAAGATGGGCTTCAGATTCGCAGACAGGTAAGTAAGGTAGCGTGACTGACGCCGAACAGTGCGGACTAAAGACAGTCTGAACAAAGCTGTATCTTAAAACTTCAGTTCATTTCATTTGCTAGTTTAGTAAAACAAAAAGAAGTGACAGAAAACAGAAACAGACGGAACCGACCACCAAAAACTAAACTTTCTTGCAGCCTTGAGACGACGCAGCTTTCGCTAAATGTCGTAAGAACAACACGGTTAAAGTATAATTTTGTGTTTTGTTTCGCTTTTTACCTTGAAACCGCATCGCTCCTGGTTTGGTCTCTTATTGCCTGGCGTCGTAGATCCACAAGAACAATATAAAGCCAGAAACAACCCGGAGAGAGAGATGAGGAAACTCCGAGGGGCCGCCATTCCTCCCTCAAGTCTGGACAACTCTGAGAGCGAGAGAGGAGAGAAGGAGGTGTGCGCGCGCGCGCGCGCGCGTGCGTCAGGGAGTGTGTTTGTGTGTGTTCACTATCTTTGTGAGGACCACTTTCAATTCTAAACCTTGAAGGTGAGAATACTTTGTCCGGTCCTCACTTCTTCAAAAGCAAGGCTGGATTACAAACGAAGGGGGGTCCCAGAGTCCCAGGGAAACCAGAAGCCCAAGGCTCACTGCAAATTATTTGGGTCGGCATATTCTGATTAATCGGAAGTTTGTCAGAAATGTGCACCGCTTAATAGCTACTACGCAATTATTTTCCATAATAATACATTAATGGTTCAGTGAAAATGTCAGAAAATAGTGAAAAAGTATATATTAACATTCAAATTGCTATTAACATACAAAACCAGCAAACATTCACACACGAGAAGCTTGTAACAGTATATTTTTTGACATATTTCTTGGAAAATCACTCAAATTATTTAGAATTTGTTGCCAATTAATTTTGTGTCAGTCAAGTCAAACTTACTTAACTTAACTTATCATTAAGCTCTAGATAACTGATTGGTTTCTGGGTGTCAGGGAGGATCATGAAATTTCCATGTATAGCTGTGTCAGCTGGAGCCCAACAACAAATTTTTGCTCTGGGGCCCTCTAGGAGGTTGAGCCAGCCATGCTTCAAAGGGCTGTTTGAAAATTAAAATCTGTATGGGAGCCCATATCAGCAAATTATCATTATTTTCATGTTTAATTATGAGAATTAAAGTTACATTTTTGACTTACTTAATCACTGGTTTGAGAATTTACCACCAGGGAAGTTCATAAAGCTGGATTACCAGTTTGTTTACATCAACCAGAAGCTGTGGCTGTGACAATAACTTAAATTTTGTTTAGTCAGTTGTTCTGCAAGAATATGCAGATGCTGTACTTTTTTGCCCATGTTTCTGTCCATCTCTTTCTCTCAAGACTGTTCTGCAATGTCTGTACGTCACCCTCTTGTGGCAAAATGTTGGCAAACACACTTGTCTCTTACTCAGCTCTTACAATGCATGACCTGCAATGCATGCATTGTAAGAGCTGAGTAAGGGAAGTAATTCTACATTTCCCATGCAGGGAAATGTAGAACTACTAGTATTTAACCACAAAACAACAAGACAAAAATTATAATAATAAGGAAACACTGACACGAATCTTACAGCACTTTAAACTCAATCTTCACATGTTCTGACAATAGCATATATAATACCATGGTTTTACACAAAGTGCTCTGTACACAACTATAACACCAACAATCAAGAATCAAATACAACAAAATGTAACCTCGCCTCCTTTATGGACAAAACAAGACAAAACATCACTTGATGAGTCATAAATTAGTTGTTTCTAGAATAAAACATTCTAGAATCTGGTCTTGAGGTCATAACAGGTTCACAACCGACTGCAGAAACACACACTTCTGAAATGATCTACACACTGTAAAGAGCACAGTGAAGAGCACAGCAAAAGCAAGGACAGGCTTCGTCCACATTAAGTTCTCACAAAAAGGAAATGGAGGGAAGCATGAGTGACATGGCGTCTGCAGTCTTAACTGAACTTCGCCTGGAGGGAAAACTCTGTGATGTGGTGATCAAGGTGGATGACTTTCAGTTCAATGCCCACAAGATCATCCTCTGTAGCTGCAGTCCATACTTCTGGTGAGTAGGTTATCTCAGTACTGACCACCAACGGAAACCACTATCTTACTGGCAGTACACATCAGCAGTAATAGGATAAAGTCTGTTGATATGCCACTCTCATATTTCCCAGCATCAGTGCACATTAGACTTCCAGATTTCCCACTTGCTTGGTCCAAAAGGTCCAAATGTTATGACTGTACTACATATAGTTGACTTTCTAAAACCTTGATGACCCTGATAAATCCTCATCCCACAGCACTCTTTTCACTGGCGCCTGGGGGACCTCAAACAAACAGTTGTACATCATCCCTGGGGTGTCACCTGAGATGATGAACCTTATCATCAATTACGCCTACACCCGCTCTGTTCCCGTGACAGAGGATAATGTGGTGGAAGTTTTGGCAGCTGCAGAACAGTTGTTGGTCCCAGGGATCACTCAGGCCTGCTGCTTCTTCCTGGAGGACCAGCTGTGCCTGGAGAACTGCATCGGCATCTGGAGGCTGGTGGACTTCTACCACTGCCCTGAGCTGAAGCACAAGGTCTTCCTCTACATCCTGTACCACTTTGAGGAGATAGCTTGTGTCTCACAGGAGCTCCTGGAGCTCTCTGTCCAGCAGCTGGCTACTATCATTGAAAACGATCACCTCAATGTGAAACAAGAAAACACAGTGTTTGAGGTCGTCCTCCGCTGGATTGACCACTTGCCTGACCAAAGACGAGACCACATCTCTGTGCTGTTACCCAAGGTAACCAAACAATGCTGCTGCTTCCAGTCTAATGCAAGACTAACCACATCCGGACTTCACCTCTATGCTAAGCACATAAGGTTTATATCTGATTAGATTGTTTCTAACAGCTGTCTTCTTTTATCTGTCCAGGTGCGACTAGGCTTGATGACCCCTGCCTACCTCCATAACACTGTGATTGATAGTGATGTCGTAATGAACAACATTGAGTGTATACCTATCATCACTGAAGCAGTAACAGCACGTAATTACTCTGGGGCCAATGCACTCTCGAAATCTGAGTACAGAAACTTGTTGACTCGCCCACGCCTGCCTTCTGACATTTTACTGGTCACTGGAGGCGAAGATATCAGTGGAATCGCAACCAAGCTTGAGGCGTATGATGCCAAAGCCAACTGCTGGGTCACTGTTAACACTGAGGTTTCTCGTGCCCACCATGGTGCCGCTGTTCTCAACAGCTTTGTGTACTTAATTGGTGGCTGCAACCAAGAAAGGTACTTGAATACAGTGCAAAGGTTTGACCTCATCAACTGCTCGTGGCACCAGGTGGCGTCCATGAACTCCTGCCGCTGCTATGTCAGCGTTGCTGTCGAGAATGGCTGCATTTATGCCATGGGAGGCTTGAATAGACAAACATTCTTTAACACTGTTGAGTGCTACAAACCTGAGACTGACCGGTGGACCATGATGGCACCCATGCGTGCAAAGAGATGTGGGGCCAGTGCTGCAGCTTTACATGGCAAGGTAGGTGAAAGAGAGATGACGTAAAGACAAGATAAGATAAGATAAACCTTTAATAGTCCCGAAATGGGGAAATTACACCGTTACAGCAGCAAAGAGCAGATACAAAAAGGTACAGGCACTTACCTTGTGGTGTCACTTTAACCACCAAACTAGCCTGATAATAAGACACAACAGATGTAGTGTTTTCACCTCATTGACAGTCTGACATCATGTTCATGTTAGTCAGTTTCTTCATGTTGGTTTGTTTCATTTTGCCCTAGTGATCATGAATATAACTGTACTGAACCTGTTGGTAGGTGTACATTTGCGGGGGTTTTAATGGGCATCGCAGCCTTTCTACGGCTGAATGCTACAATCCAGAAGCCAACCTGTGGACCACGATCGCACCCATGCTCAGCTTCCGAAGTGGCCTGAGAGTCGTTGCCTACAGAGACCACATCTATGCAGTAAGTTTGTGAATTAGTAAGTAGCTCAGAGGTTTGGTTGTTTATTTTATATATTCTTTACATACAGTCTATGGATGTTCCATGTTTAGCTCTCCAAATATTTCCTGCCAAATATCAACATGCTATAATTTGATAATGAAAAAAACAAAACAAAAGCAGTTTAATACTCAGGCAGAGAAGGGTTGGATGATGATTTATGACTATCAGCTTTCCATTCCCTCAAAGCCCAGCACTGTCATGTCCCCAAGAACAGCTACTGTATGTGCTGTGCGGCAGTTTTGGCATAGTGACCAACCTGTATTGCAGTATCACTTGACACACAACCATTAGAAAAGGAGCAGCTTTACAACTGTGAATACATTTTTCTGAGTGTAACAAATACTCCTGCTCCGACACTGGACTCACTTTCTACCTTCTCTCTTCTAGGTTGGTGGTACCATTAGCAGGGCCTACCACCTGCGCAGTGTTGAGGCCTACAACCCCCGAACCAACAGGTGGAGACCCATACCATCCATGAACAATGCCCGCAGCCACTTTGGCATCGGGGTGGTGAACGACCAGCTCTTTGTGGTTGGAGGACACAACGGCTCTACCACTATGTTAAATGTGGAGTGGTACAACGCGGATACCTGTACTTGGTACAGTGCCTCTAACATTGCGTTGCCCCGTAGTGGCCTGAGCTGCTGTGTGCTGCAGGGACTCCACAGTGTGGCAGAGAAATGGTTCCCTCGTGCCACCTTGACGCCCCCCAGTGTGGAGGAAACCCTGGCCTGACATATGTCATCCATCATCGCATCACAAGTGACATTAAGTGTTATTTTTAAAAAATTAATTAAATTACTTTATTTGCATTCTAAAAGAAGCATTGTTATTTATACATTATGCAGTATAAATATAATTACTGTTTATACTTTTACCTTTACTTACATTACAGATGCAAACAATATAGTTAGCTATGGAGAGATGGGAGTCACCTTTATGTCATCATTCCTACTGGCTGCACTTTTTAGCGATCATAAAGCTATTGCTATAAACTTTTTTTTTAATCCCTCAAAAATAATTTAACTGGAAAAAACACTTTGCAGAAACTTTATAAACCGATGGTATCAGCAAATCTATCAATAAATACTGGCTATAAATACTGTTTTTCTCACCTGCAAACTAAGCCTAGGGGCCGCCATTACGGCTCTCAGTTGTACACGAATACATTGAAAGGGCGATCCTGGGATGAGCCAAAATGGCGCCTTTTCCCCTTTAAACAAGAAACCAATCGAATTCATGGGAGTTATTTTCTAACCAATCAACGTCCACTTTTGGGCGGGACATGCGCAACTGGGTGGATCTGTTTTGGGGTGTTGAGAATTTGTGCAGACGAGAAATCTTGAGTGGGAGTTGTCGGACCGATTTGCTGTGTGTTTTGTCCGTCGATTGGCACCGATTTCCAACGCGCCAGCCGCAGCTATGCCCGGGATAGAGAAGCTGCCGATAGAGGAGACGCTGGAGGACAGTCCGCAGGTAACAGATCTCTTCCCTGGAGGCTTCAGCTAGCCTGCTAACGTTAGCCACTTGTCCTGCTAGGCTAGCTGTCTTTGTAGGCTCAGTGTTTGCCAACAACAAGCGGAGAGATGCCGCTAACGGCCCGGCTAACCAAAACTGGCAACCGGAACAGCTTTAACGGGACACGCTAACTGTGCATCGGCATCAAAAAAGACCTCAGCTGGTGGAGGTTGCAGTCAGGATACGAAGTCAGAATGTCAGTCAGCATCCAGTGTTACTTTGGGCTGAAATGAACGCGTTAAACGAATAGCTAGCTACTTCCTTAGCCACTCGGTGAAATGATTCCCCTTCTTCCAGTGATAACTGTTTATCTGTTGACCGAGCGGCAGTGTCATCCTGCTGCTTTTTGTAACTGCTAGATGTGAAAGTCACACGGGGCAGGAAGCTGCTGCTGCATCGCTTCAGACGACCCTGATCAGTGCAGCACATCCAGGGCACAACACCTGCTATGACATCACTGATCAGGGCGTGGCCAGGATGTGATACACCTGACAGGTTCGGTCCGTAGATATAGGGGTAGCTATAGTTTGGATGTTTTAGTGTAGTTCATGTGTAAGCAGTCTACTCAGGGAAATTGGGGGATCGTAGAGGTGTAATGATTAGTTGATTAATAGTTTAGTAGACTGAAAAATTAATCAGCAGTTACTTAAAGAAATGATGATCATTTTAGTTGTTTTTCAAGCACAAGTACTTAACATTCCCTTGTGTGCTTATCCTTGTTATATGTACATGATGCAGTACACCGAGAAAATTCAGGGTTTTGACTCTTGGTCTCACAAAACAAAAAAATGAGGTCTGGGGGAATTATAACAAGTATATTTTACAATTTTCTGACTTACATCCGGCTGTGAGCTTTCAAGTGAAAGAGGTGTGTTTTGTAACTACACGTAATATCGAGTAATATGATATGAAACAGTGAGGGAAGGTTAGAGCAGTGAAATGTGATTTACAGCGACCAGACCACAAGAATGTGATTTGTCTGCAGTCATTTTTTGTGATACAGGCTGCAGGCTGCACTGGTGCCACCTGCACTTAGTAACCCCCTTTGCCAACTGTGAAGCATGGGGATGGACGTGTTCTCTAAGTTTTGACTTCTGCATACAACTGTATGTATTTTATTTCTCACAGTGACAGATGAGTTGAGAGTTACAGTGACAGATGAGCTTGCTGGCTTGCTAAAGGCAAAACAAATGCAGTTGAGACACACCTTGATAACAGAATTGTACACGTAGCAGGTGTGGCTTTACATAGATAGACCTGGGTTTGGCTTTTGGCAGTTACACAAGGGATCATTTTGGGCCATAACTTTGCTGAGGTTTTATGGTTGGATCAAATGATTAACGCTGACTTTATTTTCACCGCATTTATTGTGTGTTTTGTATGTAGACCCGCTCTCTGCTGGGAGTGTTTGAGGAGGATACTGCAGCCATCTCCAACTACTGTACACAGCTCTATCAGGCTATGCAGAGGATTTATGATGCACAGGTACACACACACACACACACACACGTTTGACAGTTACAGTGCCACTGGCATTGCAGTACATACAGAACATACAGCAACATTAATAAGTGGCTGCTTACTGAATAATGTGTCTCCAGCTGCTCATTGCTGTGCCTGCTGTGTTTTTTATATCAGAATGAACTCAGTGCTGCAACACACCTGACCTCCAGACTGCTGAAGGAGTACGATAAACAGGTGGGCCACTCCATACCAACCACCAGTCCTGTGACACAAGCGACCGCGCTATAACATTAGACTTACTATACTATACTATATTAGTCTAGATATAAGGCTACAGTGGTTATAAGACCTCTGTGCAACAATGACTCTGAAGATATAACACACTTTCACTCTAATCCTGTTTGGTAATGTTCCCTGAGATTCTGAACAGAGTCCTCATAAAAATGAAACATGATATAATACCATCAGAGCATAATGTAAATCCCACATTGTTGTGCAGCTTGTCTCCCCTAGTCACACTCTTCTTTCAGGTTGTTAGAAGCAATTAAAATGATTTTCTCTGTCTTTATGAGCTCCTCATCGTCTGATTTTACGATTTCTACAGCCAGCAAGGATTGCCATTTTGGCTCATCAGTCCGTCCAATGCTTTGGTCCAAAGCAAGACATGTGGACAGCTTTGTAAATATTTTAATGACCTCTGACCTCTCCATCAGAAACAACTTCAGGTCAAAATTTAACCAACACTTTGTTCTATGATGAGGTCTGCTAGGAATTCACAGGTTCATATGCTGCAGCAACATATTTTCCTCACAGGACTCAGTCTGATCCATGCTTCCATGTTGTTGCTGTTATCCGCAGCGTTTTCCTCTGGGGGGCGACGATGAGGTGATGAGCTCCACCCTGCAGCAGTTTGCAAAAGTCATCGATGAGGTGAGAGAGAACACAAACACACCAGAGCAAGTTTGTTTTGTCCTTCTGGATGTGCCACACGGGCAGGTCGCACCTGATATGACTCGACATCAGAATCGATTTACTATTAATATCTGTGAGAAGGAGACAGAAGAAACACTGTGTTCAAACTGTGGTTATGCAGCTGGGTTATGATTAGAATTTTCCATAACATCTCCTCTCTCTCTCTCTCTCTCTCTAGTTGAGTTCCTGTCATGCTGTCTTGTCCACCCAGCTTGCAGATGCCATGATGTTTCCCATCACTCAGTTTAAAGAAAGAGACCTGAAGGGTAAAAACACACACACGCCACACACACACACACACACACACACACGCACACCAACCCAACCCTGTCACACACTCTTGCTCAAAGAACAAAAATTGTTTCTGACATATTTTTCAGATTAACAACTGATAAGTGTGTGTTACTAACAACGCACATACGCTGCATGACCAAAAATATGCAGCTAACATTCTGGTCAAATGTGATAGTTGAAACTTTGACAAGATTTTCCACCAGTTTCTGGAACCTGGCTGCAGGCATTTGGTCCCATTCAGGCACAAGAGCATTAGCGAGGTCCAACACTGATGTTGGGTGCGAAGGTCTGGCTCACAGTCGGCGTTCCAGTTTATCCCAAGGATGCGGGGTGGGATTGAGGTCAGGGCTGTGTGCAGGCCAGTCAGTTTCTTTCACACCAAACTGGGAAAACCATTTGTTCGTGGACTTGGCTTTGTGCACGGAGGCACTGTCATATTCAAACAGAAAAGAGACCTCACCAAAATGACTCTTCCCACAAAACTGCAAGCACACAGTAGAACTAAGGAGCCTGAACCAGGAAAACAGACCCAGTCAAAAAGTATATTTTGGCTTCTATGTGGTGTCCAAATAAACAGAAAAATTAAAAATATATTGCTGTTTGTTTTGTTTGCCCAGAGATCCTCACCCTGAAAGAAGTCTTCCAGATTGCTAGTGATGGTAAGTTGGTATCACCACTTAAGGCTGCAGTTAATCTTCTGTATTAAATTATCACTTTATCATTTTGGATACAAAAAATACTCATGGTTTTGTTTTTTTTTCCACAGTCGATGCAGATTATAAGATAAAGTGACTTGAGTCCAGTGAAAATCCCTTTTCTCAAACATTTTTTGGGTTTTAGCTGCACTTTAATAAACATTTCACCTTTTGTACTGTACTTTATGTTCCTGTCTAACTTATGTTACAGCTGAAAAGGAAAAGATAAAGAAAATACGTTTCACCATCAGAAAAGTTTTACATACCTGTTTATCTGTTTCTGTGTGCAGATCATGACACAGCCATTAATCGATACAGCCGCCTGTCCAAGAAGAGGGACAACGACAAGGTAACCATATTATTGACAGGCCCGCTCCTCACACAGGTTTATTATTCAGTACTTTGGTTCCAGAGTTTGATACTTAACTCCCGGGTGAAGTTTTCAAAGCTCATATCTGCAGCAATGTTCAAGGTTCTCAAACCAGCAGCTGCCTGAAAGGAAAATGCTCAGCAGGAGTTATGTGCCAAGAAGAAGAGCATCTCACAATACGATTATCTTGACCAAAAGATATTATCTCGGCATGTGATATTATCTTAACACTGAAAAAAGAGCAGAGTATTGTGCGTTGCAGGTCCGGGCGGAAGCAGTCGAGGACGTCTACACCTCCCGCAAGAAACAGCACCAGACCATGATGCACTACTTCTGCTCACTTAACACACTACAGTACAAGAAGAAAACAGCTCTGCTGGAGCCGCTGCTGGGCTACATGCAGGCCCAGGTACACACATAGACACACACCCAAGGACCTGACCAGACTTCTGTGATGTTGAAGTGGAACAAGCAGTGAACTTTTAGATTTTCAAATGATTCCAAGCTGTTACCAAACCTGCTGGTGTGACTTTGTCTTTATCTGTGTTTGCTTTGTGCAGATCAGCTTCTTTAAGCTGGGATCAGAAAATCTTACCCAGCAGTGGGAGGACTTCCTGGGAACCATAGGAACCAGCGTCCAGAAGTAAGAACCCTTCACCCACCTCCTTCCTCCCTAAAGCAGCCTAATTTTTTTTTCTTCCTTTATTTGTTCTCTCTGAAAGAAAAGAGATGGAAAGATGATAGAAAAACGAATAAATTAGCGGTGAGTTTCAAACGTGAATCCACAGCGTGTGTCTGTGTGTTTAGTGTCCGTCGGGAGATGGAGGAGGAGGTGGGGCAGATGCAGCAGACCATCCAGCAGATGGAGAGGTCATGTGACTCGTTCTATGCACCATGTGACCCTGACCCCGCCCACTCACCGGTCTGTCGCAACCTGACCAGGAAACAGGGCTACCTGTACATCCGCAAGTAGGAGACACACACACACACGCACACACTGTGATACTTTCATTTATTGCTGACATTAAAGTCTCCATCTGTAATTTTTATTTTTTCTGTCTGTCTCTCAGTAAGACTGGTCTGGTGTCGTCGTCCTGGGAGCGCCAGTACTTCTTCACGCAGGGCGGTAACCTGATGCAGCAGGGCCGAGGCGAGGTGGCGGGCGGGCTGGTCACAGACCTCGACAACTGCTCCGTCATGGCGGTCGACAGTGACGACCGCCGCTTCTGCTTCCAGGTCACGTCCTTCGATGGCAAGAAGTGAGAGAGCTCCCGTTCTTTCCGTTTTACTCTCATGAAAACGCGTTTCATTCTGAAACTTTCAGTATTAACTCCACTTTTCCTCGTTCTGTCAGAGTGGTGACACTACAGGCGGAGAGCAGGAAGGACTGCGAGGAGGTAAATTGTTTTCCTTTCATGTGACCTGCTTTGTGTTGGTGCTGCTTTTTTCTCACGTCGTCTTTCTGCTGCTTCTTCCACCAGTGGATCTCAACCATAAACAACATCTCCAAGAGGATCTACCTGAGTGAGAACGCAGAGGTCTGTGTCCTTCTTCCCTCTTTAACTTTCATGTCACAGGTCAGGGAGGATGTTTTGTCAGGTACTTTTGGGTGCAGCGTGTCCTGGTTTCAGACGTCTGAGTCACCCACCACCCCATATAAACAGGAACACTTGACTGGAAAGCAAATTGTTTTCCCGTTGGTTGATGCTGACAGTGCTGTCCTCCTATTGGCAGGAGCTTGCAGCCAGAGTGAACCAATCAGCTATTGAAGCTGTGACGCCATCACCGTCGTTCCAGCAGAGACACGAGAGCATGAGACCCAGCAGGTAATACTGAAAATGACAAGGTGTGATCGACAACCTCATAACCTATCAGCTGCCTGATTTAGTGAAGATGGACCCCTGATAGCCAGTCAGACTTCTAAACTGGACGAGTCACACCTCCATCTCTATCTCTCTCTCTCTCTCATCATTCCAGTAAAGGGCGTGCAGGCCGAGCGAGCAGTATTAGCTCTGTGGGGTCAGAGCCATCGCCTGCTCTTTCTGTTCTCTCATTGGACGCACTGGTTGCCCCGGAAACACCCATCCAGTTTGACATCATTTCCCCCGTCAGCGAGGAAAACTCAGGACAGAGCAAGACGGCAGCACAGTCCGGCAGGTGGGTTAGTGTGTGTGTGTGTGTGTGCGTGTGCGTGTGCATGCCGCTTCAATGGGCGACCAAAGTATGAAAAGAATGAGTTTCTGTTTTACGTCTGGTGGTTTGTCTCCATGCAGATAGATTTGATCTAATTTGTCAGAGAGACTTCTGAGCTCTCATGCTTTTATTAGTTCTTTGTAAAACGCAAAACTGGATCAGTACAAAAATAGATCTTCAGAATAAAAGCGTGTGTCCTGTTTCAGCTTAATTTTCAGTGTGTGTGTGTGTGTGTGTGTGTGTGTACTACAGAAGGAGTAATCCATTTGGAGAGTCAGGAGACGGCACATCAGAAGACAGTGAAGGTACCACCTGTGTGTTTGTCTGGTCTCGTTTTCCTCACGGTCTCAATACATCATTTTTAAAAGGAAAACCGTTGAGGTGATGCATCTACATCCAGATTTGTCACCATGAAAAATGTCACATGAAAATGTCGAGTTTTCGAGTGCAGCGTCGTCTTCTCCTCGTTCTGGTGAACTGTGGTGGTCTCGTTGCTGTATTGTGATGTTTTTTTTTTCCTCCAGACTCCAGACGTTTCTCGCCAGATCTTCATTCTTTACTTTCTACATTTTACTATTATTTTGTTGTTTTAATCAAATGTGAATTCCCTGAGTGTACTTGCTTTATTTTTCCCTGTGTGCGTGTTGTCCAGACTCGATCCTCCACCAGCTCTTCATCGTTCGCTTCCTGGGCTCCATGGAGGTGAGGACTGCCGAGTCGGCAGACGTCATCTCTGAGACCATGAGACAGATCCTGGCCGCCAGAGCCATCCACAACATCTTCAGGATGACCGAGTCCCACCTGCTGGTCACCTGTGACTGCCTCAAGTATGAACCACAGTGTGTGTATGTGTGTGTTTGGGGTTTAGTTGTGATTGTGAAGCCACAAACCCTGACAACATACAAATCAGGCTCCTCCTGACAGAAATCTGTGTGTTTTGCTTCAGTATGAATTTAACAGTTTTGGACTGAGCTCTCTTTAACACAACACAACACACACACACACATACACACACAAATATATATGTAAAACAACAACTTACAAGACAAAACACTGATGAAAAGACAAAATCAAATCTTAAAAACTCAGGATGTAATTTCCAGTAAATACATCATTTTTGCTTTAGCTAATGTTTCCTTCAAAGTGCCAGTGGTTTATTTACCTGAATAGAAAGAAGCAGGTGTCACAGTGGGAATGATAAGCAATGGAGACATCTTCTCCTTTAAGTGGGACAGATTTCAACTCATAACACTGACAGGATGTTAATGTCATGTTCTCAAATGTTTTTCTGTGCAGGAAAAGTCTTTGATTTTAATGCATGTATTTTTCTTCTCAGGCTTATTGATCCTCAGACACAAGTCACTCGGCTCAGGGTAAAACCATCTGTCTTACTAGTCGAGATTCTTGTTTTGGTTTCAGACATTTCTAATGATTGGATCCAGTCCCCTCTTTCCTAATTTACATCTTTCTCTTATATCTTTCCTCTCCTTCCTCCCCTTCCTCCTCTTCCTCCTCCCTCCTGCTGCAGTTCCCTCTGTCCAGTGTGGTTCAGTGTTCGTCCCATCAGGACAACAAGAGGCTGTTTGGTTTCGTTTTGCAGTCAGCCAGCGGGCGGGGTGACAGCCGAGCCGTCTGCTACATTTTCGAGTCCAACAACGATGGAGAGAAGGTTGTCCGTCTGTCCATCTGTTCGTCTCACTGTCTGACACCTGTCTGTCTGACCTGTCTGTCTGACCTGTCTGTCTCCTTCATCCGTTTCAGATCTGTGACAGTATCGGTCTGGCTAAGCAGATAGCCTTCCACTCTGAGATGGTGAGACTGCCGCTGAAGTTAACTCCCTCACATTTTGATGATGTTTTCATGGTTCCTTCGGGTGTTGTTGCGTGTGTCAGTAACTTTTGTTGTCTTGTTGTTGTTTTTGTTGTGCAGGACCGTAAGGCGGTGGAGAAGAGGAAGGAGCAGGACAAGGCCAAAGAGAAGCAGCAGGAGGAACTCAGCAAACAGAGACAGATAGAGAAGGTGACCTTTAACCTTTAACCCTGGCCCCCACAAAAAGTGGGGCCGGCAAGCACTGTCTTAGCAGGGAGCCCAAACGTTTGCACACACACCTGTCTGTTCAATGTAACGTCCCTTATTCTGGCTCTGGATGTTTAACTCAGGTGTCTTTTCAGGATCTGGAGGAGCAGAGCCGTTTGATCGCCGCCTCGAGCCGTCCTGCCAACCCGCCTGCCTCTGAGGGACAGTTCCTAGTGCTTAGCAACAGCCAATCAGAGGACAGCGACGCCGGGGACGAGGGGAAGAAGAGGGGTGAGTCTGAGGCCTAACGACACGCAGAGGATGCATGTTTTACCTCCCAGGCAAGTCCCCAGCTGGTACTGTCGAAGCCACGAGCTCAGGAATCAGAGGAGGGGAACACCACCTGCCCACCCGGGCTGCCTGGGACTGAAAAACATGTGCTCCCTCTCTACTGGACTCTGTTTGAAGTTTGCGGTGGAGCCTGTCACTCTGAAAAGGGAGGATAAACTAAACGCACCCTCGCTATGAGAGGAGGAGGGGAGTAGGCGAGGAAAGGTCTCGTCACGGACTGGTGTTATTCTGTGTGTAAAGACGCTGCTTTTTATACCGGCTCCGCAAAAAAAATCTAGATTAACCTGTAAGTTTCTGTTTTATATGTTTGTTTTATAAAAAAGAGCTAAGAAGAATGACAGAGGATTTAAAGCAGAACAACATGTGAGGAATAATGAACAAGGATCTGAAGGAGACGCCTGAGAAAACACAGGAGGCAGATTTGGACAGCGCCAGTGTCGGCTCTCACTTTGGCCACTAGGGGATCCCAAAGGGCAACAGGAAACCTCGGCCGTTTTCTCCGTCAGTGTTGTGGGTAAAACACGTGAGAAGAGAAGAAGAAAGACAGAGAGAGTAGGGAATCTTATTTTGAAGAGTCCTTCCTGTTGTGGAGCGTTCATCTGCTTTTTCTTTTCTTTTCTTTTTTAACATCCTCTGATTTTAAAAATTTTCCCCAAATGACCTCCTCTCCTTTCCAGCCACTGGTTTTCATTCATTTCACTGCAGGATGAAAAATCACTTTCTTGAATCTTGAGTCTTGAATCATCACCAGGCTTTAACAATTAGTTAATTAATCCATGAATTGATCCAAATTAATTGGCAACTATTTAAATAATAACCAGTAATAACAAGCCACAGATGTAACGGTTTCACCTTCTCAGTGGTGAGAATTAGTCGAGTTTCCTCATCTCACGTTGTAGTAAATTGAATTATTGGTTTGTAGTTTTCACCAAATAATTAATCGCAGACAAGCATTTATTTATTACACAACTCAAGCTTTAAGTCTTAAGTCTCTGCGAGCTGATTTTCATATATCGGCACGTGGAAGGTGAAGAGAAACTAAATTTGGTTGAAAAGGATGTTTTTGCTCCTTCAAATTAAATGCCAAAATACATTGTTTGTCAATGCTTTCCAAATCGACTCATATTGGTGCTGCTCTTACACCGTTACTGACCGTAATGATTCGTCGGTGCCTTGAAAAAGCCATTTGGGCATTTCCTGATTTTCTCCACAGTACATTCAGTATAACTGAAGTTTCAACATCATTTCAGCGACTGCGTTTCAACATCTAGTGTTGATCTGTGTCACAGTTGAATATAATAATGAACCAGTTAAAAAGGCGGTGGTTCTGCCTGTCACTCAGTGCATACTAATGGTGTGCAGCCGAACGTTCGAATCCACAGAAGGTAATTTTAAGTTCCAGTGAGGATCCCAAAGTTTTCAAAAATACCAAATATGTTGCACAAAGTGATGCATGAGGCTTAAAACGTAAAATCAGAATGGACGGTGTAGTAAAACAAACAAACAAAAAAAAAAAAAGTTTTCAACCAAATTTAGCTCAGTTCTTCCCAAAAGTTAGATTTATTAACCATCCTGATTAAACCAGTGTCCACTGGAGACACAGAAACCTTTGGGTGTAATTCTATATAAATAAAAAACAAACAGTTATTGAAGAGAAAAGCTCAAAGATCAAACTGTCGATCAGCTGTATGGACAACGTGTCAGGTGATTGTTACATGCTGGAAAATACTGACCATTGAAATGAAAGCACCACATTTTCTCTGGATTCTGGGGTTAAAGGTCAACTGTAATTTAACCACAGTGAAAATATTCTGGCTCTGGCCTGCCCTTTAAAAAAAAACAAACAAAAGTAAAATCAGTCGAATGACTTCAACGACTTCAGTGCCAATATCAACTTTTTCTTTTTTTTATATTTCACTCTTCTTCTTTCTCTGTATTTCAGTATTTGTTAAATTGTGGAAAAACATTAAGTATCAGGAGACACACTCAGTCCGGCATCCCAGCATTTAATGCAGTGTGTGTGTGTGTGTGTGTGTGTGTGTGTGTGTGTGTGCGTGTGTATGCAGTGTGTGTTAGCATGTTATCATGACTGAAGCTAAACTACAAACTAACTACGATAATCAGATTTTTAAATTTAAAGAGTTTCTATCCAAAATAAAACGTCTGTAACTTCAGGCTTTTGCACGAAGAAGGAATAACTGCATGAGAGTAATGCTGATTAATGAGAAACATTTATCGCTCACAGATCTCAGCGTGAGCCAGAGGTGCTTTGCTCTTTTGTTCATTTTCATTGTGAAATGTTGGTTTGTTGCTGAGAGAAGTTGGAGACCAGTCAACTGTAGCACAAATCTGATCCAACGGTTTCCACACTTTGGCTTTTTTTTTGTTGACGGTTTCATAAAGGAAGCTGTGATTTTTTTTTTTTTTTTCTATTTGGAAAAGTTTGGTCTCTGATGAGCTGGTATATTTTATTCATGCAGTAAACTTTTAAGAAAGTTTAGCATCTTGATTTGGGGAAAAAAAAAAAAAACCTTATTGTGTTTCATAAACACAGACAGAGAGTCCTCCATCTTCTCTGCCACCGTGTTTATCTGGGTCATTGTTTGGGGCGTTTGTTGCTTTTTACAGGTTTTATCCATGTTATTGCATTACATCCAGAGTAATTATCACAGTGATTATCTGTAGGAAGAACAAATAAGCTGAATAAGTTTCAGTTTCAAGATCACAGTCATCGCATGTACAACAGACAAACCTCTGCAGTCGGCTGTGGGGAAGTTAACGTGGTGAAGGAGTTTCTAAATCAGCCTAAATCCACAGTTAGTAATGATGATTTTATGTTTTGGTGGCTATTTTTTTTCTAACCAGGTGAAGGACTCGGGTTGATGAAGCTGCACTTTAACGACAGAAAACACAAAACACGACAGGATCGACCGTGTTGAACTGTAAATATGTTCCAGTGATTGATGTTCCAGTGTCATGATTAATAAAAGGCTTTTCAGCGATTAAAATAAAGCACTAACTCCACCCGCCCGAGTCGGTCTGCTGATCTGTTCATATCAAACGAATCTCATTGAGCCGCAGAGAAAAAAATGGGTTGAGAGGATTTTTATGCTTATTTTCATGTTTGCATAGTTTAATGTTAAATGTTGAAAAAAAAAAGAACCTCATAATTTCACTATGAAGCCTTTTTAAAACATATCACAGAATTTGTGTGTCACATTGAGACAAGACAACACAGTTTGGTCACCATAATAACTTTATTATAAAATGAATAAACAACAGACATTTTCATAAAGACTTACTATCATTTCTAAGCTATAAGTTATTAGTTATAGACATATCCGAGCTGATTATTCAAATAGCAACATGTAAAAAAAAAAAAGTCACATTTAACCCATGTCAGGTTTCAGAAATAACTTCTCAATTACATGTTTCTGCGTCTTACGTAGAATTTGTACTTAAGTTTATTTCAAGTGCACAATCACTAATGACAGATGACACATTTTCTGCTAATGCTTACAGTAAAAGAATTCCTTAACAGATGAAAAGATGAAGATAATCAGTGCAGTTATACATTTTTCCCACACCAGATTGTCTAAAGTCTCTTGTGGGATCCTGAGAAAAATCTGCATCCTCTCTGTTACACAAAATAATGAGTATGGATTTTTTTTAAATGAAACAAGCAAAGATGGAAAATCACTCTTTGGTTGAACTAATCACAACTCGTATCCACGTCAGGGCCATAACATGTGATGAGGGAACACAAGTGGAATTTTATTTATTTTGAGACATAACGAGCCAAAATTGTTGTGAGCCACAGCTCTAAAACATTTCATCTCCCACCATCTCTGATGACATAAACGATTGTTTTTAGCAGCAACGTGGAAATACTGGAGTCTTTCTCACACCATAACCTTCTGCCATCATTGGTCGCTCTTTATCAGCAATTTTCAACTTTTTAATTGTGATTTTATCTGAGAAGCTGAGATCTACGGGATTTTCTGTGTGCAGTGAACGCAGCAGTAAAATGTCAGTGCGGGGTCATTGGTGTTTCTCCAGGATTTACAGAAGACGGTCTGATGTGTTCAAAGACGCAGCAGGACACAAAGTAAAGGCGAACACCGGAGCGTGTGATCAGCTCCTACTTTTTTAGGATTTGGTTGGAGAGCCAGTCCAGGCCCTCGACCAGACCTGTACCGCTGATGGCACAGGACGCCTGGACAAACCACTGCACAGAGACACACAGAGGGACAAAAACATGAGCTTAGCTACAGTTTAAGACAAGTTTAAACATCATATTGCCTCATATTGCCTAATCTCAACCCTGCTGATGTGTCTCTCTGCCACCAGAGGTCGCTGTATGCGAGGTTTGAACCACGATAATAATTCGATAATTCGGATTCCCTCACACACTTTGAGACAGTCTCTCCTAAAAATGAACTCTCACAGGTTAATGTCCCACTCACCTTCTGTGAGACCGCTGACAGGTTCAGGGCCGTTGTGATGTCACTGACGGACATGGCTCTGGGCAAATCCTGTTTGTTAGCGAAAACCAGCACAGCCACGTCTCTCAGCTCGTACTCCTCCAGCTGCAACAGGAGGTTAAAATGAGTTTACCTGATCAATGCCCCACTATAACCCCCAATATACCCGATTCAATGTTCATTACCCCCCCAAGACACCCAGAAACCAACCAGTACTCTAGAGCTGAAAGGATTAGTTAATTAAGTGATTCGCAGAAAATTAATTGGCAACAACTGTGATAACAGTGAATGGAAAAATGGAAACAACTTGATAAAACACTTGAAAACATACAAGCACAGTGTGTGTGTATCAAGTGATGAATTTTGAAAAACTACACAGAAAAGCCTGTTACCATCCCATGCAGCTCATCAGCAGCTTCTTTAATCCTCTCCGGGTCGTTACTGTCGACCACAAATATCAAACCCTGAGGAAGAGACAGAGACAGAGACAGAGACAAACATCACTGCAAACTGTGTCTTCGTTTTGTCATGACAGCGTAATCGTGGTAGTAACAGCAGTAGTAGAATTACCTGTGTGTTAGTGTAGTAATGTCTCCACAGAGGTCTGATGACAGTCTGACCACCAACATCCCAAACTGTAAAACTGATGTTCTTGTACTCCACTGTCTCCACATTAAAACCTACACACACACACACACACACACTTATTAAGTGTATTTGTATTACTGTATGTTTCCTTTAGATGTGCGCTGTAACACATCAAACACACTCACCAACAGTTGGTATGGTGGTGACGACCTCGGCCAGCTTCAGTCTGTACAGCAGAGTCGTTTTACCTGCTGCATCCAGGCCCACTGCAGCAACACACACACACACACACACACACACACACACACACACACACACACACACACACACACACACACACACACGACCATTTCAATGATTTGATGTGTTGTTGGGCAGTTTAATCTGTAACAGTGCATCATATTTTATGAGATAATCAAATGTTTTGTGTGTAAAATCTCGATCATTAAAGTGACTTGTAGCTAAAGCAAACTTTAACATACAGAGGAGTAGAAAGTACAGTATTTCCCTCTGAACTGTGGTGGAGCAGAAGCACACAGCAACATTTAGTAGTAAAGTACGAGCACTTCAAAAAAGTGAATTCATTTGTAAATGAATAGACTAATTGATTAACATTTTCAGCACCATTTATACCACTGTCATGTTGCTACGGATGGATTAACCGGTTTAAAAATTAGAAATAAATTTAAGATCCACATTCAATTTTACAACAGCCCACCTTACATAAGCTCTGGGATATTTCCAGACTGATTTAGTTAAAATCAGCCTCACACTTTATCAGAATTGAAGAAGAATTCATTCGGAAACTTTAAAATCCTTTTGATAAACTCGTAAAGTTTATTTACTCACCCATTAAAATCCTGACCGGTGTCTTGGAGGTGAACCTGGAGAAGATGTGTGAGATGATGACGCCCATGATGGTTCAGGTAGAAAGTTTCTCCTCCGCACTAAATGGCTCGCTGAGTGTGTCTGTGTGTCTGTGGCTTTATAGAGCACCGGGGGCGGACTGTGTGTGTGTGTTTGTGTGTGTGTGTTCTCCATGGTGTCATCCCGCCGGCTGTCAGCTCGGTACACGGTGGCATCGGAGGCGCAACCGGTGTCAACACCGCACACCGGAACACACGCCACCCGCTCACACGGATTTCAACATAAAAGGCTCCTTTCTTTCCCCCAGATTTAAATTCGCTTTATTATCACGACCACAATTGAATGACAACGCTGGCAATATTCTACATTTTCCGTATCGTTACCAGATCTGTTGAACACATTGATCAGTGTGTTTTTGAACTTCTCTTGTTTTGTTTTATTTTGGTAAACGGCTTCCTGCGTCAGTCCTACAGTCCTGCAGCAGGAAGTGTCGCTCTGTCTCTTCCTCTTGTTATTGTTGGCAGAACTGACACAGTCTATTTTCTCTGGGTTGCCAGGTTTGTCTGTATCCACCTGTCCCAATGAGCCGGGCTTGTTCTTCACTCAGTCTATAACTCATACTTTACCTCATTAAGCATTTATAAGCAATATATAAACAAAAATGAAGTTTTTCTAACACATAAATCCTCATGTACGCATAGAAATGCATTGTAAAGTGTTTATTCATGTATTTGTCAGCAGCTGTAGCTCCTGCTGTGGACTCCTGTGGTTTCTTTTAGCTGGTTTTTGGCCTGCCGATGGAAAAGGCTCAATCAACCGCTGCAAAAAGGAACTTAAAGATTATTTTTACTGACACAGCCAGGTGTCAATATAACATTAGGTTTAGCTGGGGTTTGTGGTTCTGTGTAGTTTCTGTCCATGTCTGTGAAAGTTCGCACACAGACCCATAGCCAAGACTTTAGAAATGCAGATGTCATGAATCAAAAACCATCCCCAACTTCCCAAAACAGTCCCAAGTCCCAGCTTTTTTCTTTTTTTTCTTCTTCTCACATTTCACTTTTCCTGTTGACTCTTCTATTCTCCCAACATGAAAATCCAAAAGCTGTTTCAAAGCCTTTTTCACACCACGGGGAATAAAACTTTAATCCTCATTTTAGTCTAAATACCCTGGAATCATCATTATACACAGCTTTCACGCACACAGAGAACATGACCTTTGTAGCAGCAGAGGCCTGCGTCACACAGAAAACAGCTTGTGGTGCGTTTTTGCTTCCTATCTGCTCCAATGAACTGGTTTCCTCCACATACATAATTACACAACTGTCAGTGGTGATTGCACAATGCTCCATTATCTGAAGTGTTTGTCTCCCTTTGTTTTACCGACGGCTCTTAAATGAGAAAAACAACAAAATGCGTTTTTCCAAAGCTGCACTGTGAAGGTCGGAGTGTGTTCAGTGTGCACAAAAACAACCTGATTATTTATGTTATTGGTTAAAATAGATTGCATTTGTTCATTATTTTAACTTGGATAAAGACTTGTCTGTATTTTGGGACAAACTTATACATTTAAGCTATTGCATATCCAGACAGATGCTTATCCTGCTCTACAGGCCTGAAGGAACTGAGCAGGACAGTTTGTTTTGCCGTGGCCTATTTAATTCAGATTATATATATTTTTTAAAAACTGTTCTGTAAAAAGGAACAGAATATAAAACGTGACTTCAGGTCAGGTTCAGGACTGTGACTGAGCCTTTGACGTCCCGCTGTGTGTCTGTGCTCTGAAACGAAACTTATAAACTGCCTGAACGAGGAAACGAGAGCAGAGGAGCGGGTGCGCAGCCTGTGCAGAGGGGCGACACACACGCTTAACACTCGAAACACAGAGAGGACACACGGACGCTTCAGTTTAGAGGCTCTGGTCACAGCCGGGTGAGGATGAAGATGAAGGTGAAGATGCAGAGCAGGCTGATCTTTGTCCCGACGCTGATGTTATTCATCTCAGCGTCCGTCACCACGTCAACTACCACCACTAGAACTGCTGCAACTCCGTGGACAACAGGTACACTCACACACACACACACACACACACACACACACACACACACACACACACACACACACACACACACACACACACACATTTTAAAATATGTCATGGTGAAATGCAGGTCATGTTATCCAAAAAAAAAAAAAAAAAAAAAAAACACAAACTAGTACAAACTTTCTGTGTCCCAGTTCCACACTTCTCCATGCCAAGGCCAAACAAACAAAACAGTTTAATTAGAGAGGAGAGGCAACGTGAGGATAAACCTAACGGAGAAATGAACAAACACCAAATCACAGTCACTCACGGAAATAAGAGAACACGTGATCAAAAGAAACGGCAGCCCCGCCCCTTCCAGCCCGTCAGGACCACCGACTCCCAGACGACAGCTTGGCCGGTGGGGGCGAGAGGGAAACGGCTGCAGCACGGATTCTGTGGGTTACTCCCCCAGAAAATTCTGAATTTCTTAGATGCGATTTCTTACATTCTAGTCCATTTTAGGGTGACCTGGTGGACACTGGCAAATCCTAAATCCCTCAGGATTCATAGCCGACATTTTCAGTTGCAGGGCCTGCAGATTCGGGGCTTCAGTCCCAAAAGCCCCCTCTTCGCCGCTGAACCGAAGTATCCTGCCTGTTCTGACTAATAAAACCTGGCCATCAGCCATCATGTTAGGGATCAATAAAAGGATTTCTGATTCTGATTTCTGATCCTGTAACACAAGTTTCTTTGTATGTTTTGGTTGTAATCCAATAAATAATACTGAATAAATGACTGTTATATTTGCAGTTTTTCCTGACAGTTATAAATAGCTCCCCACAAAAGTGGCCAACCCCCCCCCCCGTTTCCAAATCCTAGTGACGTCCCTGCCTGGCGCACTCCCGGTTTTCTATGATACTTTCAAATAAAATTTGCAATTACCACAGATTTTTAAAATGAGCTTTTATGTTATGTTAATTCAATAAGTCTTCAAAAAGTCTGAATTGAATGCAGGAGTAAGAAGAAGGTCTTAAACTATGCTGACAGTTTGTTTGTGTGGTGTCGTTTCCTCTTTCTGTCTCCAGGTCGTCCTGCAGTAAATTTAAACGGGCTGATGTTCACTTTGTCCTCAGAAACAGGAGGGGTATCCCTCTACCCCCCGTACTACACCTCCCAGTATTCCCCTACTTTCACCACTAACTACCCCAGCCCCACTTACCCTCCCTGGACCACACCGCCTTCGACTAGAGGTGAGTGAATTCACAAACTACAAAACCAAACAGAAACACAGAGCTGGAGCAAAAGTGCAAAATGTTGCAAGACTAAAACGTGATTAAAACATCAGATGTCTCAATGTGCAAAACAGTAAGAATGATAAAGGATAAAAGCACACCTTTAAAAATACAGATGCAGAAGCTGTGCGCTCACATTGTTTACAGTCATTTTGTGTCTCTTTACTCGTCTTACATTTGTTCGTAGTTGCTTTTAGTGACTTTGTTGTTGTTTTGAGTCTGTGGTGAATCTTTCAGGGGTCTCCGTGTGTCTGCGTTACCTCTCCGACAACCTGAACTCCAGGAACCCCACAATCTTCACGCTCAATCCATCCAGGAGTAACCCTCTGAGTCTGGGAGTCGGCAATAATTTTTATCAGCTGTTTGACAGGTACGGTTACCAGTACCTGTCCTTGCAGCCCAGCATAAAACTCTGGTCAGGAGTTGCACCGGACATGTGGACCAGACTCTGCCTCATCATAGACTCCGTGAAGAACGTGGTCCAGTTGTTCAGCGGCTCGAACATGAGCATCAGGAAGATTCTACCTGCTGGGGTGAGGACAGAGCAGCACGACGAGTCAAGTCACTTTTTTGGTTCATTTACTGTAAAACTAATAGACACACAATCATCACAGTGAGCACAGCAGAACACTGTTTTACTAATGACGGTGAAGGTTCACTGACACTCTGTGTAGGCTCAAAGACACATATCAGTAATACGTAATAGTAAAGTGTTTAAACATTTTATCTTTTATTTTTAAATCGTTGGTCCCCATGGTTCTGGTTTATAAATCTCAGTCACTGGTGAGCACGTTCACACGATTTTCACTCCACAAATCGATGTGAATATAAACTGAGTTCACCTGTTTGTGTGTGTATCAATACCTCAGTCTGGTCCTCTGGTCAACAGGTGCACCTGTAAAACCAAACCAGCACCGTGCTGGTGGTTTTCAGTCCATCTGAATTCGGCTGAGCTGTGAATGAGCCAGTTTGAAGATGTTGAGGGTTAGGGTTACTGTCCTGTCATGTCTGAATAAAGCTGTTAGGAACATTAAAGTGTCAGACACCCATATCTGAAAGATGATTAACAGATGAATGAAGCCTGCAATGTTTCAGATTTCATTTCTGAAAAGAGTTTTAATGTTTTTCGACAAACAAGGCAAACAATTCATTTGTACGCAATCATCTTTAATCTTTCTCACTGTCTCTAATATTATTTATCTGCTGTTTGTTTCCATGCTTGTGTGTGTGTGTGTGTGTCCAGTATTCATGGACAGGTGACGCTGTGCTTGATTTTCCGGGTTTTGATGGTCAGGTGACAGATGTCCAGATGTGGGATTATCCTCTACGCTACAGAGAAGTCATCGACTACATGGACACCAGTCCCTACAAGTATGAATCTGTGTGTGTGAGCTCACACTTCTATCTTTGTGAAGAGAATCTTCATTTTAATGGCATTTAATGAGACGTAAAAGCTTAAAAAGTCCTTTACAGATATTAGAGTATTATCCACAGGTCTGATTTTCTAACATTTACTGGCTCCAGATTAAATGTGAAGATCTGATGCTTTTCTTGTCATATTTAATAGTATATACTGAATATTTTGGGGTTTTGGTCTGATGGTTGGACAAAACAAGACATCTTAAAGACAAAACGATTAATCGACTTATTGAGAAAAGAATCATCAGAGAAATCCATAATGAAGATAAATAATTGTGGGGCCACAGTGTTATTTTACAGTTAAACGCCCGTTCATATAGACAAACTTGTAAAAATGATGTTATTATCAATATACACTGCTCACAAAAATTAAAGGAACACTTTTTTTATTGGGCCTGGCATGAAATCAGTTAAACCTGTCTGATA
>JBBMJY010000018.1:23953354-23969944 GCA_037833715.1 Toxotes lorentzi
AACTTCATATTGAGATCTGATGTATCTAATGTGTTTCTTTAAAGTGCTCCTTTAATTTTTGTGAGCAGTGTATTATAGTGTTGCAAACGTTTTTGACTTGAAGTTTGTGTTTGTGATTTTAGGAGATACCACGGCTCTATCCTCACCTGGTCCTACATCAGCTACTCTCTCAGAGGGAAAGTGGTATTGGAGGACGTCTATGAGATGCAGGCGAACCAGCCAATGAGCAGAGGGGGGAGAAGGCGTCAACTCAAAGACAAGAAGAAGACCAGGAGGGTTTTCAATGTGGGGGAAACTAAGGGAGAGACCCTTTAATGAGACACACAGAGGCATGTGTGGGAAAAGCTCCGTCCTCTGTTCCTCATTTACTGATCAAAAACTCAACTAGAATCAACAAACCAGAATTCAATCAATCAGTCAATCAATAATTAAAATGAAATGAAATTCAAATGTTGCTGATTTGATAAAAGTGCGATTCTGTTCTGAAGTCTTAGGATTACCCTATAAACTAATTCATTTAATTTTTATCAACATCTTTGGCTTTTTATGTTTCTCTTTTCAACTGAAACAATAACAGGAATGCTCACAGAACTGTGTCACGTAACTTGCAGCTTAGGCAGAGAGAGGGGTTATTACAATTTACAATCTATCTTATCAATTACTTTATACATAAGAAAAACCGCAAAGCAAAGGAATCTTCAGTCAAAAGATTTGTGTGATCCAACAATCTAAATACTAACATCTCAGAAAGTCACTGTGGGTTTATAAGCCAAACCAGAACTGTATATGTATATGTTATGTGTTTCACAACCACTGGAGATCCTGTCTGTGTATAAAAACAGACATATCTTTGCACTGAGGCAACTTTAGCAATTATATCATATCATATATATCATTATTCATGTAAACTGTAACTTTAGTATTTGTGTCAATTAACAGAATGCAATGAAAAATTCACAATTAAAATGAGGTTGCAACACAGTTTTATCTTCCAGGTTTTTTGTTATATCAATCCTCTCGCAGGTCAGCAAATAGAAACTGAGCCTCTGTATCATTTCAGTCAGTCAGTAATTCACATAGTCCTAACTCAGTGCTGTCATGTGGGGGGCAGGTGAGGTCAGGTGTTGTATTTAAAAAAACAGCAGGCAGCTGTAGGCAGCCATTGTAGAGCATTTAGCAGCTTAAGAGCCAGAGGCTTCCCTCAGGAGGTGGTAGAGACCAAAAACAGAGCTAAAAGAAGGGAATAATGGACTCAGATTTGTCAGGGAGACACAAACACCAGTCCAAATAAACAATAATGCTCCATAACTTATGTTTAAATAAGTATCAACTGTTTGCGACTAAGTCTATTGTATCAACTCAAAAGATGATATGTCAACGTTGTGTTTACAACTTGTTTCCGCTGACCCCCATGTGGCCAGAAATGGAGTTAATGCAGGTTTAACCCCACAGTTTATAAATACCTACAGTTCTCTTCCAGCTCAGCTTTGTGTGCACAGGTCATACACAACCATCCGTCAACCCTCAGTACTCTCCACAGAAAACAGCTGACAGAATACATTAAAATTGAAGCTGTCTGTTTAATGACATATAAATAACCACCGCGGTTGAATTAATGTCTGCTGTTGTCATCACATCAGCAAAACAGAAAACAATTTTTAAAAACACAATCGAGGACAGTGGACTCAGCAGAATCTGAGATGTAGTGTGAATGATGTCTACTGTCACAGCAGCCTTTTAAAAAGTTTGGTCAGAAACCATACTTAAATGACTGCATGAGACTGCAAAGAGGCTACTGCTAACAGCTGGCTGAAACAATCAGTGCAAACTCTGATCTAAGAGTACCTAGTGCAAGCTAACACTAGCTAATGTTAGCTACAGGTCAAAATATGAAAATATGAACCTATTTTCTTCTTTATTCTAGGAGTCTTTTTGTTTGTAACACGTTTTACAAAAAATATAAAATAAATATGTGTGTTTCATCTTGGTTAACACAAGCTGTGTAACACAGAGAGTTAGCTAGTAGATGGCTAACCAAATTTATGTGTATTCAAACAAGGTTCAAGTTACAATGAAGTTAACATAAGCCTGCTATCACCATTTATTCACTGACAAAAAACACTAACAGCGGTAGGCCACCAAGTGAAAAAGGTCCATAAAGATGAACTTATTCATCACTTTCCTCATATTATCATTACTTTATCAAATCTGTAGTTCTTCAGGCCATCCGAGCGGTTTAGTGCCGTGGCTATGGCTTCGATAAAAACAAAAATAGTGACTGTGCCAATGGAGCAAAATATGTGAAGCTGTGCAAGATAATGGTTGTATGTGCTTATATCAGCCAACACTGGCTTTTTGAATTTGTTACGCATCGTTATTTTCAGACACTTGATATATCAACGGCTCAAAGATTTCGGCACTTCAAAGTCTTGTTAGCCTTAAATGTCAAAGATAAGCTGCAAGCTAACGTAGCTAGACAGCTACGACTGTCCCTCTTTGGATGGGTTATACTGCTAAATTTTGTTTTGTTCCCACACTAAATAATCTGATACTTTTTAGTATTAAATAAATAAAATATCAGTGGGTGGATATTTAAATCATTTCCATATTTCACTATGCTCTTAGCTTGATGTGCTTCAGTAACACTTTAAGTCCAGTTGTTTAGTGTTTGTTAGCTCTATATACAGATGTAATAAGTGGTTTATAACACACTCTTATGTAGCTGTAAGCAGATTTAAGTGTTTACTAATGTGTTTGTAAACAACTGTTTCTCCTCCTGTGGAAACCGTTAAGCAAAGGCAGCTGTATGAACAGATAATGAACAACAACAACATAAAACACAGGCGTAATAACATAAATTATGTCGTCATAAGAGAACTTGTAATTGTTGACAAATACTGTACATTCATAAACACTTAAAATGCTTTCAGAGTGGTGTACAACTACATCACATTTTGTTATAAACCATTTATCATACGTTTGTATACAAATAGGGGGACTTAAAGTAGAGTGCATCACATCTTCTGACCTTAACCATACTATAGTTGACATAATTTAGTTTACTACATTTATTTGTCCGGGAACATGAACAAAAAACATTAATCTCACAGAGAAGAAGAGATGTATTGTACCAGATTAAACTACCAGATCATTTCAATCTGCAGCCTCCGCGCGAATATTTAATTAATTGTCCATTATCAATGTTTTCTGGCAAAAGGTTCACGAAACGTTTTCAAGGTCAGTGCGGAGAAATGCAAAGACTTTCCATCCCCATTGTGTCTGTTAGCGAAGAAGCTACAAATTCAAAACGTCAATGTGTCTCAACAACAGTGTAATTATTTTAAGTAAAGTAAAGGAACGTTATATGAATAAATTCTTATTTATATCTCTGCATTTAGCTAGACATCTGTTGTAATAGCAAAATAATTATGGTACATTCTCATATCAGGGCCACCTTTTCATTTACACCATTATGTACAAAACACTTAATTCTCTACGGAGTGGAATATGAGAATAGTCCTCCATAAAAAAGTTGTTAAAATAAGTTGTTCTCTTTTAACAAATATAAAACTTACATGGTTGCCCAACAACCAGATGTCACAGGATTTTTTCCAGCCAGCACATATTTTTGTTATTTTTCTTTACAAATATCTGAAAATCAAAAAAAAAGGCAAAGAAAATTTCAAAGCGTTCATAAAACACGTTTTACATGGTGGCTTAAAGGAAAATGACCCCAAAGAAACTCAAAAAAACAAAATCCATAAGTTTGACTGAAGTCCATTTAACATTGTCAAACAATTGATATTTTAAAATGCAAACATCAACTAACCTCATGTGCAGATGTGCCACTAACCACACTTTTAGAAAAGAAAGAAATCAGAGCAATCTACACTCTGAAAATACACATCACCATAATAAATTAAACGACCTGTAAAACCGTTATTGCTGTCATTAATTATGGTTTTCTTCATTTGTACATGTTCAGGAATGTTCATGAATTCGGCTCATTCGGGCCTAAAGAAGCTTTGAGGTGAATCACTTTAATTCCAAGGACCACACTGATGCTTCTGCATGTTCTGGCCCTTTAACTTCAAAATGTAAAATTTCAGCGGGCTGCTAGAACAGATCTTTAATTACAATTTTAAGAAATCACACAAGTCACATGCTGAATTGCCTGAACTACCAAAAACTTCAGTCAACCCAAAAACCCATGGTCTGACGTGGAAAATGATTCATGTAAATTAAACACATGTCGTTAACGGGTTAAAACACGCAGCAGAGCGATGCTGCAAAAGACCTGACAGAGCTGGTTTTCTTTATAACACACAAGTTTGTTACGTGTCTTTATTTGACACGACTCTTTGACATGTCAGTGCTTCTGTGTGGTTTGCCTGCTCAGCAGAAAACACTTAAAACGGACTTCGTAAATATTTTTTGTCTGAAGGCAACGTATCCTGAGCAGGATGGAGCTTAACCTTTGTCAGTGGTGGCTCATGAGCAGAACAAATTTAGTGTAAGAAGAAAGAATAAACATGAAGTTGAAGTGAAGTGAAGAAGAAGAAACAGATTTCATTCATTAATTGACTCGTTGAGACTTTGGTTCTGCTCCTTCCCATAAGGCACCAGCATCGTTATAACCCAAACCATAAAAACTACTCCATCTGTGATGTGATATCTGTTAAAACAATGCAGCTGTAGTGTTGGGGTTTTTTCACTTTCTCCTGAACCACACAGTTCCCTGACCCCGCCTGACCCCGCGGTCACCAATCATCTGAAGGACCCCTCCTCCTTTAAAAGCACGCTGGTTAAAAAGTGTCCGGTGAAGTCTGAGAGTTATTGTTGTTGTTTTCAGGGTCTTATATTTGTCGTATCTTCTCATTTTTCTACAGGAATTTAATACAGTTGCGTGGAGGTGGAACTAATGAAAACAGTTGATAGGTCTTACAACCTATCACTTAACTGTGGGAGCACATTTTTTTCCACAAGTCAAAATGATGTCCTTATAGGTCGAAATCAAGTCAAGACTTTCATGTATTGTATTTATTACAGGATATCAACTCAAAATGATGAAATGTCAACATTTCAGCTTTGACTTGAAGAGAGAACTAACCTGAAATTGTGACTTAATTAAAATTATGAAATATTATCTAATCATTTTGACCAGTCATGAATATTTTTATTTTTTTGGCAGAAATGAGCTTCCACAGTTAACTTCATAGTCTCACAATTGTCTCATTACAGCTGAAAATCTGGAAAAAGACAACAACATTAAGCTGCGATGACTGTGGCTGACTTTGCAACATGATTATATGCAGATTAAGCTCAAATCAATGCCTCAACATGAGACTGGGGAGATTGAATCTGTTTGTTAGCCCCTGAACGACTGTAAGGCTTATTTATACTTTCACAAAAAAACTGTTCAGTAGCCAGAGCACCCAGGTGAGTATTTCTTTACATTCTGAGACGCATTTCATCATTAATCTCGTCACAGCTGTATGAGACTCAGGATGTTGTCTGTGAGATAATAATAATAATAATAATCTGTGGCTGACGCTCAAAATGCATCAGTTTTGCATAATTTCTATCATTCAACATGTCCAAAGTATAAACCAGCATTTATTGCCCCAAACATGCAGAGTGAGACAGAGCAGCTGGTGAAGTGTGAGCTCAGGTTCATTTCTCTGTGTCCGAATATTCCTCCGAAATAAAAACCTGCTCTTACAAACTGAAGCACGCCACAAAATAAATTCTACTTTTTAGAAGTTACCTTTGAAAAAATAACTATAAAATATCCTAAGAACGTATTTAATTCAATTACACGGCTTTTGCACTCTGGATTTAGTAATCTAAACAGTGAACTAAAGAGATTTTTTTTTTCTTCCTTGAAGAATATAGACATATAGATATTTCTTAAATGTGTTTCTTGTGTTGCTGCTGCCGAGTTGCCACAGAGAGAGGAGCGAGCCTTATTACACTGAGCTCAAATTTAGCACAGAAGTTTCAAAGGGTTTTAACAGCTCATCTCCACCAGGAAATAAAATGATAAAACGAATGAATGAAATGTTAGAAATAGACAAAAGTAGAAGTATTCTTGTTGAGTCAAAATGATTAAATACCAAGTCAAAATTATCCGTTTGTTTTAATAATCTCTAAATGAGTCACAATAACCATTACAGTTTTTAATTCGGTTTGGTCTTAGCTTTGACTTGACAAAATTTTAACATGGGATCTAATAATTTTGACTTAGCATCTCTTAAATCTGATAAACCGTGTTTTAACATTTCTAATTTTTCATCAACTTATTTTTTTCATTCATGGAGGGAATGGGCCTCCACAGTCTCACAGGCCACGGGGCCACAGACTGTCCTCAGCCCGCAGAGGAGCCCAGAATCAGGCAGCCGAAATAAAAACAGCCTTTCACACAACAGTGACTCGAAATATGAACATAATGACAACCGACCCAAACACTTCTGAACATTTCAGCGCAATTCAGATTATTAGAGTATTTCCTGTAGGACATGGATACAGGGATGTGATTTGCTCCTGAGCACCCGAGACAACAGACGTTTACTGCATTGACAGTTATTACAGGGTCGCTGGTGCTTAATGCTGTGTGTGTGTGTGTGTGTGTGTGTTTTTATGGACAAAATCTTAGTAAAATTTAATTATAAAGCACTGCTTGGCTCTGCTCGGTTCAGTTTGTTTGCATAAAAGTGTGTGTGTGTGTGTGTGTGTGTGTGTGTGTGGGGCACACTGGTCCAGTTAGTGATGAAGTGCACTTCTTTTTAAAAAAAAAACAAAAAAAAACAAAAACAAAACTTTTTTAAAAATGGATAACTCCACAGTCCGTTCTGCCTGCAGCAGTCGATCAATCATCAAGTTAAAAATATTAAAAACATCAAGAGGTAAAAATGCTGAGGGTCAAAGGTCATCTGGGGTCATCTTCCTGCTTGTACTTCCACGGTGATGACAAATCCTTCTGCACACAGGCTCAGATGGACTCTCAGTAACAGGTCATGTGACCATTCGAGCGCTCCTTTCGTTGCTTAATAATGTCTCTGTGATGACAAACACTTCCTCACAATTTTTAAATGCTGTTTCAGAGGAGTTTATGACGAGCAGCTCTGGCCTGCTCAGGCCGGGCGCCTCCGTTCCACCTGATCGCTGAGACATGAGGGACACGTTTGGTCCACTGAGTCACCACAGCCGCAGTTTGGGGGGGAGGGAAAGTAAACTGAACTGAATTTGGGATATTGTATATTTGTAATATTGTATATTTTGGGAAAACAAAAACGTGACGTGCTTTCCATGTTAGACCCAAGCAGAGGTTCTCGAACTGGGGACCCTGTCAGAGAAAACGGGGGCTTCTTCGCTAAGGAACCAACTGTGAAGAGACCCCCTACCCCCAAGACTTTAAAAACACACTCAAACTGGGGTTAGAGTTGCAGAAGGAGGGGTTAAAGGTCAGGGCGTGGAGGGCTTGTGGAGGATGCCCTGCAGGTCCTCAGGTAAGGCCAGGATGACGGCCTCGATGTGGGCCCTCAGTTTGGCCAGGGTCCCCGGGCGCACCGGGAGCTGCTCCCTCTCCGCCTGACTCTGCAGCAGAGAGCACCGTGAGCCAGAGCACATTGATCAATGTTCACGTTGTTAGATTTCACACAGGGCTTCAAGCGGGTTCACTGAGTTAAATCAAAGACTTTTTAAAACCACACAGAATTACATTTTCACCATGATACAGACCTAAATATGACAGTGTGATGGAAAACCCATGGGGAAGATGTGGACTGAAATTATTTTTTTTTATATCACATTTTGTGCTTCCCTGCAGGATACAGCAATAATTCACAATGACTGAATTAATTAAAGTAATTCAATAGTAGTCATATCTATTTGCAGTACAGATGCAGAATACTTGGATGAGTTTGTACTGACCAGTTTATCCTTCAGTTTCAGAACCAGATCAACCGTCTCCACCTCTGTGTGCTTCTGGATTCTCTGCTGCAGATCCTAGAGACAAAAAAGACAGACAGATTAAAAAAAGACAGACGGAGGACAAGAGAGACAGAGAGATGGAGAGGATGGCGTGTTAGGTCTTGTCACCTGATTTCCTGGCTTTTTTTTTGTGCTAAGTTGGTTTGTCGCTTCTGAAGAGAGTTTTAAACATCTCATTTTGGAAATGTGGTTTTGGCTGCACTGCAGCTGGTAAGACACTCAGACATTCAGCTGGACCAGTTTGAAGCTGTCTGATGGACTTTTTTTTGCACCCCCTGTTGGTGACATACAGTTTGTCCTATCTATCTCATGGGGAAGTCTTTTGTGGTGGTCTACCAGTTGTACAACTTAATGGGAAGGCCATGAGGCACTGTCCAAAATAACTGCGATAAAACAAGTAACAACAATGAAAGAAAAAATATCAGGTTCGTTTCCACTGCAGGAACGTTTCCCAGGGAACAGGAACCTTTTGAAGAACTCAGCTTCCCTACTTGCATTTCCAACAGAGGAAGCAGGGTCTTTGTAAAGTTTCATGGAGATAGTTACACCCCAAAGTCTCTCCTCAGAGTTTAGTACTCTCTGAAGGTTCAGGATCCTTTAGGGTGGGGCCTGTACTGCTGAATGTCGCTGATATGTCAAGTACACCAGCATTTTCTTATTTGTCTGGCATTTTATGGGAACTATGGGAACACAGTGCAACTATGTCAGTGACTTGATGTGCTGTAAACTGGATTTTATTTGCAGTGGCAGCTTCTGTATTTAGTTACACTGGCAAAGTACAAGCCGCATCCACTGTGAAAGCTTAAAATTAAAAGCTGTACAAGCTTCAGCTTGTAGCTCGTGGGTTTACACAGAGACTTTAACTGTTCTCTTCACATTCAATCCCTCCATCCTCACCTCCTCACACAGCGCCTCCAGGTGCAGAGCCTCCAGTTTCTGGGTCATCTCTCTCCTCCTGCTGCGGAACCAGCCGTCAAAGTTGGGAGACTTGAGGAAATGCCTAGAGATGCAGAGAAAAGCAGGAGTTCACACGATGCTCTGGATAATGCGCATTTCCACAACACTAATTCCATAACTGATTCACTCTAAGCACTTCTGCTTTGTCGTTCTTTCATTTTGTGTTACTCTGCCATCAATCAAATTGAAATAAAATGAGAATTTTTGCCCTTAAAGCTTAAAAAAAAAAAAAAAAAACACACAGGGAGGCTTCTTAATAAATTATGAGCAAAAGTACTTGTAAACAGGACAGAACTGTAATAAAAACTTGTCCCTAATATGAATCTCTTTCAAATAAAAGCCTGGTTCTCTCCTGACCAACATTTCACAAATCATGGTACAGTATCTAGACACTGTGTGGAATAGTGTTATATCCAGAAACACAGAAAAGACTCGCATTTTAGAGGCCTGAATCTTCCAAAGGGATTTTATACACTTATAAGTTTATCAACTTTTAAATCTTCTGTGTGTGTGTGTGTGTGTGTACCTGTAGAGTCCTATCCAGTCTCCTTTCAGTCTGGATGTGAGCTGAGGTCCAGCTTTCTCCAGGGTCTTCATGAAGTCCTGCTGGATGAAGGGCCGGAGCTGAGGAGGACTCTTCCAGGGACTGATGGACTTCTGGAGAGGCATCAGACTGGCCACGTACCGCTCCTGCAACAAACACGCATGGTTTAAGTATTTCAGCCCAAGCCCTGTTTCTCAGCGTGGAGCAGGGGTGGGAATAACTAGTAATGAAATACCCAGTTCACATAAATCAGCGTGACCATGGATTAAAAACACTGCTGTTTCTGTACCTCACATATTTTATCAAACAGTTGAGAGTGAGACACAAACAGACCAAATCTACACATCACCATGTCACAACGAAACAACACCATCTTAAGAAACACAAAGACATAAAAAAGCAGAGTGATTAATTGTTGTTACCAGTGGAATGATGAAGCTCTGTGTCAGTTCTAAGAAGTAGCGTCGGAGAATTGCATTTTGGGCTGGTGAGGGTCTCTTCTGTTGAACACCCTGAGAATCAGGAAAAAAAAAAATCAGTGTACAGTAAAAAGTTGTGTTAAACTTGATCACGTACCTGTGACATTCCCCCTTTTCCTTAATTTATTTATTTTTTATCAGTTATTTTTCTTCTACCTATGTTATGCAAAAAATGCCAGAAAACTAATGAAAACATACAAACAACAACCGCAAACAGCAAATCAACAACTTAACGTGTCAGCACCCGTGTGGACTGCTCTTACCTTCTGAAGCTGCTTGATGATTTCTTCATCTTTGTTAAGATATGGCTTATATGCAGTGTATACACCTGCAAAACACACACACATGCACATCAGATAACAGAAGCTGATCTGACAGCTCCCCCTGATGGAGAATCTGCTACCTCATAAATGTCAGTGTGAGTTTGTGAGTGAGCTGCAGGCATGTTCTGTGACTCTGTGGCGTAATTATACCAAAATATGAAGGCACAGCTGGAGAGTGCGAAGCATTTACCAGGTTTAGAGTCCAGAGTTTTGAGGTTTTTCAGTTTCTTCACTTTCATCTGTTTGGCCATCTCACCTGAGAGGAACGGACAGGTGGAGAGAGGAAAGATCAGACAGACAGTCAAGTTTTTTTTCTCCAACATGGTTCTAGACAACCGATTACAGCTGTACTGCATTTCAGCACAAGGGTTGGCGGCATAGGCTTGTTGTTTTTTTTCTGTGCCATTGTGCACAGAGGAACGCAGGGACAACAGCATGACAGGCTGTGAACTTGTCTCAAGCGCAAAACAAAAAGTGATGGAAATACAGACGCACTGCAGATGCACTGCATTCGTCTGTTATTTAATTAAAGACAAAAATCCCATTTGACTGAGGTGGAATGATTGAAAACCTCTCCACTAGCAGCAGCATCGTCTACCTGCTTGCTTCATGTCTCCGATGCGGATGATGTGCGGCCAGTGCTGCAGAGTTTTAGCAAAAAATGGATTTGTCACTCCTAGAATGACGGATGGCCTGTGGACAGAGAGAGTGGGAGAGTGAGCAGAGACACAGACTGAAGATGTCCTCAGTCATTAACTGAGACGAGTACTGACAAATCTCTGTGGACAATTACAGGAACACGGAGCCAGATTGAAACACCCAACCTCCAACCTAAAGTGTCCTTGAGCAAGACCCCGGATTCTTATTACTTCAAACCTTTAAGCAGGTGAAGAGCAATAATGGGCGCAGAGAGTGAGTGGGCACAAAGCCTCCAGTGCTCGGTACAGGTGTAAGGTGACACGACACTACGCAACATAGTCGGTGTGTGTTGCATCAAAGTTATGTTGAACCTGCAGGAGTCACAAAGGCTGTGAAAGAGATGAGACACTCTCCGCTCCCTCGACCATAACTGAAGTGCTGCCAAGCAAGGCATTGTGGGGCAGCTCAACTGTACATGCAGCAAATGCAGATGGGAAGTCGGCGCCTTGCTCAAGGGCAACATGGTAACAGCTGTGCTGGTTCATCTTTACTCACGGGGCCTGAGTCCTGGTGGTGTACTCCTTAAATTCACTGTCGTGGATAGTGAAGTACGGCCGGAAGTCGCTGCAGTAACGCAGAGGAGCGATACAGCTGCAGAGAGAGAGAGAGAGAGAGAGAAACAGAGTAATATTAATGTTTGAAGCATGATTAACCCCCATGTGGGGCTTCATGACCCCCCCATGACTTATGAAAGCCGAACAAGAACCAGGCACAGAACAGTTATGTCCTGTTGCCTCCATCTGTTTTGACATCAAGGCAGACGTTGATACAGCATTTCAGAATCCTTCAAAGTCACTTCCAAATTATTTTAATTACCCCAGCTGCTTGCTGTACGACTTTCATTTCTTCTTCCCAATGCTACACAAACAACACTACAGGATGACTGAACATGGAACCTGTTGTTGCTTCACTGCCAATCACAGTGCAGTCAGTGACCCGTCTTGTGTTTCCACTGAGAGTGAACATGTGTGAGAGCAGAATTCTGAGCCCTTTTCAGAGTTTAAAGACACAAATTCAGAATAGATATTGAATTAAATTTAATTTCAAATTTGCTGGAAAATGTCGAGCTGTAAAATACAGGTTTACCAAATAGTTCTGTAGCTGCTGGGAAAATAACCTGTCCCTGATCTCCCTCCACCTCACCTGACCAGTGCCAGCACTGTGTCTGATGACTCTGCTGGCGACGGCGCCATCACGACAAGTGCCTCCCCCAGCAACACCAACTCCCACAGCATCTGGATGTGGAAGAAGACTGGGTAGAAACACCTGGAGAGAGATAACGAATATGTAGCTGTAACGTACAAAACTCAAGGACTGGGACCAAAACATTCAAGAACCCTGATTTGGTCCTTTAAAAAGCCAAAGGTGATGTTATTCTCACAGTACAAATACTGGTTTAAAAGACATTTTCTGTGCTTTGCTGAATACCTTTTTGGACTGTGGAACAAACTGCTGAGGCTGCCTCACTGAAGAGTTTCCTTATTCCTCATTACTTCACTGTTTTGAGCAGGTGGTGTTTTGTTGTTTCCAAATACTCCTGACAAACTCAAACAGCTCTGTCAGTTTGCTTTATTCTTTTTCTTTTGTTCCACAGTTGCCTGTGACAAAGGACAAAATGTCTACACGGACCTGAACATAAGCAGGAGATGCTTACTGTTCTCTTTTCTTTTTTTTGGGACCAGAATACAGAATATGCTAATTAAAACAACAGGGTGCTGAGCTGCAACAAAAACAGTAAGGCTGACCTTTTAATAATTTCGGTGACTATTCATGAAGGTCACACTGATCCTGTGGGTGAGTTCTGTGAATAAGGGCACTGACTGTGCAAGTGAGTAATCAAGTTTTAGAAATACAAACTGAATATTGCAAGAGGTTTGAGCTTCATTTTGTCCTATAAAACTAGTTTCTGCAGATAATTATTTGAGGAGAATGTGGTTTTGTTCACTTGGTGTCAGCAGGTAAAACAAACGACAACCTCCGAGTCCAGACTGTGCTTGAACCAGCTGCTAATGCAGTACCACCACTGACCAACAGGTGGTGACAGGACACGACACAAACGTGTCCTGTGGAGAAGTGGAGAACGCCATGACCTGCGTGTCTCACCTGAAGAGGTCGACTTCATGGATGGTTGGGAGCACAATGGACACCAGACTGTCACCCTGGAAATAGCAAACACACTCCATTATAGCTGAAATAATCACAGGGTGTGTTCACACACTTCAGACATACACACAAAATACCTAATGTTGAAGAAACAACTCCTTCACTTTGCAGTACTGACTTGATATAAATGGGAATACAGCTTCTCATGAACATTAAAAACCTTTGCTGGCAGAAGAGACCTACTTTTTATGTGTGTGCACACAAAAAGTTGTCTGTCTGTGCGACTGTGTGTGATTTTGTGCGTCATCACCTGGGCGGACTGGACCAGCTGCGAGGTTCCTGGTTTGTCGTAACAGGTCGGGATTCGAACCTACAGAGGAACACAGTTCAAACATGGATCAGAAACCAGTTTGACACTGCATCTGTCTACACTTCAGAATATTAACTCTACACCGCTTCTGTTTGCTGTAATTGAAGATCAGATGCTTTGGTGTATCACGTATAAGTGCTGCAGTTTCAGGTAAATGGTGTGGAGTAAAGTTATTAGTTGATGTTCCCACCTATTTGAGTTTATGTGTGCGTACGTACCTTGAGGACCACGCCCATAATAGGCAGCGTTAGGATTCGTCCGGGATGGGGTGTCGGCCAGCGGTCTATGTCATTACAAGCTGCCAATCAAACACAAGAACAGGATCAGTCTGAATCACAATCCACTTCATACAGATTAAAACGTTCACCAAACAGAGCTCTGCTGAGAGTGAGTAATTAAGTAAACAGAGTTTGTCCACACTCAGTTGCTACTGTTTAAGGTTTACCAAGCTCAAAGTAAGAGAGACTAATCCTACAGCCGTGCAAGAAATCCTACAGTAAAGAAGTCCGTCCATTAACAGCAGAGACAGGTACACTGGAAACAGACAGACAGACAGGTGGAGACAGGTAGAGACAGGTGATCAGACTGACCGGCCTCCAGACAGGGCTCCTGTTTCTCAAAGTATTCTGGAGCCATGATCTTCAACAGCGAGTGGAAGAAGGTCACATAGGGCAGCTTACTGATCAGGACCAGAGACTGGTGGAGACACATGGACAGAGAAGACTATATCCACAACACTGCCAAATAAAAAGACATCTGTATTCCAATTTTTATATAATTACAAACACACTGCCAGTAAGGCTGCAAATAATAAGGATTTCCCTTATCAATAACTTTTTGTTTCAGTTAATTGATTAATTGTTGGTCTGTGACAGACTAAGCCGAGGGTCCAAATCCCCAACATTCAGTTTACAATGAATTAAAACAGAGAAAAGCTGCCACAGCGGATTTTATTTTTATTTAACTCGACAGCAGATGTTTACTTCTTGTTTTCCCCGTTTGATGGTTTATTAAAACACAACACTTCCGCCATGTTTACCTATTGTCTCGATAAGATCAGTGAAATTTAAACAGCACCAATTCCAACAGCACAACAGCAGCCATGTTATACTCGCCACTCTGCTGCTTCATTTTCTCTTCCCCAACAAAAATCCTTTTTTTCCCTTTATTAATCATTTCTAGACACATCTCACATACTGTTGTTGGATTGCTGTCAAACTACTGTCAATGAAACTCGACACTTCCTGAACCGATATTTCATTTTAAAAGATTTCCTGTAGCTCAGCAGGCAAATCCAACCTAAAGGTGTTAATGTGAAAAAATCTACAGGAAGTGCTTCATGAAAGGCAGCTCAACAGTGATCGAGAAAAGAAAAAATGCACAAGTGAGAGTCAGAGACGAGTCAGAGACAAGTCAGAGACGATGAAGCTGAACTGTCCCGGCAGCCTGACACTGACCTTCTGGAAGTATCCTCTCTTCAGAGATTTGTCTCGCACCTGACGGAAGTACACATAGCCGTAGTAATGGCCCTGTTCCCTCTGCAACACAAACACACACACACACACACACACACACACACACACACACACACACACAGAGAATAACAATCAAATTTTATATCACTAAAGCAGACAGACCAAATTTATATATATATATATATATATATTATATGTATATATAAAAATTTCAATCCACAGCTGTGTGTTAATGTATGTAGTTGCGTGTGTGTTAATGTATGTGGTTGCATGTGTGTGTGTTAATGTATGTGGTTGCGTGTGTGCGTGCGTTTTCCAACCTTCAGACAGGGCGGTGCATCCCGATCTGTGGTTTCCAGGAAGCAGCCGAGGGACGACTTCCTGTTGGAACCCTGACGGAAGCGGAAGCAGAACTGGGTGTCGCCAAGGCAACCTGGAAACGCAGCAGAGTGATGATGTGGTTTCCATGGAAACACGCTGCCAGGTGTAACCCTTTCAGCCCAAGGCCAAAACTTAACTTCAAAATACGGATGAATGTAACCAGGATTAACTTAACATGTTCACCAGCTGAATAAATATAAATAAATAACAGTTAATGTAACATACAGTAAGATTTCAGTACTGTCTCATAAACTACGCTGAATAAACTGTAATACTGTCTTACTGGCTCTTTTTCCACTCGAGCTCAGGTTCTGTCACACATCAATATTTCTGTGTCCAGTGGATTTAAAAGGAGGCTCTGCTTTCTGGAACAGGCCCCCAGGTTTTACTCAAATCAAACCGTATCATAAATCTTTCTGAGTTCATCGGGTCAAAGGCTCAACACGCAGAGTGTAAATAGTTTACTAAAGCATTACAACCAATAAATAACAAGAGGCAACTAGTGAGTGAACTCTTTACAACCTCTTCCCCCATCAAGTAGAAGGAGAATTGTCGTATAGACAGGTTATTAAGTAATAACTCTGGAACATTTCTTTTCAGGTTTTCATGATCTAATCTTTTATAAACTTTCTATAATTCAAACTTTACCTTTATATTTATGACTTTTTTTTTTGCAGTATTCCACTGCTGCACTGTAAACTACATGAACGAGAACCATCTAATCACCACTAAACTAAATTTAGCTGCTTTTACAGCTACTGCATATGCCTATAAACAAAACAGAAAACACATCTCAGTTCAAGGTAACAGTAGAAAATGAGTATTTCAAAAAGTGTAAATTATAGAAAATATAGTGAGAGTTGACATTTTCCTTTGACTCAGATGTATTTTCTGTCATGTTGAGTGCCTCTTCAGTGCCTTCCTGGTTTCCTCCTCATTTTTGAACAAACAGGAAGACGAAACAGAAAAAAAAAACAAAAAAAAAACGGAAATAGGAAGTAGACGATGAGTCACTGACTGGCCTTTAACCTCCTCATGACCTCCGCACATCCTCCAGCGCACACGCCAGAAGAGTGTGAGTGTGTGAGAAGAGAAAATGACATGATGGTAATCACAGTATAAGAAACAAACATTTCAACTCACACTCTGTCAGGCCAGTGTGTGTGTGTGTGTGTCCCACTTCCTCCCTGGGACACGGACACACACACACACACACACACACACACACACACACACACACACACACACACACACACACACACACACA
>JBBMJY010000018.1:23972548-23990824 GCA_037833715.1 Toxotes lorentzi
CAGCAGTTCTTATTGTGCAAAGTAAGTGAATATAAATATAAGGTGCAGAGAACAGATACGTATGGTGAATAGTGTGTCTATGTTCTTTCTTTATGTTCTTCACACAACTATTACTGTCACTTTGGATGAGAACATCTGAGTGCAAAACAATGAACGCCTTCCAGGAGAGACTGTCTAAAAACGTTATCCCCATATTTAATGATTAACATGTCTCACTTTTTCTATGACAGCAAGCTTTTCAGTGCACCATCGAGCAAGGCTGTTCAAAACAATTTAAAAAACCTATGTCTTCAGAGGAGGTCAGACAACATGTGGTACAGACTAATTCTTTTCAAGCATTAAAAATAAAGCCAGTCTCTGCTGTGATTCTGACTGTTCTTCTGCATGACGCAGATGTCAGGTAAAAGTTTAAAAGGCTGAAAAAGGAACTCACCTGAGTTTGAGTCAGGAAAGGAAAGGTAGCAGATGCTTGTTTTCTGAAAGAAAACAGCAACAAGATTAGAATTTGTTTGTTTTTGTCCTCTTTCATTTATAAAAACACCTAAAAGTGACACAACAAACCGCAAACAGCAGGAGATCTGTGGTTATAATTACAGCGTACAAACACGACAAGAATTAGAAATAATCTACCAAACACATTTCTATAGCTCAGATCTTATAGATTTACTGAATTTGTTCATCAACGTGATGACTTTATGTACAGAATATTAAATATCTTAAAAATGAACCTTTCTTTTACTAAGTTGGCTTGACTCACCTCTTTCTCTGACAGTTTGGAATGATGAGGATAAATGACCTGGAAGACAGGAACAGAGTTACCACACAGCAGGAGCTCATCAAGACACATTATATATTAGATAATATAATACCTAAGGCAAGATTTTGACTGCTTGAAATGTTTCTATGTCTGGAAACATATGATTTTGTAACTATATAAAAGAAATATTATTTCAGACAACACTTAAAAATAAGAACTTTGGCTGCTTTTGTTCACTGAAAGAAGGCTTTTGTAGAAAAAACATTACCAGCAGTACCAGGAGTGCAGTTTTTGTGTTGTTCAGTTCATTAGTGAAAGTGACTCAGAAGTGACTTCATGTGAAGTAGCAGTGAGGTGATGCTGTGGCTTCTGTTACAGACTAACTCCAGGGAATGAAACACTCACAGACACTTCATCTTAGCTACTATTAGCAATAACACATAATGAACTCGCTTTTCCGCAGAGTAAAAAGCAAAAATATTCTGCTGTTAATGTAGCATTTGTGTGTCAACATGTCAGCTTTATTAATCCAAAAGAATAACCAAACAAGCGGCTTCGTGGAGATGTTTGTCCAGGAAATAGTCTGAGCCGTGGATATACGCTAACTTAGACACATTAGCCTCAGTGCAGAGGAGTTTTACATGACACAGCCGTCCACGGCGGCTACTTCTGCCTCACCTCCACCGCCTGTCCCAGCTCCAGGTCGAAGCCTACGACACAAATGCAGTGCAGCCAGGCGGAGAATCGGTCCCAGGGCAGGAGGAGAGCCTCCTCCGTCTCCTCGTCACCTCCGGGCCCGGGAGGCAGCGTTATCTCCTCGGCCGGGGAGATGCTACTAGCGTCCTGGTCGTCCAGATCCTCCGGCTCTTCGACCTGCTCCCCCAGTTCCTCCGGGCCTTGGAGAGCCATGGCGACGGCCCGACACGGACACTCAGACGCTCTGCGTTAACGGCTTGGGGCTTTCTAAGTTTGCTGTTACTTGCAGTTAGTGTCCCCACAGGTGACAACAACAACAGAAGCAGCGGTACAGAAAGTAGCCACTGAGCTAGCACTTAGCATAGCGGCAGGAGCGTAAATACGTCATTGTGAAGAACGTGTCACGTCATCAGCTAAGGACGTCCGTGGCTCCGTTGTATTTAAGTGAAGTTAGAGCTCCGGACCACAGACTGAGAAAAAGTTATAAAAGTTAAGAAAATACTCACGGTAAGCTAAATTTTTACTGATTATATTTATAATTTTAACATTCTTAAATAAAATCGTAAAATATGTAGTCATAATGTTGAGAACTGTGAGATTCTTAATCATAATTTTGAGATAGTAAGTCAATATATAAAAATTACCAAAACATGTATGTAATTTATTCTTACTAAATGACATAATTTTGACTTCTTAAGTAAAATGATGTCTTAGAATTACATACAGATCCACGTTGTTCAGCTCAAACTCCTTCCACTGAAGAAGACTGTGAGATGCACTTGAAAGCACTGGAAAAAGCTAGTAAGTTTACCTTGACTTAATATTTTTTGTTCTGTTTTGTTTTGGTCCAACTACATTTGATCAGAACCACAAACAAGAATTGACAAGAACTTTTTAGGTGAAGTAAAAATTCTGAAATATGTAACAGGTGTCATTTTTAAAGTTATTCAATATTTGCACCTGCTTCTGGGAGCAACATCAGTTCATTCTGCTGCGTCTGTTCTTCTTAACCCTAACCCTTCCTAATCCTCAACACTGAGTGTGACTCACATCACTGAATGAATTACTTCTTCAGTTACAGCCTGACTCTCAGTCAGGAACAAGGTAGTAAATCAAAGATTTTTTTGTGTGAAACAAAACATCAAAAGGACATAAGAAGACACACCTCAAACAAACAAAAAAGAAAAACATAATAATAATAATCTATTGTATAAAATAACTTGCACAATGTTCTTACATACATCTAACTCATTATCATCCTCATGCTTTCCCCTTATCTACCCCATCCCCACCCTCTCCCCCACCCTGACCTGTTAAGATGAAGTTCCTTCTGTGAGATGAGAGACTAAAGGTTGCGAAATTTTCTCAAAGCATTTTACCTTGTCTTTAATAATAAATCAGATTCTCTTAAGGTGAAGTGTGTTCATCAGTTCTGTGAGCCATAGTTTCAATGTGGGGACTTTTGTGGGGATTTTTTACCGTGATGAGTTCAAGTGTTTTGTGCCAGTTTTAGTTTACTTACATCTTTAGGGTCTGGGCCTATCTGAACATGCAATATCTTTGACAAAAAGTAAAGACACCAATCCCATAACATTGCGTAGAGTAGCTGTGAAGTAAATTACTTTTGTCTGAGCAGGATTTTTTTTTTTTTTACAAAAAAGAGAGACCCCTAACAGGGCAGTAAATCAGCTTTATCTAAATCCTTTAATAGCTCTATCACTGATCAAGCAGATGGATCAAACTAAGTGGGGGTGCTCACAGATGGAAGGGGTTCACGCCCTGTTGGCCTAAGTTGTGACACAAATCCACCGTATTATAGATAAGAAGATAGAAAAGAAACAATGTTCACATCATCTGACTGTACAAATCAATCAGATCTAATTACATAATAGTAACTAATATATGACTAGTAGTGTATTACAGTGATATAATACTAACTACCACTAAACTAATTCCATATATTATCTTTATGTTCCTTTTGATTTAGATGTTTATAGTTTTTGTTATTTTTTTATTTCCTGGTCTTAAGAGAACCAATATTTCATTTAGAGCTGTAATAAGGCAAAATCCAGCACAAAGAGCAGAAATACAAATATGAATAAAATAATTTATTCAGAAATTAATACATGCTAAATGCATAAACAAATGACAATATAGTAAATATTCTGGGTCTTAGGATCATATCACATGATCTTTTGTATTCTAAATGTTCAAACTTCCTCTCTTTTGTAAGCAGATTAAGGACTTCTCTATCAAACTGTCTTTTATGTGGAATAAATAAGTTGCACAAAAAACCTTACTGTCAAATAGTTAAAAACGAGTATTTAATAAAACACAACTGGTCTTTGTATCATTAGATCTTTAAAATGTTAAATAACTCAATTTGTAAACTAATATAAATAGCAATAATACACTCAAAAGCAAAGTTCCAAAGTGTTTCACGTGAAGCTGAGTGAGTGTGAGATCAGCAGAATCCCATAAAACAAACCACAGCATTTATAAAATGACTGAACAGTGTTTTAGTGGTGTGCTTGTCACCACCACGCAGCCTCTGTGTAACTTGGTCTAAATGGGCTAAGAAGGTAAACACAGTAAGATGCTGTTAAACCTCAAATAATAATCAGACTGTTAGTACAGTGACAGCTGGTCCCTGGTTAGATCTGCAGGAGGGCTGTGGTGGGCTGCAGGGACCACGATCACTATTTATATCATGACCCTGACCAAGACCTGGACTTGGACCAGGTTACAGTAAAACTGTGTCGCTCTGTGATTCTGATAGAAACACATCCTACCAACATAAGACCCTGCAGGTCTGGTACAGTTTACTAACATCTCTGTGGTTGATCTTGACATGTTAGTCCCTCAGTCCTTGTCTCGTCCTTCACTCTGGTATATTTGGAACAGACTGATAATCAGTCTGATCCCAAAGTGAATCCTGAAACAACCTTTAGGCTACTCAGACCTGCCAAGACCTCTAGCAGGACTACATAAGCTTCTGTATGTTCATATTTGAATGGCAAATAGGAGGTTACAGCCTGGAGCTAGTTGTGGTTGGCAGATTTTGTTACCATTTGACAAAGCCAGGCTAGATGTTTCCCCATGTTTTAGTCTTTATGCTAATAGTCTCCAACTTCATATTCAGTGTGTAAATATGAGAGTGACACTGTAGTAAATCTTGTAAAGAAAGTAAATAAGTGCATTTCTCAAAATGTCACACTATTCTTTTAAATGTTCACAATGAACTGAAATAAGTGACTGATAAACTGTATCGCTAGAATAAAAAGAAAGCAAATCCACATGTGAAGACTGAATTGCAGATTTAAGTGTTTAAGTACAGGTGGCACGGTGGTGCAGTGGTTAGCACTGTCGACTCACATGGGTTCTCTCCAGGTACTCTGGCTTCCTCCCACAATCACAAAAACATGCACGGGTTAGGTTAATTGGCTACTCTAAACTCCTCATAGGTGTGAGTGTGTGTGTGAGTGGTTGTCTGTCTTTGTGTGTCAGCCCTGCGATTGACTGGCGACCACTCCAGGGTGTACCCCGCCTCTCGCCCGTAGTCAGCTGGGATAGGCTCCAGCTCCCCCGCGACCCTGATGGATCAAGCGGTAGAAAATGGATGGATGGAAGTGTTTAAATACATGCTGCAGATGGAGACTTTTCTGCTGTCAATTTGTAACTGATTAAGTGTTTATTTTTTTCTTCCGTTTAATTCATTTTTCTTAGGTCATAACTTCCTGCCTTTCTTAAATTTTCATTTCTTTTCTTTTCATTAAAAGTATAAATATGACTATAAAAAGTTGCTTTATTTTGAAATCAATATTTACCTAAACTTTAAAAGCACTAAACCTTGCAGAGAGATCCAGGCGCATCTAAGTTTTGGGGAGCAGTTTTCCAAATGGGGCGCCAGAGCAACCATCTGAATCTTAAAACTCCATTTTGTGAAAACTCTTTAATGTGAGGGTCAGTTGTTTCAAATCTAACCATCAATCAGTGAATACAGAGCTAAAATCTATAGACAACTCTTTTTTCCCCTTCCGTCCTAGTTTAACAGACTGGCTTCTTAAAGCTATAATTATTAGTATTTGTTCATTTGCTTCAAAATCTTACCACATAATTGTAGCCAGTGAAGCAGCCTGATAGGCGAAAAGGTTGACAGTTTGCATAGATGAACAAAACTGCAAACATTAACTTTTAATTTTGAATGTTTTTTTTAATCTCCTGTTAAATGATGACTGAATTAAAGAAACTGAGCAGCAGTGATGCCTCATGTTGTTTTATCCTCCCCTACTTAACTGTTCTATCGTCTTACCCAGCATTGATTTGGTGTCAGCTGTCGGTTCCCCAGAACACAGCAGGGATGTTTCTGGAGCCATAAGCAGAATTTGAACCCCTCCATGTCACCCCACCCCACCCTGCTGTCCCAGTCCGTAAACCGAGCCACATGAATAAAACCTTACGATGTCACTGATTATCATTCTGTTTTCAATATATTGCAAGTGATACTGGAAAGTTACAATAGCAGTATTAAGAATGTGCTTTAACATAAAAATGGGTAGTTGATAGATAGAAAACCAGTTTAAACGTACACTTCCTGAGTTTAGTGAAGCAACCACTATTTTGAAAGAACACAGCAATGTTCCTGTAATGTTGTACTACTGCTTTGACATTTGTAATTTATCCAAACTTAACATTTTTGTTGCTCCAAGAAAAGCTAAAGTTTCACCATAGTTAAGTCAAAACAACAAAATTGGTAAGAAAAAAATGGTAAGAAAAAGTGAAGTAAGTGTGCAAGTGTTATAACTTTGATTTATTAAGTCTAAATTGTGGTTTAAACCCATGACTTTGACCTAGGTGATTGGTTTGACTCTCGAAATCTTGATTTCATAAGTCAAAATTATGAGTCATAATTTTTTACAGCATACAGTTTGGTTAATAATTAATTAATCAGTTAATAATTCGGTTTTAAATTTGTAGTACTGAAGTATAATGTCAGCCGTATCCATCCAACTCCAATCCATTTTGTAGTCCTGTCTTGTAGCAAAACCCTGTGTTAAAATCTAGTTTAAGACCTTACTTTATATTGTGGTTATCTGTTGTAAAGTTTGCTTTATCAAATTGCTGTGTGTAAATCATAAAACTACTGTCAGGCTCCAACCAAAAATTATTTTTGATTGTTCATTATTTTCATTATCAATAATTATTTCTTTAATAATTTACTGATTGTTTAGTCTAAAAAATGTCCTTGTTTAAAAACTAATTCTTTTGGGGTTTTTTTCCTGTCAAAAACTCAAGGTGCTGAGTTTACTTAAATTGTTGACAGTACATTTTACGTCAGTTGATTAATCCAAAATTGTAATCCAAAATTAAGATTAGCTCCCAGGCGCTTTAATGAAGTGAGCAGTGTGTGGAGTTGATGTGACTCGGGCAGTGAACGCACCACGCCTGTCTGCTCTCTAGTTACAGTATGGCGGCTTGGACTTGCGGAGGAGGACAACTTCTTCTCGATTCTTTCCAGAAAACTGTAGGAAGGCGACGGCTATAACTCAGGACCGCCACGGCAAACACGACCTGGACTGAGATAGACGACGACAGCGCAGCTTGTGGCTTGTACCGACCTTTTCCTGGATGATAATCGGGCTGGTGTGATGCGTGAGGACCCGCAGTCAAGAAACTCCCCTGATTTTTCCGCGTCTGTTGCTGCCTTGACTGTCAGTTAGCCGGTTAGCCGCTCGGTAGCTCACCCCCTTCATGCTAACAGTCGCTTGTAGGGCTCCGTAGTAGCAAAACGACGGGCTAGCTTGCTTCTTTTATTTGCTCTAGGAGAGAGGGATGGCATTTCGCCTCCATTTGGTAAGCGAACTGGTTGAGAAGGGTAGGGAGGAAACATTTGAGGTCCTGGATGATAAGTTTGCCAGCACTCATTAGCCTAGCCTAACCTAGCCTAGCTTGCTGGTTCAACGCCAGAAAACGTTGGCCGACAGTTAGCTCTTCGCCTGTCCACAAGCGAGCTAGCCAATTAGCATTTTAGTTGCACAAGAAGACCTGCTAATCCCCAGTTCATCCCGGCTGAATGTTTTGAAGCCTCTGCACTAACAAATTCAGACAAAGCGTGGGGACTGAACTGCTTTAGTTGGCGAACCTTTAATTGACCGTTAATGTGTTATAACTCAGGGGTGTTATGGTTTTCAGTCTTGCTAGGTGTCGTTAGCGATCTTATGGGTGATCTCTGGAGGGAGTGGTAACGTTAGGTAGCTAGCTAAGGTTCCCTGTATCAGGGCAACAAGGTCACTCAGATTATGATACGATGTAAATGACGAATTTATTACAGATTACATATTACTGCGCGCCAAACGTGTGTGAACGGATTGGCGTGCGGCACATCGGGGTGTGTGTCTGTTGTTAGCTCGCTGCAAGACAAGACTTGATACAGCTAGAAAGCGCGCAATAATTTGGTTAACTACTTAATATCAAATGTAGGTTCCTGGACCGACAAGGCATTTGATCAGTAGTAACAATTACTGTCGAGACCTGTTACTATTTAAGGGGGATTAAAGATCAAGTCTGTGGTGGCTGACTGGCTTCCTTCGCCTGCTTCAGAGCTGGAAGAGTTTGATGGACGTGGAAGGCTGTTTGCCAGACTGTCAGTGCTATACTCAGTCATGTATGTCTTGACACATGGCACCCTGGTCTGTACATAGTGCCTGCTGTCAGATATAAGTGTCGTTATGTAGCTTTGGTGGACAGTCAGTGAAGGGAATGTCTTGTCTTTTTTTATACCTGTTGGTTTGTTTTTTATTTTCATTTTTTTCAAACACAGGAGAGTCTTGTTGAAACAAAGTGGGAAAGCGGTGCAGCTCGGGCTGTATACAGTGGACAATGTTTATTAGTTAGTGCCTAGAAGCTTAGAGGACTAACAGTTCAGCCTACAAATAGGCCACAGATATTGTATATTTTTCATTGGTGATTGCAACAGAAGCCTGCCACTCTGGATCAAGAAAACCTGTCCCTCGTGTCTGGTTGGAGTAATACTCTCAAGCCAAAATCAATGCCTTCTGCGCTGGCCGTGTTCGCCTGCCGACCCAACTCGCATCCATTCCAGGAGCGGCATGTGTACCTGGATGAGCCAGTCAAGATCGGCAGGTCGGTGGCCCGGTGTCGTCCGACCCAGAACAACGCCACCTTCGACTGCAAGGTGCTGTCCAGGAATCATGCCCTGGTTTGGTTTGACCACAAGGCTGGCAAGGTAAGAGAAGATGATAATGGCAAGCTGATTTGATCACTGTACTTTCCCCACAGGATTGGATTTTCTCCAGGATTTCTGATGATTTGGTGGAAATCTAAGCGCATTTTCCCATAAATATATTTTGTGTTCTGATGAAAAATTAGAATTGAATACTTGAAACCCATTATCCAAAGCCTTGGTGATACTCTCACAGACTATAACTTCGCAAACAACCACCTCAAAAATGGTTCTCAGTCACAGTTAAATTACCAGTGCTGTCACAAACACACATATCTCTTGCATGCTAACACCCTGGAGCAAGACTTTCTCCCGATTATGAACTCTGCTCAGACCTGAACAGATTAAGTTTGTTTAAGGGTGCGTTCACATTAAGCATGTTTAGAGGGAAATGTCAAACTCTTGAGTGTTGCTTTCTGTAGACATGTCCAACACTACTTGGAAAGTAGCACATAATCCCAGTTGAGCACAGGAAATGTTCCCAAAACTCAAGGGACTATGGGTAGAAAGACACAGATGCTGTTACTCAGGCTAGGAAAACTGAAGAAGAGCAGAACAACATAAAGTCTGGATCAGTTCTGGATTTGTGTTGCACTCTCTGCCAAATAAGTGTCCTGCTTGAAGATGGTCTACCAAAACCCTCCCCAGTTAACAATCTGTGTGTGAGTCATATGACTTCTGTGTACAAACTCTGCCTGAATGAATGAAATACAAGAAATACTTGGCCCTTCTCAACCATGTCGGTGTAAATTTCCATACCTGGAGCTCTTCAGAACCTGTTTAGGTTATGATCCTGTCTCCTGTTTTCTGTTTCTACTCTAATTTAACGACTGTGAAGGTTAGGTTATATGTCACAATAAATATGAGCTTTTCTAAAACCAATTTGTGTTGTTTGTTGGGGCAGTTTTCACAGATTTTAAAGACAAAGATCCACTTGGCAAAGACTAACTTAGACTTAGTCCAGGACTAAACAAAATTCAGTTCAGATGTCCATTGGGGAATGTCCTTAGTTGAGTTTAGGGCTAGACATAATCCTTGTCTGGGAAGCCAAACTGTTATTTCCTTAAAATCCACAGCTCTGAGATCTGAAGTAGACAGATCAAATCTGTGAGCTGTAGCATCTGTCATTGTGTGGCTTTAGTGTTTCTGTAGTTTCTCTGTAGAACAGGTTGAACAGGCTGAGACAGCCACGGGATTACCCAGCTATGTGGCATGCAGGGGACTTTGAAATACCCTGTGTGTGTGTGTGTGTTTGTGTGTGTGTGTGTGCGCGCACACAGCATAAGCTATTTATAACGACACCAGTAGCGTCATCCTTTCCTCTCTTCAGGGATAAATGGACACACGTGGATGGACCAAAATGCACACATCAACATACACTGATTTATTGGCGTGTATGATTCACCAGTGTTTTGATCAGTTATTTTTGTTATTGATTTATCACCAGAGGTTTTTATGGCTCAGAAAAGGGCTGTGCTGGTACTTTGTTGTGTTGATTAACACAGTCAACTGACTCTCAGGATAACGAACCTCATCACTGACTGGCTCTAAATAATTGGCAGTGCTCAACTAGCCCGATTGTATAAGACAGACTTCACCAATGTGGAATGAATTACAATAGGCAGTCTGGTAGCCCAAATGGATAAGAACTTAAGAACACCTGCTTTTTGGATAAAGACTTTTTAAAGATGTGAAACACTTTCCAAGATGGCCCGACAACATTTATCAGCTACTAAATTAATTGTCACCTTTAAATTAAGACACAGGAAATTTGCCCTTTGACTGAATGGTAAAGACGCCAACCATAAATCTGGCTATGATAGTTTGATTTGATAGTTGTTTCTTACAGATGAATTGACTTTATTTTATACAGTTTGTTAACAGATATCAAATTTTAGTTTATGTTGTATGTGTATTTTAACAGAATATGAGGCAGTATAACATAATATTTATACATTTGAATTCATTGGCTTTGAGGCCAGTATTCAGTTTGGTTCAGGCTCTGTTTACTTGTGTAATTAATTTTCACATTGTGAATTTACAACCTACATAAAACGTGGCCTGAATTTGTGTTCGTTGTAGAAGTGGGACACAGGATGAGTGCATACGGATAACAATGCACAAATACAAAATACACTGCGTTCAAATTATGGAAATTACGCCTGGACTCTTAAAGGGCAGTGGCTCAGTATTCTCTCTTTCTCTTTCTTCCATACAAGCAAACATACTCACATGCACACACAAAAATTATGCACATTGACCTGGCTTGCTTAACCAATACCTCGTAGGTTTAGGTTCCTCTTGCAAGATGCTTGTCACATGACATTGCAGTTTAAGTTTGTTCAGAATCAGCCAATAGTTTCACTTTGCACCAGTATAGTTTTGAAACAGTTTGATGCAAGCTTGTTGGTTTTGTCTGAGCTGTTCTACAGTGTGGATGAGAGCGTGCTAACTGGAATCCCACCAAAAAGTAGAATAAGGTAAAAATGTCACTGTGAACTGTTGTAAAATACTGTGCATGTTGACACTTTGTGTTTCTGGTGGCTTGGTTGCTCAGCAGGGTTCACCTCCATCTTGTCTGTGTGAGATAAGTGTGCACTGGAGAGAAACAGGTGTGACTGGTCGCATCCTGTGATTGATGAACCAATCAGTCTGCTCAGTGATCCAGCAGATTGCTTTGTTATTGATATCATTCTGTACATTAGGGCAGGGTCTACTCCGACTGTGAGACTGGGAGAGGCTGCAAAGACCCCTGACTCTTTGATTCTGAGGGACTGACAGCAAATCGTGCGTTTTGAATTACTGAGACTTTCATTTCTCAGACTCCACTGGAGCTGCTGGGAAAATAACAACGTGATCACATCACGCCTTTTATGTTTGGTCATTTTTATTGTACAGTCAGACTGAAATGGGATTAAGGATTGAGACCTGTAACTCTGTGATTACATGTTTTGTACTGTAGCCATCTGATGTCATGGCCTCTTGCTGGGGCCGTTGCCTTGACACTGACTACTGTGAAGGAAGGATGAACTAACTGACATGAGCACAGCTGGTGGGATGGATATCTGAAGGGCTCTCAGGGAGAAAATAATGAAGTGTGTTCTTATTTAAGTAGCAGCCATCACAGGGAGATGAGATCAGACCCAGCTGCTTGTCTCTTAACCCTGGAGGTCCTGGGACCTCAATTTGGGAATCGCCATGCTGAAGGAACTGAGAGACCAGCCAGTCAGACAGCCTTCAGTTCAACCAGAGGATCAGTTAGACAGTTTCTCAGAAAAATACCCTGACAGTCAGATGAGAAGTCAGTGCTGTGTCATTTATGGTTGCTTACTTCTTTCTTGCTCAGTAACTTTGAAAAAATGTCCCCAGATTGAAATGTGATTAAAGATGTTGTTATTTCATGGCATATATAATTGCTTTAGTCGACGAAAAGATTCTGTCTCTGGCTATTTTCCATTTGTATTTTTTTCTGTTTATCATTACTGCTACGGCAACCACATGTCAAGTGCAGCTGAGGTTCCTTTATATTCCATGAAAACAAGACGAAAACTTTATAACCACGGCCAAAAATGTTGCATATGTTTGTCAGTTTGTAAGTTATTTCATGACACCTCCAAGTTTGTTTTGGATAACATTCTCATCTCGTGCAGATGTTGAATGCAAAGTGCGTCTCCCTCAAAGTTGCCCCAAGTCCTGCCTCATTATAATTAGGGCTGTGCGTTAGGACTGCACTGACACAGACCGTTAATACTTTCAAAAACACAGCAAAGAGCCACATCCTTGTATCGGTTGATATGTTTCTTCATTACCGTGAACGCACACAGTTTTGTCTCAATCCCACATACATTGTGCTGCTGTTGTAAATACGCACTGGAGCTCCGAATGTGTATTAATCCGCTGCTGAAAATAGTCCCCACCGTGCACCGTTTCCTCAGTTTCCTCCTCTTGTAGAGTAATATTTACTAAAAACTAGAGCGCCCCACTGTTTCATGAAACTACTAAGGTTTTTAAAATGTGAAACCACATATTTATATACAAGTCTTTAGTGGGAACCAGCGGGCTCGAGTGCCACAGACAGGAAAGGGAAGTATTAAGAAACGGTAAGAAAACGAGAAAGTGACACCTGACTTATACTTCACATTTTTGGTTTCTTTTTTAAAAGACAGATGGATATTGCAGAACAGTGTTCCCAGTATTGCTCGTGGTAAGGTGTTGAAAATAAGTGTACTAATGGCAGTAGTACAACAGGTGGATTTAATAAAACCAGTAAAGGCTGAGTTCCATGTAGGTTTTACCACTTCCAAGGCCGTGATGTTGTGTGTGACTCATTGGGGCACTTAATGGTGCTGAGCCATCATTAATGTTAGAACTGTGCTTTTCTTGTTATGACAAGTCAACATGTCTCATGTGAAAACAGCCTGTTACATTAGTGTTTTGTTTTGGGGGGAAAAAATCCTTTTCCCATCCTGAAATGCTGTCTAAGAAATATCTTTGGATCTGGGACAGCGTGGTTTTGTTGTTTACTGTCATTAAACCAACCAGTTTGACAGTAAGCCACTCAGAAACCTCTAAACAGCATGTCAGTCAGTTGGTAGTGTGCTCAGGCATCTACGCAGCAGATTAAACCAGATTTAGGACTCGCAGTGGAGATCTCTGTAATGCAGCTGTATCACTTGCAGTTATCCAGCCAGTCATTCATTCATCCAGTGAGTGCGTGCACTGAACCCTAACACGTTCCAGTTGACCGGATCAGACCAGGTTTATCCCTCCAGCGGACATAGTTGGAACGCGTCAGAACTACGTTTGGTAACTCCACGTGCACTTGCCCCGACTGACGTGAAAAAGTAAATAGAATATCAGTTAATTTTAGCCGCTTGTCAAATTCAGGTTTTGGTGAAGGCTGTGGTTGGTGAGTTTTTTTTTTATACTAGCAGGTTAACAGCTGCAAGTTGGAAAGCTAAATGTTTGCTTTAGTACTGTGTTAGCGAGTGTACTTACTGCTACATCAGTGCTGCTGCGTTGCAGCTGTATGTGAGACAGTTTTGGGGCTAAATTTGTCTTCCCTTGCATGTCCTGCATATTCCCCTGCTGCCGGCCCACAGTATGTGCCTCCATGCAGTACCTCACATCAGGATCTGCAGCATTTCTCTTCAGGCCAGTGTCATGTTCGGTCAGCTCTGTGTGCATGAATTAGAGTTGAAAAGTGAAAAGAATGCAGGGAAACCCAGACTGTAATCATAGTGGGAATGAATGATTTCAAAGCCTTATCAGCTTGAAATCTTGTGGCTTAAACAGGTGTAAATACCAGCCAGCAAGTAGGGGCCTGTACTAGGATCCAACTGGGGAATATCCCTCTTGCCATATAAAAAAAAAAAAAAAAGCCTTTTATTCCCACAGTGTTTTTCATACTTTATAAAGGTTCTGTGTTCAGGTACGTACTGTATGTAGCTCTATGTCTGTTGCTAATTTGGAACAAGTTTAAGATTTATTTAAAAAAAAAAGACCCTTTGATACTGGTAATAACGTGTCCTTCACTCTTGTGCAACCCTCATGAAAAACTTTCGAAGAATACTTGAATCTAAGTATTGTCTGTTTTTAATTCTGCATGTAATTCGGCGTATAATTTGCTTTTAAGTTAAGTCACTAATCTAGTAACACGGCTCTAGAATAAGGTCTTGTTGCTTACTTTAAGTTACAGTGCAGATTTGCACTGTTTTGTAATCTTGCACAGACTGAACCCCTCCACCCCCCCTGCACAGATCACTTCTGAATTTATGACCATAGGTATGCGCACTCTGTTCCCCATATTCCAGCAGCAGTTTAGTATATTGCATATTTTGCACAACTGTACACACACTGCACCTTTTGTAAGATACTGCATGACTTATTCTGTTGTACTTAATCATACCTGCACTTTAGCTGTAAGTAATGCTTTCTGTTTGCACTTCAGGTTAGATGCATCGACTTTGTACCTGTGCTCAGCAGAATGGCAATAAAGTTGAATCAAATCTAATCCAATTGTTGATTTAAGGTCAAAGTAAATACATTTAAGATCCTAAAGGGAAATTAGTGTAATTATTAGACCTGGGTGTTACGGTCTTCTCACAACAGTATTTATTTTTTTCCAGGATGTTTCATCATGTAGATGCACATCATGCGATGTTTGGGCTGGGTGATAGATTATGTTATTGTCAGTCTAGTTGTTAGGTTATGAGGGCACACACACAGTCCTTACAGTAGATGAGTCATTAGATCGCTGTAAGCCTCAGGTGGGGCTAGATATACTTTGAAATGGAGAACAGATTCTCCCCTCCCTATACCTTTAGTGTGACTGCTGAACTGTGAGCGCCCCCTAACAGTCAGTGTCAGTGAGCACAAAACTACATACATTTATGAGTATGAATGAATAAATTTATAGCTGCATGACCAGAAGGGTAAATTGCGCAGCTGTCAGACCTGGGTGTTTCCATGCTTTTGGCATTGTTGCAAGCCTCTGAATAAAAATAGCATAGGTGAAAACACTGACAGGTGAAATGGAAATTTGTTTTGAAAATACGCTGCGGCCCCAAGCCGCTACTGCAAAACATCATCTTTACTGCTACATTCCCACCGCAGCAGTGCTAAAACCACTGTAATACATTCAAGGAACCACCCAGTTAATCACTTAGCCAAGGCGCTGATTTAACACAGCATCATTCAGCAGCTTTTTTAGTCTGTTTTTGCACCTTTGGGTAGTTGGTTTGCGAGAAAGACAAGCAAAGAGCTAATCAGTCGGTCAGCCAGGTCGCTGGTAGAGAGCAGCGCTGACAGCAGAGCAGAGCTGTCTGGTATCGGTATTCCACGGCATGGTAATGGCCTCAGTCTGAATACCAGCACAGCACAGGAACGCTGTTACACAAACAGGACACAGCTCTGTATCTCTCTTTATATCTGAGTGTGTAAGTGTGAAGGAATAAGACCCTGCTGGCAGGAAACGCAGCCCGGCAGACTCAGCTCTGGCATTGTGCACGTTTGTATTCAGTGATAGGAATACTGCGTCCAGATACCGCAGCAGTGGAGCATTGGAAGTGAAGTTTATTATGATTGTGAAACTAATACAGACAACCAATTTACATATGTTTGTTTTTAAATTATTTGTCTAAATGTCCTGTTTCCTCTGCCTTGCTGTGAAGTCATCAGTAGAGTGTTGAGGTTCAATACCCAGTCCTACCAATGACAAGAGAGAAAGAGTTAGAGCAAATTTTTTTTAGATATCAGTGCTTGAGAGTTAAAAATATAGACAGAACTGTGCAAAAAGGTTTAGCCTCTTGAGATACCTCAGACACCTTCTGGGAGGCATCTGAGCCATCACAGTGTATTGAAGTTCAGGTTTGGCCTGCTTGGTTAGTTACCCACTTCCATGAGAAAACTTCCTACTTCCTGTCATGAAAATCCACCAATTCCACCTCTTTTCGTTCTGTAATAGGTGTGTGTGCTTGATTGTGACACACGGTGTCAGTTTTACTATCTACCTAAACATGCTGAGCTAGAGGCAGTTTTTATAACTTGTTCATACATGATGGAAGCTCTTAGAAGCAATGTCTCTTCCTAGTACAGTGGTGTGAAAGCCTGTTTACTATTTATATATCAGCTGATCTCTTTATTGTACCCCAACCATTATGTGGAGCTCTATTTATACACATTGTTGGCTGCAACATCAGTGAAAGTATCCTGTGAACACTTGGAAAGGAGGAACATACTAACTACAGCTGAACGTTATCCAGCCTGGTGGGAAGATTGTCATCATGAAATCTACAAAACAAACATTGTAGGTGTTCTTGTTGACAAGAATAAACTCAAGTTGACATGTGAGCAAGTTGGTTCTACTGTCTGATGAAGTAACTTGCCCTGAGTCTTTAAGCTTCTTGTTAGAAGTTACCAGCAGAGCACATGATGCTAAAGCCTGACATGGTTTATAAGCTAAGGTTAACTAGTTGAGTTACGACAGTCACTTTTCCAGGCGTTGCTGCAGTTCCTAAAGGCTATTTTTTAAGAAATCAGTCTTCTATTGAAGTTACCCCCAGCTAGAAATCATTTGAATGTGAAATCAGTCGTTTTAAGTGATTGATTAATCTTGTTGGTATCAGAACTATTACTGTAAAAACGACATAATGAGTATCATAGAAAAATGTGACCTTTGAAACAAGCTTCTAAGCATTACTAGTTATATTTGTTAAGCCTTAAGGACATTTTATTTATGGAGAATACAGGTTTGATTTGTTTTTCAAATAGCAGATGACATGATTTGTGACACCGCAGAGACTCAAATGATTATTTTTATCATGGCTTATTTCTGATGAAGTGTTGAGTCAGAAATCTAAATGTAAATGTATAATGTCTAGCAGAAGTTGCCCCCCCCCACCTCCATCCCATATACAGTAGACCACTAAATTGACAGAGCTGAAAATAGGCAGCTAAAATCTATAGTAAACGCTCATGCACTCACACTCACCTTTCAAGGAAACACACACACACACCTTGCTGCAGGAATATTCTCACATGCTGACTGATAAAACCCTTTCTATTTGCCAGTAGCAGCAAACCACCTCTTTTGGAAATGATGGCAGGAGTCCAGGCTTCAGTCAGTTGGCTCTCTGCTCTCGACACACACTGGGATCAACAAACTCTGCTGCTCTCTCTCCATCTACAGCCTCTTTCAGACGTGCGCTGTAACCTGTCAGAGCTGTGCCAGTTTTGCATGTTGTCATCCTTTTTGAAAAGTACCCCAAGTTAACTTTGAGTAAGAATTACACTGAGCACGAGAGAGTGAGAGAGCAAGACAACTGAACGGCATGTTGTACTAAATCTTTCACCACGTACATTATAGATAACTTCATGTTCTGGCTGGTCTTGAGTGGAAGTTGCAAAACGTCATGTGCACTTTCCAAAATGGTTCCACTATGTTTCAACTGGGTATCCCGATTAAACTTCAGCTGCTCTCCTCTCCAACAGCTTGGCTCTGCAGTGCGAGTGTTTAGTTGCATATATGAGTATAATTTAGTGTGTGAATGTGAAAAATGATTTAGGTATATTTACCAAGCTCCAAGGCCATTTATCATTTACAAAGAACAATTTACATTCACCGCTTAAAATGACAAATGTCACGGGCTACAGGTCATATCAGCTGTTACTAATTAAAATAAAAATGATTCTGTGAGTAACTTGATGACAGCCCAAAAAGAAACTTGTTTGTTGTCTGGCTCGTGTGCCCGCTGCAAGCTGGTGTCTGTGCTAGGCCAAAAATCACTTGTTCGGGAAAAAGCTCCACTATATCACCACGGTATCAGAACAGACTGAGTGTTTCTGCAGTTGCTTTCTGTAGCTGAATCTTTCATTCAGATGATACCAGTAATTATTTTTGACCAGATCAAAAAACCCATGAAAAATAAGCAGTGTAACATTAAGATTAGATTAGATTAGATTAGATTCAACTTTATTGTCATTACACATGTACAAGGACAGGGTAAACATGATATACAGGTGAGTGTGCTATGGACAGAATGTACAGTTAAATAGGTATTATGAACATACTATACAGGTG
>JBBMJY010000018.1:23990924-24001042 GCA_037833715.1 Toxotes lorentzi
CAGGTGAATACTATACAGATGCCTTAAGTGTATGTACAGATATACAGGTCGATAGGTAATATGAATATACTATACAGTATTTATTAAGTAAGCTGCAGCTGTTATTTCAATGTAAATGTAAATTGGACTCTGGATTGGCAGATGACCTGTATTAAAGGACTTGGATTGTGACCAAGACCAAAAAAGTTTGGTTGAGACATTCTTAGTTTGAGCAGTCAACGTGGAACTGAACAGAGGCAGAGGTGAACCCTAAAAAAAAAAACATTATTTAAACAGAGGAACCCAACAACGTGACAGATTCTGTGATTGAAATTCATTTATTACCAATGCCTTTTTCTCCCTCTGTATATGTATATGAATATATAACCTAACAGCCCCGCTGTCCCTCATTCTCTGCTCACCAACAGTGTTAATACAACACATTTATCATACTAGTCATAACTCGCCTTCTTCACTGTTAATTCATTCATTCATTAACAAAATATAGAGTCTCGCACCTCAGTTCCTGTCCTGTGATGTGACCAATCCCAATCCCGGTCTCATGCATCCCTCAGTCCCCATCAAAATAATTTCACATTTTATTTCTGTTTGTGAAATTGTCATTTGTTTTTGTTTAAGCTGATAACTGAAAGAATTTTAGATTCACCTAAAATATGTGCTGGTGAACCTAAATGAAAAATTTATTCTGGAGACCTGAATCTACCTTTGCAGGTAGAACCTTATAGAACAAAGTCAGAGAAAGAGTTTGGAGGTAGAACCATTTTAAAGTTTGTTAGGGCTAGTAATAGATTAATTTAAAGATAAAACTATACAAAATGTTCATAAGTGTTGTACACAAGAGAAAAAATCTCATGTCCCTCTCTGAGGTGGAAGTATTTTTAGTTTTAGTCAGACTTTCTGTGTGACTCCTACAAGTGAAGAGCTGATAAATACAGACCTGGAGTTCATCTGTCAGCTGACTGATACTATCCCTTTATTAACACATCTGTGTGTGTGTCTGTGTATCTGGCGTCCCACCAAACTGGTATCACCAGCTGAGGGCAAATTAAAATCCAAACACAATTACATAGCATTCGTTTAGCTGACACTAATGAGGGAGGAGAGAGAGAGAAAGGGAGGAGGGGGATGGAGTGGGGGATAAAGGGATGCAGTGTTTCCCTGAGAAATGTTCTGTTAGTGGGTGGAAGTGGTGTAGGAATGCTGGTGGTGCTGAAAATCAGTTGAAACTGTGTGATATTGTATTGACTGAAAAAATCCTCTCCCTATTCCAGGATTATTTACAGAGCCTTTTAATACCAGAAGCTTCTTAAGTTTCCATCATTCTTTTTAAATGTCTGTCTTTTGTTGGTCTTACAGGTGACAGCAAACAGTTTCATACCTCACAGCCACTCACGGGCAAACTTTTTAAATGAATGCACGTTGCCATGCAAGCATATAAACATTTTGTTTTTCTTACAATCCTGAAATGATGAGGAACCAGGGTTTGGGGTTCCTAGTAACCGAAACATCATTTGGTGTAATTGGTTTTTGTTAGGGCCCCAGCTAGAAATCATTTGAATGTAACCTTTAGTTAAAACTAAAAACTGTAACCCTCTAACACGCAGGTATAAACTCACATTAAAGGATAATTTATAGTTTATTACAACTTGAGTCTTATTTTCATTGCTTGCTGTGTCATTTAAATTAATTAAGATATCATTAAACTTACCAACTTCATATCTGAGATGTGGAGATGTGTCAAGAAACAGATGATGGTTGGAAACAAACCTCCAGGTTAGATTCATTAGGAACTGCCCCCTTGTAAACATCCATCACAGATTACTGACCCACTTTCTGTTTCTACTTTGACCTACTGTGCTTACTGTAGTTGTCTACACAGTTCTCCTGCACAGTTCAGTTAAGGTGCACTCATTTTCAGTTTGACCTCCAGATAAAGTGGTTTAGCTCATGTGGATGAACGGTGGACTTGTTAACAGCCCATCTGACTGTGTTTCTTGACCAGTCAGCTTCTTAGTGATGTGTCCCTGTTCCCAGCTCTCTGCTGGTGAGTACAGTGTTGTTATTACTGATGCAAATGATGGATGAATTGATGAACTCAGCATTTAAGAAAGTAATGGGGAATCAAGACATCTGTACAAAAATGTACTGTTTTTGATTTCACTCAGCACAGAGCACAAATTTCAATTGTTTAGTGTAACAAAAGTGACACTGACACTAATGACACTGACCCTAACAGAAACTAATTAGCTATCAAACCGAAACCACAGAGACTCTCCTGTGCTGAAGGGCTGTAGGGCTCTCACCACGTTTAATCACTGCTCTGTGACATCCATTAACCCAGTCCTCACTCATCTTTCCTTTTGCTGCGAGGGAAAAAGGTGTTGGCTCATCTCTGGGTGGATGTGCTGCAGCTCGTAGAATGGAAAATGAAATTAATTCTGCTCAGTGATTATCAGCAAAATACATTATTGATGTTATGCACAACGCGCTTAATGCTGCCTCAAGACGAACTTTGTGTTGCACTGCGGCAGGTCACAGGATCTGACGAGTCCCAGAATACGGTAGGTGGAGGCCGAGCACTCGTCCTTTTCAGGTTATCAGAAGCACCACAAGTTCTTGTTTTAGCACTGGTTATAGGACACCATCCCTAGTGATAATGTTGATGATGATAGTGCTGTGAAACAAGAAAATGTCAACATGTGTAATAAGCGTCGGGGAGAAATGACACAGACGACTTTCACTGGACTGAGGCTAAACCAGCAGTCTGCTGCTCACAGGTGGATGACGCCATATTTTCTCTGTGTGTGTGTGTATGTGTGAGAGAGAGAGAGAGACACACACACACACGATGTATAAGTGTGTGAGAGCCATATGTGAGGTATGTGACGCATAGTGTGTGTGTGTGTATGTGTGAGTGTGTTGTTGCTGGGTGAAAAGCTCTATAGTTAGGTCCCTCCCTCCCCGTCTCTGGGTTACCATGGGGACAGGAGGTAACTGTGTGTATGTGTGTGTGCGTATGTGTGCGTGTGAGGGTATAGCTATCATGAGCTGTGAATTGGTAGCTTTTTGTAGCACACTGCAGTTGGATAAACAGCGAACTCGACTGCTCTCTCTCTCTCTCTCTCTCTCTCTGTCTCTCTCTTTCTCTCCCTCTCTCTCTCTCTCTTTCTCTCGCGTTTTTGCTTTTCCCTCCTCCATTCCCTCCTTCCTCTCTTCCGTTTTCAGTCTGTGTCTCTCTGGTAGATCGACAGTGGGTTTCAGTCATGACGGAGAGCTAAGAGCTGATGAATGAAACTCCTGGAACGACAGGCAGACAGGCCTCAGGCTAACGCTAATTGTGTGTGTGGTGTAATTTTCTAACTTACCCTGTCTGTGTGTGTTTGTGCATTAGATCTATGTTTGTATGTCAGGTCTGTGTTTATATGTAAATGTTTAATCCTGGTGTTTGTCTGTACACATGTTTTTTTTCTTTATTTGATTAATGTGCATGTTCTGTTTCTTTCCTGACATCTGTGTGTGTGTGTTTTCTGAATAACAAGTGAATGAAACAAAGTTGATGGGATCCTTGTGGTTTTTGTGGTTGCGGTGGTTGTTATCATTGATTCATGTTTATGAAATGTTGCTGTATTGTCACTTTCACTATTTATCTCTGAGCTGTGGAACTACAGCATAGCCTCAGGGTAAAATTATGAACAAGTAGTCATGCAGCCCTGAGCACTGATGGCAGGAGAGTAGTGATGGGTTCATTGAAAATGGAGGAACAAATACATTAAAAAATCTAGCAAATACAAATAACTTCTTTATTTATTGTGATTCCCTGGATATGTCAATAGAGCTTGATAGCTGTCAGTTAGCATTGTTCCCAGTTTGTACCTGTGGCCAAGTTCACAAAAAAATGCAGTCTAAGACACAATTTCTTCATAGAGCACAGTTATTAAAAATGTGTTTTAACAGGATGACTTTTGACAGAACAGACTGAAATGTTAGTGAAAAGGTTAGTTATTACTCCTTTTTCCAACTATAAGGATTTTGTATTTCAAAAACTTCCCCAAAGCTTATTTTTTTCTCAGCTGTACTTTGTCTTTTATGCTAATTTCCAGATGTTAGCATACTGTCATGCTAAACTTAAGGTGGTGGACATGGTAAACATTGTGCCTGCTTGTGTACAAGTGACTGCATCACCTCTTAAAAGCTAACTGATGTGATAGGAATAATAATACATCATGAAAAGACAGTATAATTACTGCAGCATTGAGTGTATAATCTCCTTCCTGCCCGCTGATGGTGACATTCTTGACATGACAGCTCTTGGCTGCTGTCTCATGGCATAAACACTGGTATGATGTATAGGGTCTGAAAATCTCTATTGAGAGTTGTGAAATTTCACTACGAGCTGCAGCTGAATGTGCGACGTCATCCTGCATCCTATTTTTTTCCCTCCCTTGCTAGTGTCTGTTTATGTCTGTTGTTTTTGTGACATGTGTTGTCTTGATCCCTTCATCTGATTCTCACCTGACCTCTGCTTGTGTGTTTCAGTTCTACCTGCAGGACACTAAAAGCAGCAACGGGACGTTCATCAACAGCCAGAGGTTGAGTCGCGGCTCGGAGGAGAGTCCGCCCTGTGAGGTCCTCTCCGGAGACATCATTCAGTTTGGTGTCGACGTCACTGAGAACACACGCAAAGGTACATGTACACACAAAATATGTTTACACACAGGGAACTACTGAAAGACACAACACGCACACATTTTATATTGGGCGCAGATGCAGAATGGAAAGATGGTTATGATGAGGTAAAACTTAAAAAGGTTTTTCCTTCCTCTAACAGCTGTGTAGCTGATAATGCTCACTGAAATAATTACACTTGGCTAAACCTTAAGGGTACTGTAGGGCTCATTCTGCTGAGGTCATAGACTACATAGTGTACACACACACACACACACACACACACACACACACACACACACAGAGCAAAGCAGGTATTGAGCTCTCTTTTGATATCTCTTTCATACTGGCGACCCTGTGGGCATTCAACCTGCATTGGCACTCATTCATATGGGACTGCTAATAGAGCTTAACCTGTGAACATCACTGTTTCAGAAAGATTCAGAAAGATAACTGTCAACAACGTCACTGCTTAACCACGGAAGTGATGTCGTTTAGCAGTGACATGTTTTTATAGAACTAAATAGAATTATAACTGACATACATTAGATTCAATATGAACCAAATAAATTTAGGTTTAAGCTCATTTTCTCAGAGTAAAGGCACAAATGTGAGCACACAGCAGCATGGTCTGCCAAAAGGTCTTTGATGTGTAGATGCCACTCACAATGGGTTGTCTAGTTTGAGCCAGTCTTAGACAAGTCTGAACTTTATAGTGAGCTACACTCCAGACTCTACCTCAGTTTAAAAACATGTTTGATTTTATCACAGTCAAAAACAAGATGTGCTTGTAGTTGTGGCGTCTGTGAGACTGGTCTGAGACGGAAGATGGCTGGAGGATGTAGCTCAGGTGATAAAGCAGGTTGCGATTGATCATTGGGATAAAGGGGTTTGATCCCTGACTCCTCCTGTTCACCTGTCCTCCTTTTTCTTTGAGCAAGACACTGAATACTGGTCCCAGTGTGTATTTAAGTCTCTTTGGACAGCGATGTCTTCCAAATAAATGTAACATGAACAGGAAAATGGAAAACTTTGGGTGGGAAAGGAAGGAGGTAACAGACACACAGTGACCCCTTGCATGTCTCTGTTGAATATTTCAATCAGTATATCAGTACACTTTGTGAGAAATCAAGTGTGTAGGTTTTTATCATCAACATAACGACATAACGGACTTCTCTCCGTGGTCTCTCTGTTTGCTGATGATGAAGGACTTTATTGCAGACTGTTTCTCCTGACATGATGTGGACATTAACATGGTGGCTTTCTGCTTGTGTTCCAGTCACCCATGGCTGCATCGTGTCAACAATCAAACTCTTCCTACCTGATGGGATGGAGGCACGCCGCCGAAGCGAGTAAGCATTCTTATGAGTTGACACTGATGCGTGAAGCGTTCAGACTCATCACTCACAAATTACGTGATTAGCTCAGGTTGTATTAAAACTTCCTCCACGTTTCGAGTCAGAGATTGTGTTATCACTGCTTGTTAATGCAAGATTATCATTAGAGTGAACCAGTTACTGTTGTTTCAATAGTTTTGTGGTTACTGTAAACGATGCTGTTACTGCCTGTCTGCCTGCTTTTGCACACGCACACACACACACACACACACCAAATTTCTGCTTGCATAGTGATGTGATTATTGTCAGTCTAGTTGTTCATGAGGACGGCCATTCTGTTAACAAGCTGTGAGGGAAATGGTGTGTGTGTGTATCTTTGTGATACACATTTGAAAAGTCTGTTGTTGGTGGTGGTCAAGTGGTCATTTGATGTTTACACTGATTCATGCTGAGGGTTGGAGAATGAAGGATATTCTGTTCGCAAATTATAGGATTTCAAATGTGTGTATGTGTACAGTTAAATGGGCCATAGCAGACCTGCAGCTGACCCAGCATAGAGCTTCCTACTGTACTGGGAGTCCCACCTGTGTGTGTAATTGGCTACTGTAGATACCATGTGGAACATGTGTGTGTGTGTGTGTGTGTGTGTGTGTGTGATGCTGGGGCACAGTGCCATGGTTGGGAAGTGCCATCTGCTGCCCTGCTGTCCAGCTCTCAGTCTGGAAAACGCAGACGAGCATCCTGACCTGCTTGAATACAGACTGCTCTGCTCCTGCTAACTGTTTGTTGGCAAAGGAGGAGTCGAGTTCCATTTACATGTTTCAGGAAAAATACACCGATCATTCTGTAAACAAGCTGTTTCGTGAAGCAAAGAGCTGAAACTCACTGGTGGTGGTTTATTGGAAAGCTCTTCACATTCAGAAGGTCTAAGCACAAACCTTTTTTTATAGCTTGAGGCAAAATAGACGTTTTCCCCAGCTGATTTTTCTTAATCTGCGTTCATGTCCATCTGTGACTGCAGAGGCTCAGAAATGGTGGGCATGTTTTGGCAATAAGAGCACTGTTTTTTTTAAAGATATCTGTTTCTACGCCAGTCATCACAGATAAGGTGCAGCACTGGTAGGAAAAACAAAAAATAGAAACATAGTTGAATAAAGTGTCGACACAAAATAACCATGGAAATGTTTGGTTTACAAATGACTACTTCAAAAATGGGCAGGCACATCTGTTTTGCAAAGGTTTTGGTGTTGACGGGAGGAATGGTTAAATATGCAGCAGCAGTGTGCTGATTAGATGAAGAGTGTCTGCTTGCTTCAGCTTAGATTAACTCAAGCCTCCAACACATCATTCACATCACAATGGCTGGAAATTCAAAGACCAGCTCGTATGCAGGTGTATTCAGTTACACCTGCACAGATGTAACTGATAACTCAGGAATGCACAAATGCTATCGACCCAAAATTTGCTCATTTATTTTATTTTAATATGAACTTCAAGATTCAAAATATAATTGTCACTCATTCATTAATTGCTCATAAACATGTGGGAAGTCACCATGTTAGACTCACATACTAGTAGTGCCACCCACTATCACAAGTATACGCATATTTTACTTTTACCAGTAGGTCAAATTTGAGCAAATCAGCATTTTCATTAATGAAGGACAGTCTTACTTTTTGTATTTAAGTCTGTGCAGCTCTGTCTCTAATGAAGTGCAGCTGGTGAGTGACGTGAGGCTAAGTTAGACAGATTTATTAATAGCTGAAGAATGTTTCTGCTCTCTTTTGATAGCATTCGCTTTGGGCCACTGCCAAATACAGCTTTATACAGTCACCCCCCTGTGTGTGAGTAAAACATTTGTATTTATACAGTAGGAAAAATCTGTGTTCTTCGAAAGCTTGAGACAGTTATTATCTCTGCTGACTACTGTAGGTGTGAACCTGAAGACTCACAGAAATAATTTCACTGATTTTGAGCTTAGCAGGTAAAACTTTATGAAAAGTGAAAACATTTTCAGCTTTTAGAAGCAGTGTCTTTTAAGTGGCTGTGGTCTGAGCTGCCTGCAGCCACTTCCATTAGATTTGATGTAAAACAGGCAGTGAGAGATTAAAATACACATAAAATACTGTGACACGCCCATACTATTTTGTTTTCTCTAATGCAAAACACCTGCTGTGACATCACCGTGTGGCCAGAAAAGCTTGAACACGTTCAGCAGCAGCTTTTTGCCTGTGTGTCAATGTGGAGTCAGTGGTGACACACACAAAGGAGAACAAACAAGAAACATGGGACTGCTTCTTTTACCTGAGGAAAGAGTTCTACCACATGACTCTAAAATAATGAAGTCACACATGGGTTTCAAGTTTAACCCCTGTAGTTTATCTGTAGTGGCTGTTTCATTCGTGATAGCAGCTCTCCTTTGTTTCTATTATCAGTCTTTTATCACATGCAATACTTCCTTAAAACACCCACACCTTCACTCACACCCTTCTCACCTGGTGGTTAGCGAGGATATTTAGTTTTCAGGACAGTTGCTTCCTTTCAGGTGAGTGCAGCTTTTGAATGTCAGCCTGTTGATGAAATTTATTGATTTATATTGATCAGATTTAGCCACCTTGTGCAACACCAGGTTAACTATCCGACATATCTTTAGCCTCCCACAAACCATAAAGGTAATAAAGAATCTTAGCAGTAGGAGAAAGGGGAGTTTGTTTCCTCACGGTGAGTGCCAGGAGGGGTGGAGCTACAGTAACTTGCACAAGTTAAAGGAAGAAAATCAGCTGTTTTGCTCAGAGGAGGGGAGGAGCAAAGAGTAGAAAGAAAGAAAGAAAGTTTGTGTTGTGGGATGACTTCACTCATGCTGTGGAAAAGCAGAGAGGAATCAGCTGCTCGGTCTGAAACTAGAATAAAAACAATGAAGTAAAAAGTGGAAGTGTTCGTTTTCTCACAGGAGTAGCTGAATCAGGCTGAGATAGAGGCTGGACATTGAACTTTGCCCTGTGACAAATCACCAACTGAAACACACAGGAAGAAGACCTGACAGGTAACATCTCTGCCGTCCAGAATCTGAGTCTAAATCGGATCTTTAGACTAAGATGTTCCTGATCAGGCCGGGACATTCTGCTGATTGTGTATAAAGCCTGACATGACTTCATGTTTGTGTCGCATTACAATGTGAATGTTGATCTGGTAACCGTATCCGTTAAGGGAGTGTTTTACATCCCGTCATAAAAAGAAACTGGAACGCTGAAGTAGTTGACGGTCCAACACAGAGCTGATTTCTTGTGATTTGTTCAGGCGACTGTTGGGTCTGTTATTCATGCTGTATTCAGGCAACAGTGAGGGACCAAACCTGAAGCAGTAGCTGTGAGGAACAAATGCTCTACTCATTTGTGATATTAAAAATAGGCCAGTCTTTCTCTACATATCTTTGTCAAGTAAGGAGATCTCTTCATTAATTGGTCTAGTTGCCCTCCGAGGTGTTCTTCCAAGTGTTATAATACCTGAGTTTGTTTTTAGACTTCATCGGTTACTAGTTCAATCTAAAAACAGACTAAAGAAAGTGATAAAAGGTTTCCATCACAATTTCCCAACAACCCAACATCTTCAGTTTTGTCCAGCTAACAGTTGAAAATCCAAATATATTTGATTTACACTGATACCACAGTAAAAGGACAGAGGAAAGCAGCTGATGTTTACAATTTTTCCTTGATAAATTATCTAATTGTTTAATTGAATATCAGAATTACAAATGAGGATTTCTTTTCTAGCGATTGATTAATGATCCACAGATGGTTACAGCACTTGTTCTGGTTAAATCAAAAACCGTTTGATTAAAGAATAAGTAAGAAAGAATAGAGCAAATGTGACGAGACACTTGATGCCAGCTTGGTACTTGACTTTTTTTTTTTCCAAAAAGTTAAGTTAAGTACCATATGGAAACTACTGCCAGTGTTTTCCATCATCAGTGTCTGCTGGACTGCATGCAAAACACACTCAGCTAGATCTGATGTGGATGACTGACTCCCGAGGACCGGCTGCACTTTGTGTGTGTGTGTGTGTGTGTGTGTGTGTGTGTGTGTGTGTGTGTGTGTGTGTGTGTGTGTGTGTGTGTGT
>JBBMJY010000018.1:24010390-24044538 GCA_037833715.1 Toxotes lorentzi
TTTATAGACAAGTGGAAGATTGTTAGAAAGTGAGGGGAGATGTTTTTCCTAAGGTCTGAAAGGGGTTCTCGCAGAGATAAGCACACACACACACACACACACACACACACACACACACACACACACACACACACACACACACACACACAGTCCTTCCCTAACTTTTAACAAGCTCACATACCTGCACCCTGTGAACCAATCACTTTTAACTCCTTGGTCAACACAAGAGTTATCATAGCAGCGAGTGGCTTGGTCAGAACACATGTCTGACTGATCGGCAGGCTCGGCTGGGACTTCTTGTCAGTCAACGCTTCTCTCTGCTGTTGTTGTTGTTGTTTACAGTGCGGTTAGAACAGCTACAAGAGAAAAGCATTAAAGAGAACAACAGTCTGGGTGAGTCCTCTCGTCTCTGGTCTGCTCTGGGACACTTGTCCGCTCCTTCGCTGTTTGTATCTCTGTGGCCTCTAACTTCACATCCTCATCCTGCACTAATGATGCATGACGCCTGCATGATGTCCACACAACTTTGTGTTGCTCTCTGCTCTCTTAGCTCTCTTTGTTCATCCATCTCTCTGTCTGTCACAGTGGAAATCTGGCTCTCCTCTTTCTTCTGTTTTCGTCTGGTTTATTGTAGCTTGATGTTCAGCCCTCAGGAGGTAGTTTCAGGGAATGTGTGATGATTCAGGTTCAAGACAAGTTTTTGAGTGAGTGTCAGTACAATATAATAAAATAGGTAACTACAAGCTGAAAGCATACATAAATACCTTTGATCGGTATATTGTAATATGCAAATACATATAAATAAATATATACTAGGGCCCACCAGTACAGAGTTTTTGCTCCTGATACCCATACTGATATTTGAGAGATTTAAAAAATGATAGCAGTATATTATCAATATTTGACATAAACATATTACATAAGCAAACATTTTTGCGAAGGACCCCTCAAATTATATTAACAAATTATTACTGAAATGTCTAAATAAGATATGTTGAGTGAAAATATGCAAATGTCAGTCTTTCATGTATATAAGTGAATTTACAGGCAACATAATTTGTTGTTGAATTCAATTTTTTTTTCATAGCATGCAAAAATATCAGCAGTGTTAAGAGATTAGTGCAGGCCATCAATCACAACGAGATGTGTATAGGTGTGTGTGCAGGGCATGGGCAGAGGTCATGCCAGTGCTAATGGATGATTTAGATGGACAGTCCATAACGTGCAACAGTACAGTTGTTCAGCAGTATCGTCCAGTTTTCTCGCTGTTTTCACTCAGCACCACATTCTGTGATTGAAGAGGGATCTTGTTCATCTTGTGTAATGACACACAGCACACAGGTATCTCGTGCAGGGACATTTTGATGGCCTGGCTGTTATAACGGACCTGGACTCCTAGTTCAAAACATGTTTGCATGTTTTTGGTGTTGCAGTGCACAAAAATGAAAATAATTCTGTCTGAGAACGCTATACTGATAAGGCTTGTTGATATTTTTCATATTTATTGGACCCAAAAGGTTGAATTTTATTTACACACACACAGAAAATTCACAGTTTCTGTGTTGAAGATGCTCAGAAAATAAATTATTGTTTCAAGCAGTGTATTTTATAATAAGTATGTATGGGAAACGTATATATGAGCCAAAGCGTCACATGACCGGCAGTTTCAGCTGTGGCCACTATGCAAAAATCACCAGCCTGGTGCCCCTGGATCAGGGCCAGGTTGTACAAGAATTTGAACACGTGACTTTTGAATGACATGATAGCTAGTGTAACCCATAGCTGTGGTGTCTTTGATTAAGACACAGAATGTCTCAGGGACACGGTGGCACACTGTCAGGTCTGGATGGGGCTTGTTGAAAAATCTGGGTTGTTTCTGTGGTTGCCAAACTGTCCACTGCTTTGTTTTTCTTCTTCTGGGGAAAAAGAGCTTTTGGTCACTGACTGACTTCTGGTGATTGAATGACAACACTGAGTATAAAGGCTGTAGGTGGCTGTCTCACTGCACACTGTGTGAGGAAACACTATTTGGAGTCTTACTCTGTTCTGAACATGTGTCTGGCTCGTAAAGTTTCGACAGAGTCGTATAAATCTGATCTGGTCACATGACAGATGTCGACATTGACTCCCACGGACCACTAGAGGAGCCTGTCGAGGACAAACAGAGCCAGCAGACAACTGAGAGCCACAAGGAAGCCGAGGATGAAGAGGATACAGACACAGATGATGGTGCAGTTGGTGAAGATGAAGATGCTGATGGTAGTTTGATTATCATAATAACAAACCGTTTGATTTGTTTTATATGTAGATATATACATGACCTGTTCTGGAACAGGTTTGGCAAAGTAGTCAGCCCATATGGTTCAGCAGTCCTGGTTTACGCCCAAGAAATTACATACTTAGTCATTTTACGTCTTTTTTTTTTACAGGGTTTGTTTTGGCTTAAAAGAGCTGGATAGAAAGATTTTATGCCGCATATCAGAAATGATTTTACTTCTGATATGATGGGGGCGATTAAGAGGCTGTGCGTCTGTTTTCATTTTCTGCACAGTTAATGTTAGATGACTGGCAGCTGGAGGACTTAATTTGGTTTAGTTGAGCCCAGAGACTTTTGGATTTCATTATTTGTTTTGGTCACGTCTTGTGTGGAGCAGATCTTTATTTCCAAAATATAGTTTATAGCAATATCCAATTTTCAATTTGTAAAAACTCTCCGTTTGAGTTGTGAATCTTTGTGCTGATGCAGAAGCTCTTCAGGATTTAGGATGATCACATGCTTGTATTTTTCATGAAGCTGTAGTGTAGTTGAGTTTAAACTGTTGGGCTGGTTAATTCTGCTTTTTGTTGGTAATTTGTCAAACTGAAAAGTTCTTGAGATGTAAATTTATGCCTCAGCTGTGTGTCTGCTGTCCGCCTGTCCACATCCTGCCTGTTGTTACAGTGTTGTGGTATGTGTGTGTTATACCTTTTATCTAATACCTGCCATGTATGGCTTTTATTTCTGCCCTGTCTGTTTGTTTATCAAACTTCTATCTGTTGATGTAGATATCAGTCTCCGTGTAACTGGACAGTTCTATCTTTATTTCTGCCTGGTTGTATCTGTCTGTCCCTTCTCGATCATTTCTGTTTTCGCCGTCTGTCTTTGGCTCTTTCTATCTCGTCCTCTTTAATACTGAGTTGGGTATTTAGAGCTGTTTCGGAATGGGAGTCATTTCCAGAGTTATACAAACTGTAACACTTAAGTGTTCATTAAGAGACATGGTTTTTGATTCTGCTTATCTATTCCAAAAAGTGAGAGTTCGACCCTCTGCTCTTCTATAACATATCGCTGGCCACACATGCATCAACAACTGTGTATATTGTCATAATATAGCTGACTATATAATATAATATAACAATAAGTGATGATGAAGCATTTCAAAGTCTGCTAATTTTAGGACCAGAGGATAAAAGCAAGAGGAAATGAATGAACAATGAACATATGCGTGGTGTCATAGAGTATTATATTATATTTTATTTATTGGCAGCCCTAATCTGCTTAAAATAAAGGATCCGTTTGTCTGAGCCAGGATTCAGTCAAATCCTTCACTGATAAGCAGAATCAAGAAAGCCAGATATAAATACCCAACTCAGCTCTGATAGTCGTTACAGTAATGTCAGTTCTCTGTGTTTCTATCAGACAACTGTCATGTTAACAACAGCGGAGGAGACTCGACTAGAATCCAACAGTTGATTGAGTGTCCGCGTGAGTACAAACATCCATTCCTGCTCTACGCGGCTACACATACACACACACAGAAACACACATGTTGTCTGTATTCATTTTATTATTTAAGGTGTCCACAAAGGAGCGTTGGGAAAAAAAGAAAGAAGTACAAATGCTAAAAAATAAAAATAATTGTAAAAATATTGTAAATCAAAACCACCACTTTAAACTAGTAGATGGATTGCCATGAAACTGGGTTTTCCTGCAGCACCCCGAGCAGGTCAGAGTTTTCACACAACGTGTAAAATATTAACATCTACTAGATGGATTGAGACAAAAGTGTGTCCAGACGTTCATGGTGCCTGAATACTTCCTCACAAAGCTGCTAGCATGGTAGCAGTAGAGCGTTTCCATAACTACCTGACTTTTCTGCTCCAGAGAATCCAGCTTCGATGGAGCAGGTTGTTGGCCAGTTTCTTGGTTTAATTGTGATTAAACCTGATGTACTTCAGGTTGAGGAGTGTTTATAAGTCAGAATTATGTACTTAATGGGAAGACTGATAAAGAACAGTCTGTCAAAAACAGCCAAATTTTTTGTGGTTTGACTGAACAGAACCTTTACACAAACAGACCTGAAGTCGTAGGACATGGTCAGTATGGACCTCCATGTTAGATTTCTTTTCAGGTATGTTGGCGTCTCATTGCTGGCTCATACGACCTTGTAGGAGATGAGTTCAGTGTGTGTTGTGGTTCGTATCTCTGGCCAACTGCTTGGTTATAAGCTTTTTAAAAATAACACACATCTTGTTTCTCTGCATGCTGCCTTTGTAGCTTCTCACTGGATTAGTTCGCTGAACTTCTCCTGTCTCTCTCGTGTTTCTGTTGTCATCCTTCTCTTTTGGTTCTCTCTTTGCTTCGGTTGCCTTGCCCGGCGAGAATTTATTGAGCAGCTTTTCTAATGAACAATTTAAACCCTAACAACATGGTCGTAACCAAAGCACTTCAAGTATATTGTCTGTGGGAACTTTCATTGACTGCCTACATTTCTGATACCACCCGGACATCAGCCGGTGTTGAACTGTTTCTGCCTCTTTCCCTTTTTTGTTGGCTGCAGTGACATTTGCCATCAACTGCCCTTTACATAGAAATGTTGTTGGTAGTTAACGATCAAGGAAATCTGTCAAATATTGTCAAGTGTAACTTTGCTGCTTTTCTTCAACATTATAGTTTTTGAATATATTTTGGTTATGGGACAGTTAGTCAGAAAAAATGGGAAATTGTCATTTTAAAAGTGAATGTTGTTCAAGGCCGATCCAATGGCTGATTTATGTGTTGTGATACGTTTCTCGACGAAAGTTAACTAACATGCAGAGCATATGGCTTTAGATCGATCAGGAGGATTTCACGGAGAAGAATCAAAATGAATTCAGCGGACTGAAGTTCATTGTTGGAGCAGCTGATGGGCATCTGATTTAACTTGACTAAATTCCTTTTATTTATGTGAAAATGTTTAGATTTCATATGTTGTTTTTTTCTATAGCATTTTAATTACTTTATTTCAAGGTGTAGTGGGTTTTACAAGTTAGCCTGTACATATTTATAAGAAAGAGCTGTAGATGTGGCTGTAGTAAATAACTATATGACCAGTGTTTGTTGTATTAAAAGGGCGTAAAGATGGCCCACTGGACATTTGCAGAGTTTGGGATTGAGTTTGAATAGATTCAAGTTTGAACTCTGTGTTTTCCAGAAAATTTAAACTGGTCTTGTTGATTAATTCACCTGGATTTCTTTTTTTCTTTTTTTCTCCTTGCAGCGGTTAAACAGCTGAAGGCGACTGTTAGTTCTTCGATCCACAAACTGGCCAACTTCGATGGTAAGAGCTCAACTAAGCTTCAAGTAGAAACTACTTAACAGTAGTTTTCTTCTGTTGTCCGAGTCAGCCTGTGAACTAACACTAAAAATCAGGGAGAAAACAAACTTGTTTAACCTGTTGTCACATTAAATTGAATTGTAATTTATGGTTACTCACAGATGTGAGCTGAAAATCTATTTTTATATTTGCTTGTGTTTGTTTGTAGAAGTGATGGACGCTCACCTACAGAACAACCAGACGGCAGAAGACGACATCCTGGCCAGCCCTGATCGACTCAAAGGTAGAGGATACACACACACTCGCAGAGCTAAGCAGGATTCATATTTGACTCAAGAGGTTGAGGGGAGTTGAGTGCAAATTTTGATTTATGGTTAAGCAGTGGCTGTATCATAGAGCGTAGCTGCTCCCTCAAGGAAAAGTATAAATACCCTGTCCTTGTCCCAACTTCTAAATACATGCATATTATTTCTGACTGAACCCATGTTTGAGTGTGTCATGTGTTTGCTGTGAAACAGTGATAAGCTGAAGTGAGCCAATGTGCTCTCTAAAATCGAGGCACAAGGCTCCAAAATGTCCCATGAGAAACAAACAGTGTACATTTTTCTGCCATCTGCATAATGTTTGTTATGTATTATTTAATGTTAGGGAAATTAGATTAATTGAAAATTAGAATTTAGAACAGTGTGACTTTTCTTTTTGTAAAGAAAGAATCACAAAGGGCAAAACTGCTGACAATGAGAAATGCTTCCATTGTGACCTCTGACCTTTGTCTTTGCTGCAGTGAGAGGTTTGACTGTTTGCCATGCTTTGGACTCTCTGTGGACACACACAGACACACAATGCTCAGGCACACCAGCAGCAGCAGCCATGTGTGAGGGCTTTAACACAGTGCTGAAATACATTTTCTCTGAACATTCATCCAAACTTGTATATTTCTGTCCTTCTGAGGACTTCTTCTTCTAGTTGCCATAATGCATTTCCTGGCCTATGACTTTAACCATCACAACCACCTGTCTAATCCCATTCCCAATCACATCCAGCTCTAAAATCAAGACTAAACCTATGAACAGTCTTTTAAAGAAGCAAGGAACAGACCAAATGTAATTAAGTCCCAAGTTCTAAAGCTCGAATTGGATCCAGAAGGACAGATATTCAGATGCTCACGCACCCACAGTAACAGTGAATGGTTCTACAGCTGCTCCAAACTGCTGCTCCTGCTGTTGTTTCTGTTTCACCACCTGAACCCTGCTGTGCCTCATTCACTACAATAACTCCAGTCAGTGCACTACACACAAGTGTGTGCAGTTGCAAACATATACACAAACTAAGTTGGCCTCTTTATTTTTTGTGTGTGCCATGCAACTTTTTTCCCTTATTTTTGTTTACTGCAACATATTTCTTAGTTGTTAGCGTAAACATGTAAACGGTTTGTCCCACCCAGTCTGTCCCCTCCTTGCTAACCCCCCCTGTGTGTGTGTGTGTGTGTGTGTGTGTCTGTCTGTGTGCCTGTGTGTGTGTTTGTGTTCCACAGGGAACCAGATGGATGCCAAAGAGTCGGACATGTCAGACACGCTGAGTCCTAGCAAAGATCGCAGCAGTGACGACACATCGGGTCAGTAAAACACACACTGAGACATTGAATTATTTATATTATTTATTATTATTTATATTGAGTATATAGGTCTAATTTTTTTATTTATTGTTAGACAGGGAAAAGTATTTGCTAAAGTTTATCGTTCTGCTTATGTTACATGTAGACTATCTAATCTGAGATAAATTCATCATAGAACAGGTTCTAAATAATCTGCTGAGAACTAAATCACACATTTAGACTTTATTTTGTGTTTTATTTTATTGGTCATAAAAGTACATAAATCATCAGTTGCTGCACCAACTGACTTTGTTCAACCAGGCAACACTGGATAAAAGCAAAAGCCTCAGATGTTTCTTTATATTTTATTCTTTATATTAAAAAAAAAAAAACTTTAATTACTTTCTCTGACTATTTATCACGTAATAATTTTACTGTTATATCTGGTTGTTCTAACTTGTGGATTTTTAAAGTGCGGGGTAAATTATTTTTTACAATTCTTCATAAAGTCCTTATCAGAAACACATCTGAAAGACATATCAGTACAATAACATGATTTTTATCTGTGTGTATGTGTGTTTCAGACGGCAACATGGACGACCAGGAGCTGAATGAACCACAGAACAGAGTAGCCCTGCTCAAAGGTAACCATGGCAGCTCATCTCTGCTTTGTGGTTCTGCTCTGTGCTGCACTAACAGATCATAAACCAGCTTTTGAGCCAAACAAAAAAAAAAAACAAAAGATAAAAACAAAAGGTTCACAAATGTTAAATTACTGTATGTGGTTTGTGTGTGTGTAGCTGAGTTGCATCGGGCTGGTCTAGAGCCTGGAGACACGGAGCAGGTCATCCACCACCTCCACAGAGAACTTCTGGAGGCCCAGGACTTAGCCAACACCGGCAAGCAGAAATGTCTGGAGCTACAAGGTAACTAACAGTATAAAAACAATACCACTATGGGAGCTGTGATTAAATCAAGGCTCCAGTTAGCATCCAGAAATTCCTCATATTTCTGAAAATAAAATGCAGACTGTAGGAAGTTTCATAACAAAGCAGGGAGAACGACGGGCTCCTAAAACTCTGACACTGCTGATTGAGTTTCCCTCTAATATTTGGTTTTATAGTTTCTGACATTGTTGTGAGGAGATTTAATTAAAATATTAAACTCACTGTAAGTCACATGATGCAAGAGATCAATGAGAGGAAGGTGACCGTGTGACTGTCTGTGTCTGTCTGTAGCTCTGTTGGAGGAGGAGAGGAGGAGTAACTCCCAGCTGACTGAAGAGTCAACCAAACAGATCCAGTACCTGCAGAGTTAGTATACAAACACACACACACACACACACACACAAAACAACAAGATACTTTACACTTGTGTGTGTCATGATCTGCCTCGCTCCCTCCTCACTTCCCTTTGTGTTTCTGTGTGTGTGTTTAGCTCAGCTCGGGAAGCTGCAGGCTGACATGGAGGCACTGAGGGAGCAGAGGGAGAGCACCATCTGCACCACCAGAGATGAGCTTTACTCCGCCCAGGAGGAGGTACCATTCTACCTCACTATCACTCCTTCTGATTCTCCTCTGACTCCTCACAGGCTCCTCTGTTTTCTCACTTCTCATTTCTCCTCCTGACTCAGTTTGACTCCCTTCTCAATCCTTCCTCCTTCCCGACTCCCCTCAGGAGTCAAAGATTTGAGCTAAAACTCCATAATGAAAAGTCACCAAACTCTAAACTGAGTGTAAAGCCGAGGATCAATCCAGAACGTATCAGGAATGTGTCTTGAACCCTGCAAGGATTCAAGACACAGGAGTCGGGAAGGACTCATGTCTGACTCCTTCTCAACTCCTCCTGATTTCTCCTTACTCCCTGTGATACCCCTCTGGCTCCTCCTGATACCTCAGATCTGACTCTTCTCTAACTCTTCCTGACTTTTCCTGACCCTCTCTGACTCAATCCGATTCCCTTCCCATCTCCCCCTGTGACTATTCCTGACTCCCCCCTTAGTTCTCCTGAGACTTACTCCTCGAATACTGTGTTGTAAGTCCCGGTTATATGTCATATCCCCGACCTCTACATGGATTGTGTTTCTGCTCTCAGATTCTCGTCCTGCGGCACGCCATGGAGGCTGCCACAACAGAGCGGGAGCGCGAGATCGCCGCCCTGCAGGCCGACCTTGGCAGCGTGCGCTCTGAGCTGGAGCACTGGAGGAACACGGCCGCCAAATACGAGGAGGAAATCAGCCGGCTGCAGGACGCCTTCACGCAGCAGCAACAGCAGCAGAATACTGCCAACCAGCTGCAGGGTGAGAAGAGTGTTTGTGTCAAAGACAGTCTGTTTTTGTGTTTATGAATGAGTTAGGTTCTGATTATAACTGTATGCCCTCTCTCTCTCTCCCTCTCTCCCTTACTCAGTGGAGTGTGTTGCGTTGCAGCAGCGGTGTGTGTGTTTGCAGCAGGACTGTGACAGTCTGAGAGCTGAACGGAAAGCTCTTATGGACAAACTGCACCGCCTGGAGGCTGAGCTGAGCAGGTACACACACACACACACACACACTGGGGTTCCCACAACTTCAAATATAATAGTTATACTTAAAATATAACTTTCTTGCCTGGAGTTTGGAAACATTTTCTGAAGCCTCAAACATCACAAGAACACTGTTGCTCATACAGTCACACTCTCTTCGATACTGTATGTTGACACACTCATACACAAGTTCATAAATACACACTTGTAACACCCTGTACTGCAGGCGCTGATTTTACATTTTACCACGTGTGAAATTCAAATACCTAAAGCTTACTCTCCTCCTGACAGATATAAAGAGATTCCCAAGCATTTCAGAGAACTGCTTTAGTTTCTTTGGAAAGAAAAAAAGTTGTTATAATAAATGTATTATAGTAGATAATAACTGAATTTCATAAACAAAGATTTGAGCTAAAACTCCATAATGAAAAGTCACCAAACTCTAAACTGAGTGTGAAGCCGAGGATCAATCCAGAACGTATCAGGAATGTGTCTTGAACCGTGCAAGGATGGATAATTAAAACTGGACCTAAAATCTTTGACAGCCGTGATCGAGCCAAAGATTTCTGGCCTAGGACAGCAAATAGCAGCACTGCCAAGTCCTCGGATCCTGACAGGTTCAGAGTTTGGAGTCAGCACTGACTGATAGGAGGAACCAGCTGATTCAGGCAGAGCAGGGGGAGGGGATAGCAGATGACTGACAGCTGATTAAACCAGACCGAGCAGTCAGCAGGTGAACCGACAGCAGCTCTGTGCTCAGTATGTTCACCATGGACAGAAAACATCACTACATGTTCTCATCAGAGCTGAGAGCTCAGCAGGATTTTACCTGCGCTTCAGCTGCATTTTCTCTCATTTCCAATAAACTGTAGGTGCCATTAGCAGTGCTTTTCATGAATATTTGCACTGATTTACTGCAGCAAAACTGCAGATATGTGAAGATCCCTGCTGAGATGCCATACAACCAGAAAATACTTCCTAAACATCTTTAAATTCTCAAGCGGAGATGAAGCCAAATCCAACAATGACCCAGTTTAGTGACAATCTTACCTTACATCAACTCAAAATAATGGACCAAAGGGAGCAGAGGGTATTTTTGTTCTAGCTTTTCTCCCGCACCAACATATTGCAGCGTCAGCTGGTTCAGAACTCAAACACAAAACTTCATACTTCGTTGTATCACTCAGAAAGAATTTCCCTGTGAGGTCAGTCACAGAGGGGAGGCTTCCTCCGGTCCAGCAAAATGTCCCATCAGATCAAAGTCTTTGTGGTCATTAAATGAAATCCATCCATTCAACACATAATATCCCAGATCACAATAAATGTTTAAGACGGATGAGATCAGTGAGAGTGAGCAGATGAGACTCAAGCAGGAAAAAACAACAAACACTAAGGAACCTGAAGTCCTCTCCATGGGCTCCTGAAGTGATCTAGGTTATTTTTAATGTCAGTTCTTAAGATCACAGGACTGTAAACTCTTGGACAGACTGATCATGTTAGTGACATGTTTGTGATGTGTGCGTTTGTTTGTTTGTTTTTAGCACCAGGGAGCAGAGTCTGGTCCTCACCAGCAGTCTCGAGTCTCTGGAGAAGAGGGAGGAGGTTCTGCAGGACAAACTGGGTTCTCTGGAGAACCAGCACCTGCAGGACGCAAGCAGGCTGAAGAGCCAGCTGGACCAGGCCCAGGCCCGCACACACACGCTGCAGAGAGAGGTACACAGTCCTTTGAAGGTGTCATGTAATTTCTTTACATATATGGATGACCCGATATAGAAGTGATGTGATACGTGCATATGCGTGTGTGTGTGCGAGCAGTATGAAGACACACAGTCGCAGCTGCTGGACCTCCGTCAGCGCTACGAGCGAACAGAGAAGGAGAAGCTGAACATCCACCAGGAGCTTGAGCAGTGCAGGAGCAGCCTGAAGCTGCTGCAGGACAAGACCAGCTCTGTGAGTACACACACACACACACACACGCTTCCTTTTTAAGACCAAAGACTGTAATGGGCTGTTTGTGTTGTAACCTTTTATTTTTGTCTTTGTTCAGCTTTTAATCCAGATGTTTTTGTTTTATTGATGTTTTTTCCACAGTTTTGTGTTTGTTTTTTTTTGTTTTTTTTTTAAAGGTTAATGCAGGACTACTTTCTAATTCTAGACAGAAAAACATCTCACCAAAGAGCGTTGTTTGGATTTTCAAATAAATCTTTAATCAGACCTTCAGTCCTGCCAACTAACAAAGAGGACTGATAACAAACCATGTTGCGGTGGTAAAAGCAAACTGAGTAAACATCAAACAGACTCTAATAATAATAATAATAATAATAATAATAAATTAGAGCAAAAATAATCACTGAATAAGTAACAAGGATAAAATCTGAAGTGTGATTGTGGCAGATTGTTGCAGCTCAGTAAACAAATAGACCCTCACAGCTCCTCCAGCTGACATCATGTCACATTATTGTCTCTCCTGCCATTTCATCCTAAGCTGATGTATATCAGATGTTAGTTTATCTCTGCCACCGCGAAAACTCCAGGAAACATCACTCAGAAAATCAGACCACATCAGCGAGGCAGAGCAGCCTCCTCCTCCTCCTCCTCTGTCACCCCTCTTTGTCTTCTTCCTCTTTCCTCGACCTGTCTTCAGCTCTTCCTCCGCCTCAGTCTTCTGTTGATCTGACAGTAGATGCTTGTCTCGTTCCTCGGGTTTTGTTTCCCCGGGGCTTTTCAAAATAAGAGTCCTGCTCTATATTCACAGGACCATATCATCAAACTTTGTTTTAACTGGCCTTTCTAAAGGAAAATTCCTGTTTATTACAATGTCGGTCTTATTTTCATAATTTTGTCCATCATTACTATCAGTAATAATTAGTGCTCGCTGCCTTGAATTGCCCTTTGAAGGACAAATGTCTGATCCAAACACTCTACTGTACAAGTTTTCCTGTACTATCACAGACATTCAGGTGCACTTCCTTTCATTTTAACCTCCAAATAAAATGATTGAAATCACCTGGATGAACTGTTGGTTTGTTTACAGCCTGTCTCATTGTCTGTAACACACATCAGCCTCATCACATCACATGACGTCCAGAATGTGCTGATCTGGGGAGTGAACGAGATAAAACTGCTGCTTTTCTGTCCTGTCAGACTAGTGATGTCGTCACGTTCTTCATGATCTCAGCAATTAGGTACTGTATGATTTGTACTGATGGACCAGACTATGAAAACAAGTCCCACGTTGTAATGACCCAGAATTGTCCTTCAAGTCCATTATTTATCTTCACCAGGCACAGATACTTGAACAAAGGAAATTTTTTCTGATGCTTGTAGTGTAACTTGGAACCTGCTATTGAAATCCAGTGGACTGTTAGCACTGTCAGTCAGCAGCTGTAGGAGATCAGTGTCTGGGTGCTAACGAGGCGTCCTGGTGCAGAAAGCTAATGAGCTGGAATCCAATGGAACGTGTTTGCTGTTGAGAAGAGCCTGGTGGCGGATGGCTGTTCTTTTTCTGTGGGTTTTTTTTTATGTGAATGTGGCTGTTTAAATGTGTAGAAACCGCGGTGTTGCTTTATAGAAAAGGCTGACTAGATGCAAACATGTTTTCCTACAAACCCCCCCCCGCCCCGCCCCCCTCGTCTCTCTATGCTTCTGTCTCTCTCTCTCTCTCTCTCTCTCTGTCTCCCCCTCCTCGCTGTAGCTGCTCCATCCTCCATGTTGGTTTTGGTTGATTTGCCGGCTGATTTCTTCTTATCCCTCTCCTCTCCCCTCCCTCCCTCTAGCCATCCATATTGCAGCCTGTCCAAGCCATATTCATGGGCCTTGTCCTGGCTCTGCTCTACTGGTGTTTCGGCCAGTTGTGGTAGAAAGGTACACACCGACATGACATCCGTCTGTCTCTCTTTCTGTCTCTGTTGCCTCCATCTGTTCGTCATCTGTCCGTCATCTGTGGAAGGAAAGCTGACTGGGGTGAAAACTTTGTCTTGATCTGTGATGAATTCAGGGTCACTTATTTTAGTGGGATATTTCAAAACTTTAGACAACAGTAGAGGAGGTACCCGTACCCTGTAATCAGCTGAGTTTTATTTTGGCCCAACGCAGGTTTTCCTCAGGCAAATTTTTTTTTTTTTTTTTTGGCCAAACACGAACCATGGGTATGACCCACCCACCTTCAAGGCTCCTGTAAAAAGGGTAGTTGTCAGGTGGTTTTTGTTTTTGTTTTTTGTTTGTTTTGTTTTTCTGTGACTAATTTATCAAAATGACATTGAGTAGGCATCTATATGGACTTATGATGCAGTTACTAATACAGTGAGATATATTTTAGCTGTTGACAAATACATTAATAAACATTTCATATCTGCTTACAGCTACATTTTGGTGTCATAAACCATTTCCAAAATTTCCATTTTTTTTTTTTTTTTTTTACCAAATCCTTTGTTTCTGTTTTCCACAATAGGAGAATTGTGGGTTTGGATGGACATACACGTAACAGCGTTTTGCTTCACACATTTCTAGACCCCAGGAAGAACAGCTGTTGCACAGGTGAAAGCTAATGTGGAACCAAGTAGTAAATTACTGTCTTAGTTTCAATCCTTCACAATAACATTAACAAATGTTAAAATTAGGAGTGAGGATCAGTTAGGGGCCAGGTGGGTTTAGTACATCATGGTGAAGATTCCTGTTAAATAAAGGCTGTGAGATTTGAACCCTGAATTCTGATCAGCAGGACACTCTCCTCACCAACTACACTTCCCTTTAAGACCGAGCATCATCTTCATCTTCATTGTGGTTTGTCTTTGTCGTCTGGTTTGAGCAGCTCTAACGAAAGCATGGCCGTCTGTCCATTTGTCCACCGCTCAGTCGGTCTGCCTGCTCGTCAGTCAACACTCCCTGTGCTTCCGCTCTCCTGCAGCTAAAACTGAAACGCACACTTTAAAGTGACGGGCTCCCACCAACCAGAGACCCTCCGTTTAAAGGGATACCTCAGTCTCCTCAGGGCCTGCTGCCATTTTTCATCCTCAAGGAAACATTAGTCCTCAGGCTCCCACAAGAGAAGCTCTCTGGCTTTGTTAGCATTATACTGTTTATATAATGGTTTCAGCCAGATATCAGGTAACAGGCGACGGCTGCCTGTGACTGGCTGAGCTGGAAAGTTTCAGGGAGAAATCTGTCCCAACAGAATCTTTAAGCAGTTGTTGTGATGTTTTTGTTTTTTGTTTTTTTTAACATTGCAGATTAATAATTCTGTCTTCTTTAGTTTTTGTGCAAAGACTCTAATTTTGGAGGGTAAATGTGAGCAGTGTGAGATCTTTGCTGCAGTCGTCAGAGTGATCTGTGCAGACTGAGGCCAAAGTATAAGACTGATATGATCATTTGTTTTTCTTATTGTCAACAAATTCCATGAAAAGACCAAAACTCAGACACTGGTTCCTACTGAAGATATAAATCTTTAAAACCTCACAAATGTAAAGTTTCGTGTTTTAAAAAACAAACAAAAAAAAGAGAGACTGAGTAGTTTCCTACAGCAGTTGCACTGTAGGAAGCTGTAGTTTTTAACATCAATCAAACAAAAGTAAATGGTGCGTTTGTTGGAGAGTGTTTGTTGAAAATAAATTAAATGGAATATCACGACATTTAAACTTTTTGGCCCTGAGTTTAGCCTGTCAGGCCTTTCTGACTTTCTTTCTTTCTTATTTGTGTATACCGGTATTATTAATTTATACTTTACAGTTGTTCTAATACCTCTGAAACATATTATAAAGATAAAGGTATCCCTTTAAAGAGTCAGGCTCTCAACTTCATTTTCCTTCCATTTCTTGCATCCAGTCTGCTGCTTAATCTTAACTTTACCTGCTCGGGTTTGGACTTTTGTTTAATTGACTCTCATCCATCTTTTTTGTCTTCAAGTCTTTTTTTTTTTTTTTTGGGACTCATTGCAGTTTTTTTTTTTTACTCTCCAGCTGTTGACTGACTTTTCTGTTCATCTTAAAACATTCATCATTCTGTCCATCATGTTCGTTCCGTGTTGTTTGCTGCTTGTCTGTTTATTCCATAATGTCTGACCAGTGTTTCCAGTGGTTTGCTGTGAAGGAAAACTGGTCTGTAACTTTCCTGTTTTTCTACTCAGGTAACCTCCCCAGGCTTGTTTACTTTGCTGCTTCTACCTGTTTTTTTTTTTTTTTTTGTATTCTAACTTCTGTTTTGTTTTTATTTAGTCCTTTCCTCTACCTCTCCTGAAGTCCCAAAAGACAATATTATTTATTCATTTTTTCTGTTTTTCAGTGTTTATTCAGTTATTTATTTTGTGCGTGAGTTGTGGGAACAAGACAATTTATCATAAATCCATATGTTTCTCTACCACACAGCTTAACTTATATTTGATGCGCACAGCTGCCTCAGAATGGAGAGAACTTGGTTAATAAACATTTGTCGTATAAATGAAAGAACAGGAATCATCTGCTGTGTAAATTAAAGCACAGGTTCAGCTGATGAAATCATCTGCCTGAATACGTATTAGAGAACTGAAGCAGGGAAGAGAATGTTTTACAGAAGAATTAGAAAGGCTGGTTCAGCATCTCAGACTTGTGCACACGTTCAGGTCACATTCACACCTGTAGAGGTTTTGGTTTGGTTCAGTCCACGCCACGATTTGATTGACGGCTTTCAGACCGACCTAAACGAACCAAACTGAAGGGTTCTATGTCAGAGCACCAAAAAAAACCTCTGTGCACAAAAAGAAAAACAAAAAACAATCATCTTTAGGGACTTCAGCAGCGTTGCACTCTCTAAAAATGATTTCTGTTGTCTTTTTTCCCTGTGATCATCTGTTCTTTATCTCTCTCTCCTCTCCTTCATCTTCTCCTGTTTCTCTGCATTCTCTCTTTCCTGGCTTCCGTCTTGATCCAGTTTAAGTGAGACGATTTGGACGCGGCGATCGGACTAACTCAGTCTTCTTTGTCCCTGTTTTCCTGTGTGTGTTGTCGTCTCTCTCGGACAGAGCGGCTGGAGCCCCTGGATGCCGGTCATCGCAGTGATGGTCGCCGTGACGGCAGCCGTCCTCTACCCCAACCTCTCCAAGAGCAGCTCCACCTAGGACACATAAACACACACACACACACAGAGCTCTGTCAGGAGAGCATCACTGCTTTACTTGTATAAAGTCTAATTGTACATAATTGTAGAGGGAATATAAAGGTTGTGGTTTCTACAGAGGATTCAGATGCTTCTTGGTTTATTTGTTTTTTTCCTGCGTTGGGGACTTTTGTTGTTGTTTTTATCCTCGGCTCTCTCTCAGCTGTGGTGGGGGCTTTTTGGTTTTCGTCTCTCTGCTGATTTCTGGGTAACAAATCGTTCTCCAGCAGGCCGAGCTTCCACACCACAAAAAAAATAAATAAATAAAACACTTGCCTGACGTGATGTTCACACCCGTCCCATCATAAACGAGCAGGACGGAGAAAGTGAATGCAACGCTTTCCAGCAGCATCAGTGCAGTCAGGCGAACATGATCCACAGCCATCAGAGGAAACTGACTGGTCTGCATCTGCGCACCGCTGAATAAATTTTATTAGCCATCAGAGTCTGCTGGGGGCCAGTGTTTACCTGTGTCTCTGTCAGAACTGGTTTAACTGTTTGCACAGCCAGGGCAGCAGCGTCTCTTCAGTCTCTTTCATCAACACTGAGAACAAATGAGAACAATGATTAAAATAATATTTGAATTTCCAGTTACAGTAGTTTGGACAGGGCAGAGTTAGAGGCTTACACTTCAGGAGCTAATGGGTTAGCAGCAGCTGTCCACATGTTATAAATTATGCGGTGTTTTATCAGACACTTAATTGTTGTTAACCAGCATCGTTCACCATTTGTTCCTGCCCCCCTGCTTTCTCTGGTTAGCTGATTAGCACTGGAGAACCTCAAATTGAATTCTGACACGAGCACAAACAGTGGCACAGAGAGCATCAGGTCACCTCTGTCAGTCCTGTAGTTCACCGTGTACCTGAGTCTGCTGGAAAGTGTTCACATAAAGGTGGTTTCAGGAAGTCCTGCTCTGTCCTGGGTTAAGTCGGCCATGTTGGATGTCTAACACAGCGTTTTCTCTGTGTTTTGTTTTTTTCTTTTCGGGGGAGTTTTGTTGGGTCGGGGTTGAAACTTGAAGCCAAATTATTAAAATAAAAATCTGATTTATTTTCTTTGTTTTTTTGTTGTTTTTTTTATTTTTGGGGCACAGAAAAGGGGGTCAAAGTGCCTCTGATGTAACTAACACCACACAGTTAGTGTATGTGTGTGGGCAAACACTACCACACACATGCACATGCACACACACACACACACAAACCCATACACTTAGTTTATTTGACTGTCAGAGGTCTGTCGGTGTGTGTGGAGAGGGGCGGTACACTGGTTATCTACAATGTCTTACCAACTTTTTCCTGAGCTTTCAACTACTACTCATGGCCTTCAGCAGCACATAGAGCAAGCTCACCAACAGGACAGCTCAAAAACATCAGGAATCTCATCAGGATGTTTACTGTCCTCATGTTAATTAGTGACCAGAGTTAAAGTCTTCGAACCAAACTCTCCAGCACAGTGTCGCAGTGGTTTTTATTCCTAACGTACTGAGCAATGATTTATTTTTTTTTCAGCTTATGAAAAGTCTCAGACTAAAAAAGAGAAATTGACGGTCTGATTTTAAAATATCAACATCAGACCAGTTGGACGATCGCTCCTCCACCTCCTCCTCTCCAAACACAGTTTAACTCTTCAGGCCTCTGCTGAGATGTTTTTAGCAGACGTTAAATTATTTCAAGGTGTGTGTGTGCGTGTGTGTTTGTGTGTGTGTTGGTGAACAGGGGGAAGTGTGTGTGTGTCGGTTCACACTCTGGACTCTTGAGCAGCGTTTGTTATCATTCGTGTACTCTGTCTTGTCTCTGTGTTTAAAACAAGAAAAAAAAAAGAAAAAAAAGACAACGAACAAATATTCCTGATGTTTAAAGAGAAAAACACTACAGTACAGAGAGAATTGTAAAATAAAATGTTATTGAATGATGTGCTACTAGACTTATTTTGTTAAAATTGTTTAGAGATATGAGAGGGAGCTATGTAGAGGATATGATGATGATGTATTGAATATGCAGAGCGATGTTTGGATTAAAGTTGTAGCAAGCTGACCCACCAAAGCAGCTTCCAGCGTCTTCATTCACTTCCACAGTGCGAGCCGAACCCTGCGGACTCCACACAGTCTGTCAGAAATAATACCTGAAACAGATGGTGTCACATCAGGGCCTTATGTTATAAACTAACTTTGCTTTTATTTTGAAATAAAGGCAACATGTGTTTAAGTTTAAGTTTTAAACATCTTAATCTGAAAAGTAACTGCTAACTACAACTGACTACTTCAAAAACTTGAATAAATGTACTGTTACTTTCCACCACTGGTTTAAACACAAAGGCCTGGGCCTCTGTTTGTGTGTGTGTGTGCGTGTGTGTTCAGATATTAGCTGAATGTCTTCACACGACAAACACGCATCAATCATCCAGACCGAGCATGATGTCATGTTTACGAGACGGTCGAAACATGTAGAAGGAATTAACGTTTGGCAGATCCCTGATGAAAAAAAAACGTTTTAAAAAAATGTTTATTCTTGATCGATGCAAAAACAAGAAGATAAAACATAATGTTGAATTTATTTGATTGGAAAAACAGAATAGTGTTTTCTGATGCTGTTTAAGAAAGTAAAGCCTCTCACAGACTTGAGATCAGACGTCTGAAGGCAACACAAACTCACATCTGTCGCCAATAAAAGATAATTGTCAGGAACATCACAGCAGTATTTATTGAACTGTAGATCTGTTGTTCAGCACCAGTGATCAGGTTGTTCCTCAGGTGTTTTACATCAATCATCACGGTCACGCGACTGTTTCCCTTTGGTTTATGGAAACCAGCAGGTTTTTAGACAACACAGATTTTTCAAATCCTCAAAGACTCTTTTATCTAGAGTGAAATTCCCGATATCAGTGGAAACACATTTTCACCAGGAAAAGAAAAAGACAGTACAAGGAAACTAAGAAGAAAAATATTAATGGTGATTAAAGATTATAACTTGAAATAAAAAAAATCAGCTTAAAGTGGCTCAAATCAACATTACTGATAACATGAAATGTGAAAACAGTGTGACGAAGGTCATAGAGATGAACCTGCAGAGAATTATCACCTGAATCTGGAGCTCCCTCGGTTTTACGGAGCTAAAGAACCAGTTATTTCCCTCGGGAGCTGGTGGAGACCAAAATTAGAGCTAAAAGAGAGAGGCCTAATAAGTCTGGATTTTGACTTATTGTCCCATAAAAAATTTTTTTCCTCATAAGTCAATATTTTGAGTCAGTATCTTAGACACACAGTTTTTATTTACCAGTTTGATTTTCAGTGTCTCCAGTCTTTCTTCTTCCACAGGTATTTCTCTGCTGTAGAGGAAATTAGATTTTAAACATTCACTTCGTTTCACGAAGTTCAGTAACTTAAAAACGATGGCAGATAAATGGATAAATAAACAGATCTCCAAAATCTCCTTCACCTCCTCAGTATTTTACAGACAGGATCAAAGAGCCTTTAAAGATTTACATCATGTTTTTGAACTGTTTTTTCACTCAGTGCACTGTTGAAGTAAAAACCTCATGTTTCTGTGATCAGAGTGAAATTTACTGCAAATGTCCCAAAATATAAAAAAACAAAAACAAAACAGACTTGACAAACTAACACAGACTGCATCAGAGCTGCTCCGTGCGAAGCTGATCAGATCAGTCTGTTTATTGATCCGTGTCAGGACAAAGGTGAAAACAGCATCTGACCAAACTGATAGGAAATAACGTAACAGATCAATACACCAGGCAGAGAGTCACAGAGCTGCTGATTCACTGAGTGTGGATCTGAATTTGCTTTCTAATGAACATGTCCAGGCAGAAAGCTGCATCACTCTGACTCTTATTTCCAGGAACAGAAAACTTCACGCAAACAAAATCAAGCAATCAAGATCTGTTTAAACCTCCCACACCTTCCGGTTAAAGGAGGAAGGCCATGAGATTTAGCTGAAAGATCTGAGCAATTCATTTTAAACTAATTCTCTTTTTCTTTTTTATTATTACAAGGACCACATCAAAACGGAGCAACTTCTGACCAATATAAAGTGACAAATAAAGAGTAATAGAGACGTTTTTGCGGTATTTTTTTAAATGTCATGTTTATTCCACTAATGATTCTGATGCTTTTTGGAGTTATTAATAATTCCCGCTCTCCCACATTGACACACTCAGAGCCGCATCAGTAAAACCACAAACTGAATGAATGAATGAATGAATGAATGAAGACATAACGAAAAGAGAGCTGAGCTCGTTTTAAGATACAGACCCCAGAAAGAGGACCCGGGTGGAGCATGGTCTGTGTTTTTGCTCGTAGACGATCATTGAGATGGGCTTCGTACCAGTCCGATGCTGCGTTCACGGACACCGGAAATGTGATGTATAAAAATAATATAGAAAATGTAAGGAAAGACTTTTTTATTCAAATATGTAATGTTATCATTTACTGAAAGCTAAAACTGAAAATACAAACAAACATGAGTCAGACAAACAAAATGAAACTGGAAAAGTTTTTGATAGATTATTGACCTGATTGAAAAGTTACTTTTCCTCATACAATACAATAATGATTATTGTATTGTATCTGTATAAAACATACACGACTTAATCCAAGCAGAAGCAAATTATAAAATAGATACAGCATAAGAAAAAAAATTAAAATAAACAGAAAACGGCAGTTGTTGATAAAACACAATAAACCATCTTTTCAATGTTCAAACGTTGATTTTAAATATCTATGTTTAGGATTTTCACCCTTTTCCTCACACCTTTGTTGTTAAAAACATTACTCAAGATTCAAAATTATTTGTTTTGCATGAAAAAGAGACTAAATTGATAAAAGTGATACTTATTGATATGAGATTGACACTGCATTTTTGATTCACTGTATTGAATTGTGTTTTTCTTGTGTTCCCTTCTTTGTGTAACCTAGGTTAATCTCTCTTTCTGTCTTTTTTTATATATATATGTCTCTGTGTATATGAATTCTTGACTTTTTCTGTTTCCCTAACCAGGTGTAATAAATAAAGAAGGTAAGGATAACAGCATTTTCATCCAGGGGGGGGCGGTAAAGCGCCAGTGACTCCTCGTCAAGCCTCGACTGGAAGAAGAAGCTGAACCGTCCGAGTTTTCAGAGCAGCACCTGAACGCCTCAGCAGCCAGCCAGTCTCAGTGCGGTTCAGAAAAACTTTAAACCACCTTCAGGCTGCACCGAGGAGACACCGCGGGAACACAAGGCCCCACTTTCTGTCACATTTAACCAAGAGCCGAACGAGAAGCGTTAAAGATAATTAACAGGACGAGCCGTTGAAGATGCCGGCCACAGAGAAGGACCTGGCGGAGGACGCTCCGTGGAAGAAGATCCAGCAGAACACCTTCACCCGCTGGATCAACGAGCACCTGAAGTGCGTGAACAAGCGGATCGTGGACCTGCAGCTGGACCTGGGCGACGGCCTGAGGCTCATCGCCCTGCTGGAGGTCCTGAGCCACAAGAAGATGTACAGAAAATACCACCCGAGGCCCAACTTCAGGCAGATGAAGCTGGAGAACGTGTCGGTGGCTCTGGAGTTTCTGGACAAGGAGAACATAAAGCTGGTCTCCATAGGTGAGTGTGCCGGCGGTCCATTCATTCGTCCGGGGACTTATTTTAGGCTCCAGGAAACCGAACCTCCCCAAAGTTAGTTTGCCTGTTAATGGAGAGTCCACACATGACAAGGATGACATGGCATTACTAGTATTACTTTTCCCAATTAAGTTTTCCCTAGTTTTCCCAGTTTACAGCCCTAACACGCGTTTTTTTTTATCTCATGGAATGTACGAACTGCAGTTAAAAACCTATCAATTTAAAGTCTAATTGCTCTTCAACTCTAGTATATATGGCTTACATTATTGTAACGTATGTCTCCTTAATCAGCCGGAGACACTCTTCAATTCGTCATACACGTTATACACAAAGCAACAAATATTTCCTTTAAAACCCGAGGTTTTGTAAGTCGTTCTCACCGTCGCTGCCCGCCCACCTGGATGTATTTAGCTGGGTGAGAGGCGGCGCTGAGAGTCGAGAGAAAACCACTTTTAAAAGTTGATAGATAACTGAAGTTGGCGCCTTTGAGTGTGTCATCTTATGTTATGTAAAGAGTGACTTATGTCGCTTGTGAAAACAGCGACTTGTGTCTTGTAATGTAGCGCAAATGCACTTTAGAGACTTTAGAGAGAGTTTGTGCGTTTGTCCTTTCATTTGTGGCGAAGTTTCCCGGGGTGTAACTTCATGTTAATCCAAATTAACCTGTTAGTGAAAGGTCCAAGCGAGGTGGAAACAATAGTTACTTGAATTAACATTTTTATGAGATTTGTTCCCATTTTAGTCCGTTTTGTTTCATGATGGCTCCCGTACATTCTGCACATGGGTGGTACAGGAACTCCTTGCCAAACTGTGTTTAAGAATCCCGCAATTTAAGGTATCTTTGCCCATCTGCGATATTACAGTCATTGCAACTGATTTCTTTTAGAATATTTATAGAACTGAAACATACCCACCTTCAGTTCCGCATACATATAGTCCTAAATTTAACCAGTGTTGCCTAGAAAATGTTTAATTTCATATGTAAATCATGAAGTTTGGTGTAACATTTATGAGAATAACAGTTATGTACCTGGAACCAAATCAACTCTTAAACGTTAAAGTGAACTCATCCGTATCTGGGGCCAGAGATTACTGAAACAATGTCATGCTGTCAGGCTCATCATTAAAGTGACAGATTTCTGAGTGGAGTTTGGCACGTTGTGGGTCAGCGTCTCAACATGACACCAGCAGTGTGTGTCTTAATGAGCAGGCACCTGCAGAGAGAGGACACACCTGTGTTAATGAGCCCGGCTTCATGAGTCCCTGATGAAAATATTTCACCCCCCGAACATTCACAAAGTCAGAGCCAGCTGCTGTTAATGTGGTTTGTCAGCTGAATGAGGATGACGGCGATCAGCCTCCATCTGCTGCTCGGTTATTCTGCTTTATAAAAGCTGTTTTCTTTTTAACAAGCTGCTTGTTGTTGTGTCCCAAACATAATTATCACATCTGATTTTAATTAATGTTGTTTGGCTCCCACCCAGGCTCCACAGTGCTGACAGATCTTCATTTTGGAGTTATTGTGCTGAATATTTGTGAGACAAATTGCATTATAGAGACCCAGATTTTTCATTGTTTTAACAAAGGAGAACAAAGTGATTTGCATCAGTGTCATCAGGCCAAAACAAAGACCAAAAAGCAGTTAATGTGAGATTTTTGTTCCCTTAAATTCACTTTATTTAGAGCTTTGATTAATCAATCATTTCCTAGGAGAACCTGTCCGACAGTGATTTTCATTTCCTCTCATATGTTTTGTCGTCTGAAATGTTATGTGGAGAAGAGGTGAAGTACGACTGACATGGTTAAATACTGATTTAAAAAAGAAATGCAATACAGTTTCAGCCTTTACAGAACTTTGATTTGGACAGTTGAACTTGAGAGCAAACAAAAGACCAGCTATCCAAACGTGGCCATCTTTTCTACCCACAATCCCTGTTGCTTTGTTGTCATTTCTTGTGGTGCCGTTGTAGCTCTGTTGTAGACACACATTCAGGCCTCTCGTTGCTGCCGACGGCCACCATCAGAGTTCAGACAGCGTCGCTCTCAGCTGGTGAGGTGAAGTACAGGAGGAGCAGAGCTCAGCAGCTCTGTCAACAAGCTGACAGAGCAGTTCACACCTACACACACACATGAAGACACGCACTCGTTTTTGTAAAAAGCATCAGGCCTTTATTAGTGAGCTCATCTCATATCTGTGGTTAGACCTGTGGACGGGACCAGGTGTGTGTGTTTGTGGAGTGATGGGTACGTCAGAGCTCAGGGTTTTGTTTCCTGGCGAACTCTGTGCGGCTGGTGTTGGTCCTTTCTTGCGATGTGATGTACGCACTTCGACGCGCCCTCGGATTCAAAAAGCTGTAGTTCAGAGTCAGGCAAAAACATGAACTGACACTAAGGGTCTGTCCCAGCTACCCACACTTGCGGTCTTGAGCACTAAAGGTAGCAGACGAGTGAGTCCCACGTCAGGGAAAAAGGCCAACACACACTTTATGCACTCATTTGCTCCAACAAATCATCTGAGCCTGTACAGTGTTTATATTTGTTTGAGTGACAGGGTGTCCTCATTAACCAGTGTGTCCCAGTGAGCTCTGATAAACTTCCACAAACATGTGGTTATAATGGGCACTGCGGCGGTAAATGGAAAGATGTCACAGAAGTTGGCACTTCACCACTCACACATACCCCAAGAGTGGGTATGGTGTGGGTGTTGGGACGGACCCTGAATGTTCTCTGGAAGTCTAAATATGTGTGTTTCCACAGCTGAACCGAGCTCATAGGCGGTATCTGAAGTGCAACAGAAGCCTTTAAATTTCATCACATGCACTAAATTCTGTGGTTAAACTGTGGGTCAGGTTAAAAAAAAAAAAAAAAAAAAAATCTAACCAGCTGGAGTGTGAAACCGTCCCGAGTCCCTGAGGCTGGTTCGGAGCGTGTTCAGTGAGGTTTTATTTTCCACAGAAGAGAGGAAGTGACCGGGTGGGTGGGACACACACACACACACACACACACACACACACACACACACACACACACACACACACACACACACACAGTGAGGCAGAGCTGGTCATGTTTCAGCGTTCAGAGCTACGGGTACAGATGAGAGATTTTTAAAGAAAATGACTTGTTGATATTTTGTGTATTTTGTAGTTGATGTTCATTAGAGCTGAAACAATAAACTAATTAGTCATCTGTAAATTCATCAGCAGCTGTTTTCATAATTGATTAATCTCTAGTTTCTGCCCTAATATTATTATTATTACTTATCTGTGCTAAATAAGTATAAACACTATAGCTGCATGTTTCTGACTCTTTTACTGTTAACTCAAAGCTTTCAGAGCTGCACAACTGGGATAATTATTTATTTATTTTTAACATAAATGGTAAATGGCTGTATTCATGGAGCTCTTTTATCCAAAGGGCATCACAGTTTGCCTCCCATTCACACATTCACACACCAGTGGCTGCACAAGCTTCTGATTTAGGTAACAACATGACCGTTTCCCTGACATGTAACTTGCTGATTGGTCATTGTGGATCATCGGCACCACATTCTGGTGACTGAACCTGATGTGTTTGTTTATCTGCGAACTGATGGCTCAAAACAAAAATAAGTGATTATGAGCATCACAGCAGCTGGACGTCAGTGACGAGTGTCGAACGGACACAACAGAGACCCTGTGTACAGGAATATTACTGTGGCTGAACACACCTCTGGTTAAAATCCGTTTTCACTTTCTGATGTGTCAGAGGAAATCCCCACACACACACACACACACACATACTGGTAACACATTGATCTTGTGTCTTGATTGGGAGATAACTTTCTTAACAGTTCACGATCGGCTGATGAGTTTAATTGTAGTTTATCTTTCGAATCACAGACTCATGTGTGACAACCACAGACTTGTCTGAAGGGTGTGTTTCTCTCAGGGAAACCATCTTTAGATGATATTAACTCATTTGATTAGGCCTGTTGTAGTAATGTATTGTTGTACATTATATGTAATATCCTGCTCAGTTCATCAGTGCAGCAGCTCCTCAGTATTTTCTGCATGTCAGAACAACACGGTGTTTATTTTCTAACATGAGAAAAGAAAAAAAAATTAAAAGCTTTGCTTCTTTCATGAAGGGGAAAAAAAAAAAGTCCCACTTTCCCACAGCGAGTCAGAATCCGTGAAGTTGTAGCCTGGACACGTGGGACGGGATCCAGTGTGGTCAGACAGGTAACGTTCGTCTGTTAGATACCTCACCTGCATGACAGGAGGAGTTCACCAGGCAGAGAGTGGGAGAGGGAGGGAGCGTGGGAAGGAGGTGTTTGTTGTCACCAGGCAAAGTGATGGAACTCAGTGTGTGTGTGTGTGTGTGGAGCCCCTCGTCGAGGCCTCTGGTTTTTGTCTAACACACACTGGGAGGCAGACAGGAATATTTTCAGCACGTGTCCAGTTTCATCTTAAAGCGTTTCATGTTTTATAATGAGATGTATTTATTCAGCAGTCTGTGTGTTTTCAGTTCCTGGTCTCTCTTCTTCTGTTCCCCGAATTTCTGTCAGACTGGTTGTTCCTCAATGCTCTGCTGCTTTCACTGTCAGCTGGGAGATTTGAGCGATAATGATGGGAAGCTTCAGGTTGTTGTTCTCAACATTTAACCCACATGTTTTGTTTGGCTTTACTTTCTCTTTGCAGGCGTCCCGACCTCCCTGAGCACACGCTGCTTCATTCAAAAATATTTTCTCACATGTGAGCTGACTTTTAAGCGAATGGTCCTTAAATGCATCACAGTTTATGTTTTGAGTGGAAAATCTGATTTTTCTCTGTAAAAATAAGAAAAGGTCTCAAATGTGCAGTGTGTGTGTGTGTGTGTGTGTACATATATCGTATAAAAAGGGTGTTGGCCCTCTGCTTGTGCAGGCAGGTGTGTTGCATCATGGCTGAAGCGGGAGAGAGATTTGAGCCTGTTTGTGTAGGTTTGACTCAATTTGTCAGTAAATCAATAAGTCAATCAGAAGAGAGCTTTTAGATTATTTTGATCATTTATTAATCACTTAGTTATGATCAGAGTGGGAGCAATGAGAGCAGCAGACAGCAGCGTTATCCCCCCTCTGGAGATGCGTTTGTGTCCACCTGACGAATACAAGTCCAGTATTTTCTTTCTTTTTAGTTCTGATTTTGGTCTCCACCAACTCCTGAGGGAAATATGTGGCTCTTTAGCTGTAAACGCTCCACTGTCCCACAGTACACTACCTGCTCAGCACCAAACAGCAGACGGACACAGTTAGAGAGCAGCTGGTGAACATGGTGTAGCATTTAGCAGCTATATATATATATATATATATAAAAGAGGGAGAGAGAGACTCGTAACGTAACATGTAGACCAAACAGTTCAAGTCATGCTGCCTCTCCTCCTCTCCCCCTCTTTCTGTGACACATTAACTAACTGAGTGGCAGGTTACTGCTGTCGTGGACCTGATACCACACTGAACACACACACTCTCGCTTTTGCTCCTTCTCTCTCTCTTTCTCTTTCGGCCTCTCGTTGTCATGGAGCTGTGTGTAAACAACAGCGCTTATCTCATTGAACTCTTAACAGGGGTGTTGTTTTTGTCTGTTTTTTTTTTTTTTGTTTTTTTTTTTAAATCCAGCTGTAGACCTGGTCTGACTCGGGGTCCTCAGGTCCGGTCTTTCCAGTTTCTATAGTACCGAGTGGACCTGTGAAGACCCCTGTCTCCAATGTGAGGACAGTGAAACTGTCGCAGAAACCAGGTTTGGGTCCAGATTCAGAGGAAACTGATTTAGCAACATTGTTTTTGACTGTCATCACGGAGAACGATCGGTATCGAGACAAAGAGAAAGACGAAAGTGAAGGGACTGAAAACAGACACACACACACACACACACACACACACAGATGAGGTACATTCCACCTGTTGTCATGGCAACCTCGGTAAACATAGTCAGGGATTGCCTGCTGTTGACTGGAAGGAGGTGGGAGGTGTAGTAGCCTTGAAGGAGAAGTGTCACATAACTTCAGTGACCCAGAGCTGACTCATGCTGCGTTCAGGTCCTGTGAGACAGATGAGATAATTTCAGTCTTACTGTGAAAATGAGTTTATTTCCTCAGTGGTTTGACCACAAGCTTTTTGTGTGTTTCAAATCACGGGTGTGACTTTAGAAAGGCCGTCCGTACAGAAGCCCATGCATGCATGAAGAATGGATACTGTGCTCAAACATGGCGGTCCATTTATTTTACACAGTTCAACATTTAGTGAACGCTGTGGCTAAAGATGTGATGAAAATCACCTCCCTGCCCAGTGCTGGTTCTCAGACCTTTGTCCCATGTCGCAGACTGAGCTGGCCCAGATAAGGCTTCACGTTGGCACCGCTGGCCTTTGGTTGGCAGTGGCAACTTATGAGTCATAAGAGCTGAACATGCTGAGTGTGCTAACATGCTGATGTTGAGCTGGTATAATGTCCAGCATGTAAGGTATTTAACAATAGCTAATTAGCACAGCTGAGGCTGATGGGAATGTCATTGGTTGTGCAGACGTCTGGTCATAAACCAAAGTGTTGTCACAGTTCAAATTTTAACCTAATGAAGGTGCTGCGTGAGAAGGGGGGAGCGCCACAGTTATTTAATATGTGCAAAAGTCATCAGGATTCATCCTCTGGTGACCATGAATGTCTGCACAAAACTTCATGGTGATACATTTCAGTCTAATAATGGAAGAGATTCCCAGTGAACTAAAGCAAAAACGTGAACAGAACAGTAATACTGGAGCGAAGTGCAGAGATGAGTGCGAAACCACTGTGAAGTTCATGAATCGTTTTCATTTCCTTTGGAAACTGGAGCCATAAAGACGCTGATGTGCTGTTACATGCAAGGGACTCCCATGTCTATAAGTCATAGCTGCCAGGAGTGTTTGCATTGGCCTTGCTCTCTCACTAACACACACACAGACACACACACTCTGAAACCTCGCAGTTCCTTTACTCTTGTAGTAACCCGTTTGCTTCTCTGAGCCGCTGTCATGTTCGTGGCCTTTGCTCTCCTCTTTGGTTTTCACTGCACACATTGTTGCCACAGTTCAACCAAACCGTGTCAGCTGGTAGAGGAGCTTAAACACGGCGTGTCCAGATGAAGTGGTTTCAAAGTCCAGATTCTCGAGCTTCGGCTCCCTGTTTAGTGCTTCTGTCAGGATGATTAGTGTTTGCGCCTGGATCGATAATAGCACCCACATCAATAATCACAGCCAGATCACAATTCACGTCACTCGCAATCAGAAACAGTAGGGACTTCATGAACAGGCCTGGGTAACTGTTGGATTTTTTTTGATTCTCCACCAAGAAGCCTGGTTTTGGAGGAATTAAAGAAGCGTGACTTGTGGTGTTGGAACCAAAGTCACATTTTTGGGGGAACAAGAAAACTGCTTTCAGGTTGAAGAAACAGAGACACTCTATAAAACTATCGGAGTGAAAAACACCGACAAATTACTTCCATCCTGTTTGTAGTTGGTTGGACTGATGAGATGTTTGCTGCAGAATCCCACATACGAAACCAAAGTATCAAAGATCCTGTAACCCATGGTTATTGTGGAATTTGGTTTAGTTTGGAGCATGTGAAAGCTTCAGGTTATTACATTACTAGTTTATTTGCAGTAATCAGGTTATAGTGTAGATGTGAGCATGCTGGTCATAAAACAAACATTCTGAATAGGGCTGAAAAGTTCATCGATTTTATGTCGGATTTGAGTGTGTTCACACCGTTCTGTTCCCATTTCAAACATTTTCTTATAACAATATCCTCGGTGCTAATTAACATGGAAACATGGCAGATCATCCCAGATGATTTAACAATCGTTTAAGCTTATGTCCAGTTTTATTCATTTCACTTTCCAGTCTGAAAAATGAAGTTTACTCTGCCGTCAGTTTGGCCTAGTGGCTCTAAATTCTACGTTCTCCAGAATCTAAACGAAAACTGATTTAAGTTGTAGGTTTTGTTGTTAGTTTGTCCGTTTACGGCACACGTGAATTTTTAAGCTCTGTGATTGGATGTTTATTTCTTATATGCAGGTCATAGTTAACCTCTCCCCCAGTTTCTCTTTCTGCCCACAGACTTTTACTTTCATGTATCATGCATCATGCAACTAGTCGTTTTATTCTTTTAGATTTCCCCGTTAATGAAATCTACATCATATACACTTCCCACATCAACAAAACAAAGACCCACGGTGCTAACAACAAAGCACAACAAGACAGGAAAACAAAACAACACAAAACACAACCTACAGACAACAACCCACATTTATCATCCACATAACAACAACCAATAAACAAACAACTCAACCTCAGTATCTTCACATCTGATCGACTTAACTGTGGTACATGAAATATAAATGAACATAAACATAACCATATGTCATGCATTACGTCTTCCAGTACAGTTCATCTCTACTGAGCACATCCATCTGCTCAGGTGTCCCAGGCTCAGGTGCTCATGTCCCAGGTTTCATTAGCGTCCAACTATTCCTCATCCTAAAAAAAAAACAAAAAAACACACATACATGAAACAAAAAATCTAAAAGTTTAAACTTTTCCTTTACTTCTCTCTCTAATACATGAATGTTTTTCTAGTGTTCTCCTTCCAGTGGAGTGAATTAGTAGAAATAGTAGTAGAATTTTTGAAACAATCCCCAGAGCTTGAATCCAGAGACGGATATTTTCTTATGCAGTTGTTAGTTAGTTTTTTTTATTTCCTGAGGGTTTAACTGGGACACTAATGTCCATCCACTGCTCCAACTGTGAGTAACGTAACATTGGTTATAGGAAAAATTAATAGTCTGGATCCAGCGTTGCCTGAAATAGCCTGAAGTACCTCCTCCCACTCTGCTGCTACCATCGCTGGCCAAAGTTAATGTCCTGGATTTTGCCAGAACATGCAAATTGATCTGTTTCCTAAGCAGCAACACGCAGTGTCTCATTCAGGTGTGACTGAACTGTAAAGGACTGTTCAGTCTGAGTGTGTGTGTGTGTGTGTGTGTGTGTCTGTGTGTCTGTGTCTGTGTGTGTGTCTGTCTGTGTGTGTGTGTGAAAGTCTATATCCTTGCCTCTCTCATGTTACCTTTTCTGCAGCAACACAGAGGCTCTGTCTTGCTACACACACACACAGAAAAATCCTCTGTAGAGAAAGCTCCTTTGTTGGTTTCAGGTCTAAATGCAGCAGCTTTGTGCAGGTTTTCAATGTCAACAAATGTCACCACTTTGAAAAACATCTAAAAGACTCAGGAAATCTGATCTCTACACATTTATTAATCACCAAAATCATGAAAACGGCTTAAATCACGTTTTTTATTTGTTTTTAATGATTTTCAGATTTTGGCGGTGAATCAAGCAAGAGGTCTTCTACCTGTACTTCTCATCTCAAGTCTGTTAGGCTACAGCCAATAGTCAGTCAGTTTAAATTAGCACAAAGACCAGAAACCACAGGTAACAAAATCCATCTACCACCACTGCTAGAACTCAGCGTGCTAAATATAGTTTAATTTGTACAGAAACCAAACTTTAAAGAAACCAAATTAGAGATGGTTGTTATTTCTTGGCAGCAGCCGGTAACTTTGTGGAGTCTCTGCCCGTCACCTCACATCTGCTCAGAGTCCAGAGGTTTGTGTGTCTAAACCAGAGAGATTTAATGTGTTTGTTGTTGAGCTTTAGAGGAGCTGGTAGGTGGATTTCGTTATTGACGGGCAGAGCCAGGCGAGGTTAGCTGCTTTCCCCTCTTTCTGCTCTTTGTGCTAAGCTAAGCTAGCCGTCTGCTGGCTGAGGCCTTATGTTGAATGTACACACATGACAGTGGTAGCGATCTCTACGTCTAACTCTTACTAACTCAACATCTAGTTGTTAAAGTTTAAAGTAAACTGTAAAACTGAAACTTACTGGTTCAGTGTGGTTTTGGTTTAGAGGTGGACTTCTGATACCATTCAAATACAGTGGAGGTGAATGGAAATTTTGTGGCGCCAACACCAGAGAAAACAATACATACAACACACACAGACACACACCTGTGTTTGTGTCCTCGTCGCTTTCAGTCGTCCTGTTGTCTCACAGCAGATGTTCCCGTCTTCATGAAGCTGAATTGTTGTCGTCATGTCGCTGGTGTCATTGTGCTGAGATGTCTTTGTTGTGGGGATGTAATCATACACACACGCACGCACACACACACACACACACGCTGTATTATAGATGCAGACATGACGCACAGTTCAGGACAGTCACTAAATATTTGGTTAATGATCAGACTGACAAGAAGATGACAGAGACAGTCGGCTCCAACAAAAGACAGTTTTCTCTCTCGTACACTCACACACAAACACTCACACACACACACAAATACTCACACACACACACACACAGACATTCACGCGCACACATGAAAACCGTAAACCTCTAAACTTAACGAACCCTAACGCTACACTCCAGATTCTCAACACACACACTGTTGTGTTGAGCTCAGCCAGGGTGTGTGTGTCTGTGTGTGTGTGCGTGTGCGCGCGTGCGTGTGTGGTTGCGGTTGCGGTGGTTTACTGTGGATTGTGTAGTGATAATCACAGTGGTGAACCTCCTGCAGCCTGGCTCAGCTACAAACATCTCAAACTTTGCTCCTCTTACTCACGGTGGTTCCGTTTCTTCCTCTCTTTTATTTTTATCTTTTTTTCCGTTCTCATTTTTCTCTTTTCTTTTTTTCACTTGTTTCTCTTTTCTGCTGTGCTTTGTGTCACGGTGTGTGTGTATGTCCGTATCACTGAATATTGAAGGTTCTTGTTAATGACAGTTCAGTCATCAAATGTCTGGTCTGATTTTTAACCTTGATTATTTGTTCTTTGATCAGACAGGACTGGAGTTAAACCTCCGATCCCTGATCTGAATCAGAGTTTATTATTCCCTGTCCTTTCATTTAGCTCAGTTTTTGGTCTCCACCAACTGCTGAGGGAAATATGTGGATCTTTAGCTGCTAAACGCTCCACTCTGTTCACCTGCACGTCTCTAACTCATACAAATATTTGTGTTTAGACGAATATCAGCTGCCAGTTATAGGCATAAAAAATTGATGAAATTTTTTTGATTTTAAAGAAGATTTAAAAATGACGCTCAGCCCTTTTATATACATGTGCAGGCTTTTCCAGTTTTGCAGTTTTCGTCTTGTTTCTTTGTGAAGTGAAGTCAAATGGCTTCAGGATAATTGAAAATGTTAAGTTTGAGTTAAAACCTCGAATAAATAGTTTCTGCAGCTTTTAAACCTGTTTAAACTTTTTTTAGTGTTCTGTCGAAACACTTCACTCTTTATTCTGCTCTTTATTGTTCTCTCTCTCTTACTTATTACTTCTGCTAATTGTAAATTTTTTATTTTTTATTGCTAATTCTTTCTTTTGTCTCGTCTTCTCTGTCTCCTGCTCTCTTTTCTTCCCAGTAACTCTTCTCCATCATTATTTGCTCTCCTCTGCCGTCTTTATCCTCCTCTTCCTCACCACATGGCTTGTCTGGTTTTGATGACATCATAGCCTGGGAACCAGCAGGGTGAGGTCATACGAGGCTAAACGCTGCAGTGTGTTTGTCAGTGTGTGTCCTGTTTGTGCATGCAGACGTAATGCCAGATGTGAGTGTGTGTGTGTGTGTGTGTGTGTGTGTGTGTGTGTGTGTGTGTGTGTGTGTGTGTGTGTGTGTGTGTG